>WHUX01000111.1:0-178182 GCA_015179025.1 Terfezia claveryi | reverse complement strand
TAAACTTGTGACCAGTTGAGAGAAGAGCCACAAAGAACGTGAAGTGTCGGATGTAAAACAGGTGCCAGACCAATATTAGGAGGGCATGTGTGGGGGCGTATAGAGGTAAGCAGAAAATTGTAATACATGGGATGGTATAAAAGTAGTTGATGCATCCGGATACAGATTTGTTTATTTTTTCTGCTGAAGTTTGAGGGTGCACATAGGGTGTATGAGAGTAGTGGGAATTTGGTGGTTTCGAGGTGTAGAGCATATTATTTTGAGGATGCGCATGGGGTGTATGAGTAGGAGCAGAAATTTTATAGTATGAACAGGGTGCATGAGAGGCAGCAGGAATTTGATGGTGCACCAGGTGGAACAAAACTAGTTGCTGCGTCATGATGGACAATTTTTTTTGCTGATGTACTACCGACATCGATATGTCTATGCTTAGAGGACTTCTAGTACTGGGTCTGATGACCATATGGCTAATGATAATAACAATAGTGTGGCACGAGCTTAGCAACAAGCTGAAGAATTCATCCAACAGCAATACTCTTCTATTCAGAGTCTCCGTCCACCACAAGATGCATGGGGACCATGTCAGATTGAACCACCAGCCTCCATGTCTACTTCTTCGGAAGACCCCATCATTCGATCAGTTGCGCCCTCAGTACCACCACTATCATTTGCTACACAGCCAGGGCCATCTCAGAAGGGCAAACAGCCAGCATTTTATCGCCGAACACTAGCACTAGACTCCTCCGCAACTATGAAACTCCTCAAGCAACTAGAGGAAGAGAAAGAAGCAGCCTTACGAGAGGTTTGCAAGCTTCAGGCAGCACAACAGCAGACCTCCGCATTTATTCAGTGAACAGCAGCCAATGTATAGAATACAGCCAATGCTGCTTCTGCCGGACAGACTAAGTTATCCAGTAATACTAGTGCCGCACTCACTCAGATACAGGATCTGATTCTCAAGGGACAAAATATGCAAGCCGACGAATTTAGGATTGTTCACTACAATATCGGATGGCTAAGAAATCAAGCCGAACAACACTATCTCCACTATGACCGATGATTTGGAACGATAGAAAACCGGTTTGATATTATGGAGAATCGACTCACTCAACTAGAAGGACAAGTACTAGCACCACAACCTATTCCACCACATAACGGCCTTACAGAACGGTTGGAACAAGCAGCAGGGAACCCACCACCACGACCACCAAAAGTTCCACCAGTAGGACTACTACGAGATCCAACCCCACCATGACCACCAGTGCCACCAATGCCACCAATGCAAGTTGCAGGAAAGGCACCTCCTCCTATGAAGTTTAAGGGTGAACGGATACAATTAGAAGGCTAGATCCTTCAAATGGATGATTATTTCCTCATTACCCTCACCCGAAATGAAAGTCAGAAGCTCGTATATGTTGGTCTATGTTTGGAAGGAAAAGTATTGGATTGGTGGAAGGCTAATAGGATAAGTTATACGACATGGGATGAGGTAAAAAGGGCCATGAAGATGTACTATGGGGACCATTATCAAGGTGATCGATCTTATCAGGAGATAACGCAACTGAAAAAGACAGGATCTATTATCGATTACCTCTCAGAAATCGACCGACTCAATACCTATGCTAAGATCCCAGATGCTCAAATAATCAACATAATTATCTCCAACCTTCCTCATAACCTTCGTATATCAATGGCTCACTACGAACAACTCCGACAACAACCTACTCTCTGGAGGCAAAAACTCATCGAGATGGATGTTATCAGTACCGAATTCCAAAGCCGCAGTCGAAACCCTCCTCCAACCCAACCAGTATTAAAGAAGCATACATTCGAGAAATGGATAAAACCTGGAGTGGAGTACCCTCTACTACCAGAACAAATACAAGGGATGTACAAATCCCTGAAGCAATACGAGATACAAGAATGCGAGAAGGAAGATGCTTGTCTTGTGGATATAGTGGCCATCGAGTGGCTGAGTGTAGGCATGGAAAAGTCGCTACTGAACCTACTACTAAGCCGAGAAATACTACCAGTACTAGCCAGGCACTAGTACCTGCTAATAAGAAGGCTCGAACCGATAAAGGACAGCTTCGGATTACAGAGCTCGGCTCTGAGGAAGAAGAGTCGGGAAACGAGTAAGGAGTACCTCACCTACCGTCGGACGTACTCCTAGACATTCTCCTCTCCTGATGGTCCGAATTCTCATCGCTGGGGAAGAAGTTGAAGCAGTGGTAGACTGTGGAGCTAGTGCTCCAGTCGTTGGGAAAAGATTGGCAGTTAAGTTAGGAATTTGGAAAAGAGTTAGGGAAGTTAAGGTTAGGCAGGGAGATGGATCTCGGATTTCTGGAGGAAAATATGTGGTTAATACTAGGTTTGATATGTTGGATTCCTCTTCTCGTTTTTTGGGTAAGTTTAAGATGGATGCTAAAGTTTTGGATATTGGGAAGAAGGATGTTATTTTGGGTTTGTCTTGGTTGGAAGAGAATGGATTTTTAGTGGATACTCAGGACAGGTGCCTGAGACAGGTCTCTACAGGTTTGATTATTCCGTATTCCGTTAGATAGATTCCTACTATTTCTGTTCTTGAAGTTGAAGAGCCACTAGAAGATGGCGAGATCGTACTTATTATTGACGCAAGCGAACAATACTCTCATTACGCACATTGCTTTACCGCAGAACAGGCAGCTAGACTCCCTGAACACAAGCCATGGGACCATGAAATCCCTCTCCAAGACCCAACCGCAAAGATACCATTCAGGCCTATCTACAAGACTACATGGGAGGAAGACAAAGCCCTTCAAAAGTACCTTGATGAAAACCTTCCCACTACCAAAGTCCGATGCTTACGCTCCTCCGCTGGTGCTCCTATCTTATTTGTTCGAAAGAAAGACAGATCTTTAAGGCTATGTGTCGATTACCGAGCCTTAACCATCTCACAGTACCCAATAAATACCCACTTCCTCTTATCTCTGAGTTGCTCGATAGAACTCGAGGAGGCAAATAGTTCACACGACTGGACCTCAAAAATGGATATAATCTCATCAGGATTGCACCAGGAGATGAATGGAAGACAGCATTCAGGACAAAGAAGGGAGTATTCGAATATACCGTGATGCCATTTGGGTTGACCAACGCACCCGCTACCTTTCAAGAGATGATGGATATGATCTTCAAGGATATGGAAGGATGTATTTGGTACTTGGACGACATACTCATCTACGGAGGTGAGATAGAGGAAGAACATCAACAAATAGTCGAAAAAGTTCTTTAGCAATGCATCCAATATGGGTTAGCTGTTAACCTCACAAAGTCCGAGTTCCATGTCCGGGAGACCTTATTCCTCAGTCATATTATCAATGGTCAACACGTCCAAATGGATCCCTCCAAGCTCAAAACCATGTCCAAGTGGCCTATTCCTACCAAGAAGAAAGAAGTTCAAGCATTTCTAGGCTTCACTAACTACTACCGTCGATTTATTGCCAACTATAGTGCAAAGGCATACCCCTTAATCGACTTAACAAAGGATGTTCCTTTCAGTTGGGGACACGAACAACAGCAAGCCTTTGATGACCTTCGAGAATGATTCCTCACTGCTCCTATCCTCACACAGTTTGACAGACAACTCGAGACAATCATAGAGACTGATGCTAGCAACCAAGCTATCGCTGGTATCCTCTCTCAATACCATGTTGTCAATGGAGGAAAGCAGCTTTATCCCATTGAATACCATGCCAAAACCCTCTCTGCAGCTCAACGCAACTGGCCTATCCACGATAAAGAGTTGTTTGCGATCGTGGATTGCTTCCGGAAGTGGCGAGATTGGTTGGTTGGCGTTCTAGTGAACGTCTATACAGACCACCAAGGGTTACAATATTTCAACACTAAGCAGAAGCTCAACTCCCGTCAAGCCACCTGGTACCTCCACATGTCCGAATTCATCTACAACATTCACTATAGACCCGGTTCGAAGATGGGAAAGCCTGATGGCCTGTCTAGACGTTCAGGGAAGAGAAATCAGGCATGGATGCTAGATTTTTTGAAGATGGACAACTAATGGTACTAGGAGAAGAGGATGAAGAGGAAGCCGAAGATGTTGAGGTAGAAGGAATAGATGTGGCCGGATGGCAAAAGAAAGATGGACTATGGGTGGTACTCTCCAAGTTCAAGTTGGAAGTACTAAGACAGCACCATGATAGTCAAGTGGCAGGACATTGGGAAGACATTGTACTCAAGAGCTAGTGTCAAGGAATTTTACATGGGATAAGTGGCAGGAAGATATAGTGAACTATGTAGCAGGATGTACTAAGTGTCAGAAAGCAAAGGCAGATAGGCATAGCAGGCAAACGAAGTTGGTACGATGCCAACTGGAGAACGACCATTTGAGGAAATAGCTATGGACTTCGTTGGTGAGCTACCAGAGTCAGAAGGTTTCAATGTAATACTCGTTATCACAGACCAGTTTACGAAAGTACAACACTATATTCTGGCAAAGACTACATGGACAGTATCCGATGTTGCTGATACCTATATTAACGAGATATGGAGACTTTATGGCCTTCTCAGACACATCACCTCCAACTGTGGTCCACAATTCGCCTCTAGATTCCTCAAGGAGCTCAACCAAAAGCTCAACATAACCCTCCACCTCTCTACTGCCTATCACCCTCAGACCGATGGACTTGCTGAACGAGCAGTCCAAACACTTAAGCAGTACCTCCGCATCTACTGTCATAATAGGCAAGCTCGTTGGAAACAATGGCTACCCTTAACCGAGTTTGCCTATAATACTGCCGCCCACTCTACCTATAAGTACTCCCCTTACTGAAGTTTGTATGGCTTCGACCCTCGCACCATTCACCTTTCAGATGACTACGAATTCTCCTCTCCCACCGCAGAAGAATGGCTAGACCGAATGACAACTGTGCACAACCAAATTCATGATACCCTCAAGCAAATCAACTACAAAAGAAGTGCTATACACCTCGAAAAGGCACGCAGGTTTGCTATCGATGACTGGGTATTGGTTGACTGCCGGAACCTACAGATACGAGCTGGGAACAACTGTTCCCTTACCAGTAAGTAGATAGGACCCTACAAGGTCATTGAAGCTATTGGTTCACACGCATATAGGCTCGAAGTTCCACAAGGTATACGATAGCACAACATTGTTCATGTTACCCTCCTGAAGCCATTTAGACAACGAGACGAGCTACAAGATATGGATGAAGATGAACCGGATATCTTCGAAGTTGAATCCATCATGGACTCCCGCAAGAATAGAGGAATAGTCAAGTATAGGGTGTGTTGGGAAGAATATACGGAGTTTGAAGACACTTAGGAGACCTTTGACAAGTTGGATAACTGCCCAGAGAAGCTCAGAGAGTACCGAGAGAAGTTTCCCAATAAGCCACGTGATAAAAGAGACCTCTAAGATTGGACTTATGTCCAGTGTTTCATAGATGAAGACATAGTACCTTTTACCCTCCTACTCGTTGCCTTTTCCCTGTGGGTTTTTTGGTGAGAGGTTTGGTTTTTAACGGCCATGGCATGTATGTGTAGGTACACCGGTCTTGTGGCACCCTTAAATAGGATAGGGGTATTGGTCAGGATGGTCAGTACCTATGTCACCATGGTTACCTGAGTTATTACTAATACTTGTCTTCTCCAGGGTCAGAAAGACTTGTATTCAGCTGAGGACAGCTGCCTCGGAATGGGGAGTAATGTTATGGCTCAGGTAAGAGGCCTACCCACAACTGGGAATATCCCAATACCTAATTATGGCTGCTAACTGTTATGGCCTGATCAACCATACAGCTGCAGGTAATGTGTCCGGGATGGATGGGTATTGGAGTAAGGAAGTGTGTGACCTCTGGATGCGTCCTCATACATGTACTCTCTTCTATAGATATCCATTAAGTTCTTATGTTCATTATTCATGTATTGTTATTTGTTGTGTTCAAGTTCAGCTCATATATGTCAGCCTGACTGCGATGTGTTGTAGTTCGGGCTGCCTAATCAATGTATGTCAGACTACAGAGTTCCTAAAAAAGGAAGTGTCTTTCTGTTCTAGGCAACTACCTGACGTCAGTGCTACTAAGCCATTATAGGAAGTGTTATCAGATCTGATAATGACTTATTAGATCAACGCTTCTATATAAGCTACCGCTTTTACATAGTTAATACAATAAGACCCAAGCGGTGTTCTAAGTCTACATATAGCTTTACTCTTATTGAGTCCGCTTTACACCCGAGTTGTGACTACGTTTATACTTATAACTTATCGCCGATAACCTCTTTATACCTTCCCACCATTTAGTATATTCGTAGTTACAGCCCGCCTGTAACAATTGCCCCAGAAGGGCTAGATTTCCTCCTCCCAGATGCACCAACTGCATGGAAACAACTCACCTCAGTAACAAATGCCCCCTTGACAACAAACTCTATCCACTGCAACATCCATTGCCAGTAGAAACCATCAGGAAATGCATCATATGCAACCAAGATGGTCACTGGTCCCACCTATGCCCAAATCTTCCAAAAGTCACTACTTCAGGAGGAAAATTGATACCAAGATGCAAGTATTGTCTTGGCTACCATAACCTAAACAAAAACTTTGTCAGCTCCTGTAACACAAGAAAAAACAATTTGAAGGCCCTCAATAAGCCCTTCTACAACAGTGACTACCTGAAAAAGATACTAGGAGTCCAGGATGAAGATAAAAAGAGCATGGAACCAGATTTAGTAATTGCTGAGTGGATAAGAGATCATGAGTTAGAATGGCATTATGGAGAAGAGCTAGAAAAAGATACAGTGTTTGGACCACTGTATTTAAGAGTCAAGAAAGGAGAGCAAGTACCTATAGTAAAGGTACAGGATGGGTTTATGTACCTCTTGAAGAATTTTGCCTGGAGGATGGTCATTCCTAAAGGACTACAAGTTAAAAGTAACCCTGCCTCTGAAGCCCTTATCCAACAAGCACATGTCACCACTGGACATGGAGGCCTTGCAAAAACAGCAGAAGAGCTTACCAATAAGTACATCTTTTAGGATTTTTATAAGCAGGTTGAACAATTTGTGAGGAGTTGTGAAACCTGTCAAATCACCAAAGGATCCACACAGAAACCCCCTGGATTCCTTACTCCTCTGAATGTACCTACTAGGCCATGGGGTAGTATGGCTATGGATTTTCTTAGTATGGAACCTGTTATGATTTCATGTACTGAATTTACCCTTGGTTACAGAACTGCTAAAGATGACAAGCCTCATATGTTATTATTTCATAAGTTATTAGTCATGACTGACAAGCATTCTAATTTCACATTCTTGTTACCTGTTGCAGACAATGTTGATATATTAAGGGTTATTGATATCTTTGAAAGATTCATTAAGCCTAATGTGGGATTCCCTTATAAAATTGTTTCTGACCAAGACCCCTTGTTTATGTCTACTACATTTCAAGATTGGATGCAGAATAATGGAATTATATATAAAGCATCTTCTACATATCACCCCCAAACTGATGGGACAAGTGAAAGAAAGAATAGAACAATTATTCCTATGTTTGCAGCTAAGAAGCTAGAACAGGGATTGAATTGGGTACAAGCCACACCTTCTGTTTAAACAGAGGTGAATGCAAGAGTTAGTACTACAAGAGGACTTTCCCCCTTTGTTACCAAACTAAGATACCAGCCTAATTTGTTACCACCTATCCTACCTCACCCAATTCCTACCTATTCAAACCCTACAACTAGATTTTACCAGGTTGCTAAAAACCTTACTAAAGCAAAAAAGGACCAAATTCAGCAAGCCAACAAACACAGAAGAGCCTCCCCTGATTACCAAGTCAATGATTAGGTGATGCTATCAACAAAGAACCTCCCAGCAAGATACCACTCCTCCAAACTATCCCCTAAATGGATAGGCCCCTTCACTATTACCAAATATTCACCATGGAGTCAAAATGCTAAACTTGACTTCACTGACTTTCCTGACCTCAATAATATCAACAATTCCTTCTACACCTCACTTCTCAAACTCTTCTTCCCTAATCCAATACAACTGTTCCCCTCCAGAACTCTGGAACAACCAGGACCAGTTAAGGGAGACAGGTATGAGGTAGAAAGAGTGTTGGAAGTTAGGTCACAACCTAGAACAGGGAAGCTGCAGTACAAGATGAAATGGAAGGGATGGCCTCATAAGTTTGATAAATAGGTGTATGCTGATGGTGTTGATGAGTCATTGAAAAAACAATTCTGGTTGACTGGTAGTAAGCAAGCAACTTACAAAAAGAGAAAGGTTAGTGAGAATAAGCTTGGCAAGAATAAGACAAGGAAAGAAACTTTGGAAATGATTGATAATAAAAGAAAGAAAGTCCTTGCTTCCCCTGTTTCATCCAATGCAATCAAGATTAATAAAGGCAAAGGTAAAGAGATGGATTTACCCTAAATGATACTTAGACATTTCTTTTTGGAAAGACAGCCACAAGAGGTGATTGGTCAGTATTTTGATGATATTGCTGTTAATAAGGATTTCAAGGAGGGGTATAATAATATCAGGTATAATACAGGAGCAAGTAGTAGTAGTACCTATATGGATAGGAACAATAGATATTATGGGTTGAATGTTAACTACTAATGTACATAACCCATTTCCCCTGTTTATTTCTTAGGATGGAGTTTTTATCTAAATAGGGAGGCATGTAAGGAAATAGCTTACTCATACCCTATGACTAACCCTCTCCCTCACAAATGTATTTCTTATGTATTTTCTTACTCAGCAAGCATCTCAAAACACACAACATTCTGTGTGCTGTCTGCCTTGCTAATATTTCATATGTTATCACATGCTTTCACATGTTATCACATACTTTCACATGTATAAGTCTAGGAAAGACTTAAACCTATTTTGTACTAGATAGTATTTGGAAGTACTATCTAGAGGATCAGATGATGCTGATCTTAATCACATGTAAGGGTCAGATGATAGTGCACTACCTCAGCACTGCCCCAGCACTGCCCTATTGGAAACACATATAGTCCCCTGAATTTCCCTTCAGTTGGACAGATAGTTAGAACTCAGAACATAGTTAGAGTACAATCAATATAGAAGTTCCACTGGTTAATCTTCTAAGTGCCTTTGGCACTACTATACTACTTTACCTATTATAGTAATCTTATGCTACTGGTAATAACTTTAATAGTGAGAATAAACAATACACTATTAGTAATCTACTTTGTAGTATACATTACTAGCCTGAGATTATCTGATTAAATAAGATCCTTATCTTATCTAATCTGATCTTCCAGTCCCCCATACAACACTTTACAGTTACTAGATTCTAGGCTTATTTACTCACTCAATTCTAGGCTGATTTGCTCGCTCGATTTTAGGTTGATTTGCTCACTCATTTTCTTACTTATTTGGCAGTAGATATCTAGGCTAATTTGGTTGCTGGATTCTAGGCTGATTTGCTTACTCAATTCTATACTGATTTGGGTAGTAGATTCTAGGCTGATTTGGATGGTGGATTCAAAGCTGATTTGCTTACTTAATTGCTGGGTAATTTGCTTGCTCAATTCCCGACTAATTTCCTTACTCAATTCTAGGCTAATTTGCTCACTTAATTCTAGGCTGATTTACTTGCTTGATTCTAGACTGATTTGTACGGTCGGATATATGAGCTATTTGCACACTGATTTCTAGGGCTATTTAAATGCTAACTTCTAGACTATTTGGATGCTGACTTCCAGAGCTATTTGCATGCAGATATATGAGCTATTTGTATACTGATTTCTAAAGCTATTTGCACGCGGGTATATGGGCTATTTGCATATTGATTTCTAAGGCTATTTGTATAGTTAGATATATAGGCTATTTGCATAGTGATTTTAGGGGTGCAATCATACTTGTTTGTTTAGCTAGATTTAGATATTATCATGAGAATCAAGACATTTTTGGACATGCACAAAATGCAGGTGTAAGAGTAAAATAGTGCAGTATCAATAACAACAGTGAGAAGGGGGTATTGTACCTTCAGATGGTTACAGGTATAGACCTTGCAATCACAATATAAGGAAGGACTAGTCTGCCTTCTGAAGATCACAAGTAATAGGCTCACAATCATAATGTTGAGTTGGATAAAAGAGTGTTAAAAGTAGATGTATGAAGAGGAAGACATTGGGAATGGGATATATAATGTTCGATTGTATATTATGAGAGGTGAGACAAGATTGAATTATAAGTATCAGCATTGTAGAAAGTGCATTATGTAAGAGAGATCTTGTTGTAATATAGAGTTTTGCAAATTGGCATTATGTGCACAGTGTGCACACAACACAAGCTAAAATCTTTCTGATGGGAGAAGATGAGTATTAGTAATAACTCAGGTAACTCTAGTGGCTAGGTACTAACTATGCAGGCAGATACCTCTATCCTATTTAAGAGTACTACAAGACTGATATGCCTACATATACATGCTATAGCTATTAAAAACCAAACCTCTCACCAAAAAACCTACAGGGAAAAGGTAACAAGTAGGAGAGTAAAAGGTACCATGTTTTCATCTATAATATAACTTGATATGAGTCCAATCCCTAGACATTTCTTGCATCCTATGGCTTATTAGGGAACTTCTCTTGATACTCTTTGAGCTTCTCCAAATAGTTATCCAACTTGTCAAAGGTCTCCCAAATGTCTTCAAACTCTGTGTATCCTTCCCAATACACCCTATACTTGACTATTCCTCAATTCTTGTGGGAGTCTATAATAGATTTGACTTCGAAGATATCTGGTTCATCTTCTTCCATATTTTATAGCCCATCTTGTTGTCTGAATAGCTTTAGGAGGGTGACATGAACAACGTTGTACCATTATATATCTTGTGGAACTTTGAGCCTATATGCATGTGAACCAATAGCTTCAATAATCTTGTAGGACCCTATCCACTTACTGGTAAGGGAATAGTTGTTTCCAGCTCGTATCTATAGGTTCCGGTGGTTAACCAATACCCAGTCATTAATAGCAAACCTGTATGCCTTTTCAAGGTGTATAGCACTTCTTTTGTAGTTGATTTGCTTGAGGGTATCGTGAATTTAGTTGTACATAGTTGTCATTCGGTCTAGCCATTCTTCTGCAGTAGGAGAGAAGAATTCATAATTATCTGAAAGGTAAATGGTATGAGGGTTAAAGCCATACAAACTTTGGTAAGGGGAGTACTTATAGGTAGAGTGGGCGGCAGTATTTATTTTTGAGGTCCAATTATATGAACTATTTACCTCCACAAGTTCTATCAAGCAACTCTGAGATAAAAGAGAGTGGGTATTTGTTTAGTACTGTGAGATGGTTAAGGGCTCGGTAATCAATACATAGTCTTAAGGATCCATTTTTCTTTAAAACAAATAGGATAGGAGAACCGGCAGAGGAGTGTGAGCATTAGACTTTAGTAGTAGGAAGGTTCTTATCAAGGTACTTCTGAAGTACTTTGTCTTCCTCCCATGTGGTCTTGTAGATAGCCCCAAATGGTATCTTTGCAGTTGGGTCTTAGAGAGGGATTTCATGATCCCATAGCTTATATTCAGAGAGTCTAGCTGCCTGTTCTGCAGTAAAGTAATATGTATAACAAGAGTATTATTCACTTGCGTCAATAATAAGCACAATCTCACTATCCTCTAGTGGCTCTTCAACTTCAAGAACAGAGACAGTAGGAATCCATCTAACAGAATATGGAATAATCAAACTTGTAGAGACCTGCCTCAGGTATCTGTCCTGAGTATCCACCAAAAATCCATTTTCTTCCAACCAAGATAAACCCAAAATAATATCTTTCTTCCCAATATCCAAAACTTCAGCATCCATTTTGAACTTACCTAAAAAACGAGAAGAGAAATCCAACATATCAAATCTAGTATTAACTATATATTTTTCTTCCGAAATTCAAGATCCATCTTCCTGCCTAACCCTAACCTCTTGAGCTCTTTTCCAAATTCCCAACTTAACTGCCAATCTTTTCCTAATAACTAGAGCACTAGCTCTATAGTCTACTACTATTTTAACTTCTTCTCCAGCAATAAAATCCAGACCATCAAAAGAAGAGAATGTCTAGGAGTACATCTGATGGTAGGTAATGTACTCCTTACTTATTTTCTAACTCTTCTTCTTCAGAATCAAGCTTTGTAATCTGAAGTTGTCCTTTATCTGTTCAAATTTTTTTGTTGGCAGGTACTAGTGCCTGGTTTGTACTGGTAGTAGTTTTTAGCTTATAGGAAGGGGGTTTAGTAGCAAATTTTCCACTCCTATATCTAGCTGCTTGATGTCCCATATTTCTACAATCTAAGTATCTTTCTTCTTGTATCGTTGCTTTTCATATTGCTTAAGGTATTTGTACCTCTCTTATATTTGCTCTGGTAGTAGAAGATATTCCACCCTTAAGTTGTATCTGTTCCTCAAATGTTCGCTTTTTAGATACTGGTTGAGTAGGAGGAGTATTATGGTTATGGCTTTGAAACTCAGTAAAAATAATATCCATTTCAATAAGTTTCTATCTCTATTAATAAGAGAAGGTGCGGAGGTTTTCGTAGTGAGCCATTGATTTGCGGAAATCATGGAGAAGGTTAGAGATTATAATATTGATGACCTGCATCTCAGATAGTTTGGCATAGTTATTGAGCCTATCTACTTTTGTTAGATAATCCAAGATAGAACTAGTCTTCTTTAGTGCTACTAGGTCATAATATGCTCAATCCGCCTAGTAGTGATCCTTATAATATAGTTCCAGAGCTTTCTTAACTTCTTTCTAAGTATGATACTTAACTCAATTAGCTTTCTACTAATTCAATGCCTTTCCATCCATTAATAACCCAATATATGCCAGTTTCTGATCCTCATTCTGAGTAAGGGTGATAAGAAAATAATCATCCATTTGAAGGATCTAGCTCTCAAGATGTGTTTGGTCCCCCTTGAATTTATTCAGGGGTGGTGCTTTGCCTACTATCTACTTATCTTCGAAGATTCCAAGTCCTACTGGTAGTGGTAGTGGAGTGGAATCTCTAAGTCATCATTGTTCTACTAGTAGTAGAGGAGGTGGTGGTATGCCACTTGCTACCTGCTCGAGTCTTTGTACTATATTTGTTGGTAGATGTATAGGCAAAGGGGCCTGTACTCGCTGTTCTACTTTAGTAAGTTGTTCTTCTATACTAGCAAACTGTCCTTCAATACTAGTAAATTATTGCTGATATTGGTCATTGTAGAAGTCTACTTGCCTCTTAAGGTATTGGAGATTGTAGTGGATTGTCTGAAATTCTTTCGTCTAGTTAGTTTGTTCAGAAATGATAAGGTTCTGGATCTGAGTGAGTGCATCTTATATGTCATTCGATAGTTATGCATGTTTACTGGTAGCAGCATTTGCTATATTATGAATATCTATTGCGCTTTGCTGGATGAATTCTGTATATGCTGATTATGTCTATTGTAGTTGCTATACTTATGCAAGTGCAGCTTGCTTTTCCGCTTCTAGTCGCTGAACTTGTGCCTTCATGGCAGCGTATCTAGGATTAACAGGAGTTTGATGGTGAGCTGCTAGTCCCTTGCCTTTAATGGAGGGTCCTAGATTGGTAGATAGAGCTACTGATGGGGCGACTAATCGAATAATAGGTTTGAGAGAGAAAGAGGATATTAATCCAAGTCCTATTTATTAATGAAGGGTGCCCTAATGTTCTTAGAACTATGGAATCTGAGATGAAGGAGCATAGTACTACTTAATAAATTACTTAGCTCATTGCTGTACCTAGACAACACTATTATTATTAGTATCAGCCATGGGCTCATTAGAAGCTTCACTAAGTAATCCTCTCAATATAAATATAGTTGTAAGAGATTGTAGGGTATTGGTATCTATAGAGATATATAGACAAGTGGTGTAATGTTATAGGCGAGCTATCACTATGAATATACAAGTCGGTGGTGAAGGTATAAAGAGGTTTATTAGTAATAAGTACAAGTATAAATTCAGTAACAACTCGAGTATAAAGCAGACTCAATAAGAGTAAAGCTATATAAGACTTAAAACACCATTTGGGTCTTATTGTATTAACTATATAAAAGCGGTGGGTTATATAGAAGCTTAGATCTGATAACGAGTAATCAGATCTAAATGATACTTCCTATAACAGTTTAGTAGCATTGACATCAGGTTGTTGTCTAATTAGGAAAACACTTCCCAATTAGAAGCATTACAGTCTAACATATATTGATTAGGTAGCCTGAACTTCAATGCATTATAGACAGGCTGACATACAGGAGCTAAACTAAAGTATAACCAATAATGATATATAAATGATAAACATAAAAACTTGATAGAACTATATAGAAGAGAGTACATGTATGAGAATACATTTAGAGGTCATACACTTCCCTAAGCCAATACCCGTCCATTCTGGACATATTACTCGCATCTGTATAGTTAATTAGGCCATAATAGTTAGCAGCCATAACTGGATATTGGAATATTCCCTAAAGAGGGTAGGTCTCTTACCTGAGCCATAACAGGATGCTGATGAATAGGATAGTTGAAAGGGATCATAGGAAAATATTAAAAAAACAAAAGTGGAGTTGGTTCTTTTTCTCTTTTTTTGAGAAGGAGTTAGTAGAGGGAGGGCTTGGGAGAGGGGGGTATTGTAAGGAAAGCTAGTGGCAGGAGAGCTTAGGGGAGGGTTATTATATAAGAGCTGGTAGTGGGAGGAACTGGCAGTAGGGGTACTAGTAGTAGGAAGGACTAGTAGTAAGAGGGTGGGAAAAGCTGGCAGTGGAGAGAGCTAGTAGTAGGGAGAGCTAGCAGCGGGGACTAGTAGTAGGAGGGGTGGAGGCTAGCGGCAGAACTAGCGGTAGAACTAGTGGTGGGACTAGCAGTGGGGGCAAGAAGGGACTAGCAGTGTGAGGGACTAGTGGTGGGGGTGCTAGTAGTAAGAGAGACTAATAGTAGAAGGGAATAGCTAGTAGAGAGAGCTGGCAGTGGGAGGGCTGGTGGTGGAGGCACTAGTAGTAGGAGAGACTGGTAGTAGTGTAACGTGGGCTCTGGGAACAAGGCGACCAAGGGGTACGCCGGGGAGAGGGCAGAGGCTAGGGCAAGACACACGTAGGAACGCTACGTGTGTGACTAGGGGAAGGCTAGGATGGGGGGCAAGGGCAAGAGGCAAGAGGGGCAGAGGGCAAGGGACACGAGACACGCAGAAGCAGTTGCCGCGTGTGACAAGGGAGGCAGCTGGGCTGCAAACACAAGGCGAGGCAAGGCAAGGACAGGAGGTTCGCGGGGTGGGCAGCAGGGCTGCAGAGTCGAGGCGAGACAAGGAGGTGTACAAGGGAGATGCACCAGCGTAGAGAGAAGCAAGGCCCTGTATTGGATATACAAGACGTTGGATGGGGATCCAACGAGAGGGCGGAGAGAGCAAGCTATATATACAGGCTTCCTTCCTGGCCAAGGCCACCGGAAGGAATAAGGTTCCCGAGACCCCTTATCTCGGGAACAGAAATAACAACGATATCAATCAATCAACAATAACGAGAGTCGGACAGAATCCCATCTGACTCTCAAACCTGGCTAGGAAAGGACGGTTGTGATACTATCCCCCCTTTAGGCTCGGAGCCCCAGCGACGTAAGGCGAGGCAAAAAACAACAAACAAACAAGACAGGCGAATAACCAATAACCCATAACACAACCCCAACGCTGGACAACCTGACAACAACAGAAACAACAATCATAATTCCAACTCCAAATCAATGAAGACAAGACAAAAATATCATTCAGCTGGGCGAGGCTTGAGAGGGTAACGCTGGTGGAATAGGGTAACCAAATCCTGCGCATTCTCCAAGTCCTCTGCGGGTTGCCAGGTAGTCTCCTCGTCCCCTACCCACTTGACCTTATACTGAACTCGCCCATAGCGTTTTCTGGAGTCCAGTACCTCCTCAACCTCCCACTCCTCTTCACCTGCGATCACTACTAGAGGAGGTGGGGGGTGCTTTTGCCCGGGAAGGGGATCGTCGGCGGCTGGCTCGATCTCCGAGACATGAACGACCGGATGGCGCTTAATATCCTTGGGAAATCTCAGCCGGTAAGCATGAGTGCCCACAGCTGCTAACACCTCATAGGGGCCTAGGAACTTGTGATCCAACTTACGAGAGGGTCGTTCTGTCCGGAAGTGTCTGCTAGAGAGCCATACCTTGTCTCCTGGTTGGTATTTGGGGGCCGGTAACCTAGACCCGTTGGCATATTCTACTTGTCTGACCTGAGCATAACCTAACTCAGTCTTCAGGGTAGAGTGGAGTTCAGAAATCTGCGTGGCGAACTCCTTGGCTGGGGCATTCTCCCTGGCCTTGCGCAGAGGTGCTAGGGAGTCTACGAACCGAGGGTGCCAGCCATAATTGGCCAGGAATGGGGACATTTTCAGCGACTCGGAGAACTGGTTGTTGGCGGCAAATTCGCAGGTTGCTAGCAACGAAACCCAGTTGTTCTGCTGGTAGCTGACGAAGGCCCGCAGATACTGTTCCATAATTGCATTCATCCTTTCCGATTGGCCGTCCGTCTGGGGGTGGTAAGCTGTTGACAGACGAACTTTGATCCCTAGAAGTTCGCAGAAGGCTTGCCAGAATTCTGAGGTAAACTAAGGGCCACGGTCGGACACGATCGATTCAGGGAGGCCATGGTACCGGAATACATTATTGAGGTAGAGGTTGGCTAACTCCGGAGCGGAGCAGGTATCTCGGCAAGGTATAACATGCCTCATCTTCGTCAACCGATCCACCACCATCAGGATGGCATTGAATCCCGAGTCCTTCGGCAACCCAGTTACAAAGTCCATGGTCAGGTGTTGCCAGGGCCGATCCAGGATCTCCAGGGGCTTCAAGGTTCCGTAGGGGGCATGACGAGTGGGTTTTGCACGCTTGCAGATATGGCAGTTCCGTATGTACTGTTCTACCTCCTTTCACTGGTCGATCCATGTGTATTGTCTAGCTAGTAGTTCTAACGTCTTAGCCACTCCAGGGTGACCTGCAGCCAGGGTATCATGGTGTTCCTTGATCAGCTGCATCCGCAGCTCCCCTTCAGGTATATAGAGCCGATCTAGGTGGTATAGGAGGCCGTCCTGAGTGGTGCACTCGGCTAGGGAAATCTTGGTGTGATAGCGCTATCCAGACTCCACTGCGGCGATAATTTCCTTAGCCAGGGGGTCGTCCTCATATGCCTGTCTCACTAGTTGTTGGAGGTCAGCCTCAGCTTCCGCATCAGCCTCAGCCTCAGCTTCAGCTTCCGCATCAGCCTCAGCCTCAGCTTCTGCAAGGGTATTGGCTGCCAGGTCGAGATTTTCAGGTTTCAGTACCACCTGATTCTGGTACTTCAGCCTTTCATCCCCCCCTTTGGGGAGATCTCCTGATCTCCTGGTCAGTGCATCCGGCTTACCCCCAGCCTTTCCCGGCCGATACCTTATCTTGAAGTTAAACCAAAAGAGGAATTCCGACCACCTAGCCTGTCGGCGATTTAGCAATTTGGTGGTTGTGAAGTACTCTAGGTTCTTATGGTCAGAGAGGACCTCGATAACCCCCTTTGCCGATTCCAGGTGTGGTCTCCATTCCTCGAATGCTCGCACAATGGCCATTAACTCTTTATCATAGATTTCGTAATTACACTCCGCCAGGGAGTGCTTTTTGGAGAAATAGGCCACTGGGTGGAGGACTCCATCGACATACTGGGACAGGATTCCAGCGGAGACATAGTCGGAGGCATCGGTTTCGACGACACATTCCTGGTCAGGGTCGAAATGTGCCAGGATCGGTGCTGAGCAGAAGGCTTCCTTGAGGTTCTGGAAGGCGGATTGGGCTTCTGGATTCCAGTTGAAGCGCCGGTCTTTTTTAGTCAGGGCGGTGAGGGGGGCTACGATCTTCGAATACCTTAGAATGAACCGTCGGTAGAAGTTAGCGAATCCCAGAAAGGCTTGGATATCCTTGAGATTTGCTGGGATTTGCCATTCCTGGACAGCGGTAACCTTAGCAGGGTCCATTCTGAGGCCCTCCATGGTGATGATCAGTCCCAGATACTTGACCTCCTGCACATGAAACTCGCATTTCTCGGGCTTGAGGTACAATCCGGCTTGCTCCAGTTTTTCCAACACCTGTCGGACATGAATCTTGTGTTCTGCTAGGGTATCCGAATAAATCAAGATATAGTCGAGGTAAGCCGTGCAGAACACATCCAAGAAGTCTCGCAGGGTGTCATTAATGAAGTGTTGGAAAGAGGCCGGGGCGTTGGTTAAGCCGAAGGGCATGACATTGTACTCGAAATGGCCATATCGTGTCCGGAAGGCGGTTTTCCACTCCTCCCCCTCAGCAATCCGTACCAGGTTGTATGCCCCTCTGAGATCCAATTTGGTGAACTATTTCGCCTTGGAAAGCCTGGCTAATGTCTCCTGGATTAGAGGCAAGGGATACCTGTTCTTGACCGTTATCTCGTTCAGGCCACGATAATCAACACATAACCGGAGGGAGCCATCCGATTTCTTGACGAACAGCACAGGGGCACCCGCCGGGGAAGAGCTGTGCCGAATGAAGCTTTTATTGAGATTCTCCTCCAAGTACTTCTTCAGAGCCTCCAGTTCCAGCCGAGACATTCCATAGAGCGGGCCGTATGGGGGCGTCTTTCCTTCCACCAGGGGGATTGTATGATCGTAAGGTCGATGTGGTGCCAGCTTCTCCGCGGCTTTCTCAGAGAACAAGTCAATGAATTCGTGGTATTCACCCGGCACCATGGACTTCCATTCTTCCTTGGACCGCAGCTTATTGATTTCCAGGTTAACTTCGCAGATTGATAGAGTATGGGCTTTCAGCTTGTGCCTTCTGGTAAGGTAAGCAAAGGCCCCTGCTCCAATGAAGTTGATATCGAGGGGTTTTAGTGGGGGGGTTTCTGCCATCACCTGGCTAGGATCCTCTATCGGGGGTGGTAGGGCACATAATCCTTTAACGGCAGTCTGTGGGGCACCGCAGTGCTTCTCGCAATACCCGCTGTTAAAGTTCAAGGTGTAAGAGCCAAAGTTAACGGAGACATCATGCATTCGGAGCCAGGGGATCCCCAGGACAATAGGGTATTTGAGCTTGGTTACAAACATGGGGAGGCTTTCAGAATGGTCTCCAATGGCACTAGGTAGGCATGCGAGGTCGGTAATAGCCCCGGAAGAGATAGGTCAGCCATCAATGACATCAAGAAGGCGGGGGGTCTTTAGCTTGGCTGTTGGTATCAATTTTTACTGACAAAGGTCTGATCAATGAAGGCTATTCCTGAAGCACCACAATCTATGAGAGCTGATGTTACCACTGTTTTACCATTGAATTTAACAGTTATTGGTACTACAAAAGCTCGCCAAACAAGCGAGATTCGTCAACAGACATAGATGCAGGAACAGAGAAAGACGACAAAGACAAATGACCCAGGATAGGTCCCTTGCTAGTGTCAGTAACTAGGCAAGGGACTCCACTTTTCCCGACTCTTCCAGGGTCTCGGATATCGCATGTACGGCCAAGGAGTGGTTTTTGCGGAGGGGACAGGCCGCGATGAAGTGGTCCCCTTTCCCACAGGCAATGCACAACCCATTGTTGCGGCGACGTTCCCTCTCATCTTGTGTCAGGCGGGGCCTTCCTGATGATAAATCCATGGGGGTGGTGCCGCCCGCCACCAGAGATGGGTGGGCTGGCTTATTGGCTGTAGCTTGGGTCTGAGGGCTAGGGTTCTGGGGTCGAGTTTGTTGCTGGGGGTGCTGGGTTTTTACAGGAGGCCGATAGGTACTGGGGGCACTGACCTGGACTCTCAACCTAGCCATCTTTTGCTCCATCTTGGATGCCTGATCAATGAATTCATCCAGGGTTTTAACATCTGGAGATTGGAGGAGGGCCTGTTTGAGCTCAATATTGAGGCCTTCCTCGAACTGTTCCAGCTTCACCCGATCGTTCCACTCCACCTCTGCTGCCAACCTTGAGAATTCTGCCACGTATGTTGAGAGGTCATGGCCCTTCTGTTTTAGTGCTTGGAGAGCGCGAGTTGCCGTACCCACGGGGTCTGGGTCTCCGAAGGCACGGTCGAGGATTGTGAGTAGAGCAGCAACATCAGGGAGGTTGAAGCGGTCATCGAGCACATAGGGTTGGACCTGGTCCAAAGCTCTGCCCTCCAATAGGCCGTATACATAAGCTAATCGGTGCTGAACGGTAGGGAATTTTGCAGCATCCCCAGTTAGTTTGATTTTGATGGAATTTTTCCAGGCTTTCAGGCGAGTCCTGTCGCCATTGAACTTTGGCAGGGTAGGGAGATCCTGGGTCTTGGGTGCCTGTAGTGCTTGGGGTGCTGGGGCTGCTTGGATTGTGTCCAGGGCTCTATTCAGGCTCTGGATGGTCCTTCTTTCATTGATCAAGTCGTTCTGGGCGGTTGCGAGGTCAGCCTGGCAGGAGAGGAGGTCTTTGGTGAGTATCGTGACCTCGTCATTGGTTCTGGTCTGTTTTTGTTGGCCTTCATGGATGGCTAATTCCAGTCGTTGGCCTAAGGCATCCGCCGCCAGGTATATATCGATAATGGTCTGACGATAGCTGCCAAAATCGTCCTGGTTCATGGAAATAGATAGAGCTTGCCAGGCTCGAAATCTGGCTGCGAGCGCGGGGGTGGTGTCTTGGGCAGCCATTGAGCATACTGGTTGATCAGAGTGATCCAACGTAGTGTAACGTGGGCTCTGTGAACAAGGCGACCAAGGGGTACGCCAGGGAGAGGGCAGAGGCTAGGGCAAGACACACGTAGGAACGCTACGTGTGTGACTAGGGGAAGGCTGGGACGGGGGGCAAGGGCAAGAGGCAAGAGGGGCAGAGGGCAAGGGACACGAGACACGCGGAAGCAGTTGCCGCGTGTGTCAAGGGAGGCAGCTGGGCTGCAAACACAAGGCGAGGCAAGGCAAGGACAGGAGGTTCGCGGGGTGGGCAGCAGGGCTGCAGAGTCGAGGCGAGACAAGGAGGTGCACAAGGGAGATGCACCAGCGTGGAGAGAAGCAAGGCCCTGTATTGGATATACAAGACGTTGGATGGGGATCCAACGAGAGGGCGGAGAGAGCAAGCTATATATACAGGCTTCCTTCCTGGCCAAGGCCACCGGAAGGAATAAGGTTCCCGAGACCCCTTATCTCGGGAACAGAGATAACAACGATATCAATCAATCAACAATAATGAGAGTCGGACAGAATCTCGTCTGACTCTCAAACCTGGCTAGGAAAGGACGGTTGTGACAAGTAGGAGGAGATAGCTGGTGGAAAGAGCTGTCAGCGGGGGCTAGCAGCTGTAAAGTAAGGTGGCATGCTTCATAACCAACTCTCCACTACCGGGCGGCAGTATTAGAGTTTACTACAGCAAACTATAGGTGCACGGAACCTATAGCTTCTGTTTAAGTATATCTTGCTTGCATATATTCTATTGTCGCTCTAGTTGTAAAAGGTAGGCCCGACCAGCCTATAACTTGTTATTGGAATATAGAGAGAGATGGGCTCAAACGGGCCCTGAATATAATAACTCAATACTTTATTATTGGTAGATATCTACTACTCTGTTTCTGTCTCTATTACTGGCTTGAATGCTCCTCCAACTGAGGGGAATTTAGGGGACTATATACTGTCCAGAGTGGGGCAGTGCTGGGGCAGTGCTGAGGCAGTGCGCCATTATCTGACCTATTATATGATTTGAAATCAACATGATAGAAACTTCCAGAAACTACTAGGAAATATAACTACAAGTACTGCGTGACTCTTCCAATGAGTCACGCTCATTACTATAATGAAATACATGAGTTACTATACCTTTATTATCATCTGCCGGCCAATGCTGGCGGCCTGATAATAGCTTATTCCACTAGGTTAAAAGTTGGTATGTAATGGGAGTTACATTTTATTAGGAAATGGAATGTGACTTCTTTATAGCAGCAGGACTAGCAGCAGGACTAGCGGTGGGGTCAAGGGCTAGTAGTAGGAAGGACTGGTATTGGGAGGGCTGGCGGTGGAGATGCTAGCAGTAGGAGAGACTAGTGGTAGGAAAGAATAGCTAGTGGGGAGAGCAGGCAGTGGAGGCTGGTAGCAGGAGAGTGGTGAGAGAGAAAGGTGGGGTAAGGGAGGAGGTAGAGTAGGGTAAAGAGGTAGGGGGGTAGAGGGAGAGGGAGGGGGTAGGGGGGTAGGGAGGTAGAGGGTAGGAGGTAGGGAGATAGGGGGTAGGAGGTAAGAGGAAGGAGTAGGAGGATAGGGGGTAGGAGGTAGGGGAAGAGGGTAGGGGGGGAGAGGGAGGGTTTTTTTCTTTGTATTCTTATATATTTGTTTTTTTCGTATCTTTTTATATATTATAACTGGCTAGGACTAGACTCTTTAGGTGATAAAAGTAAGTACCTTACTTTTTATACCTTTGCTATAGATGCTAACTAACCTACATATCATATAGATAGCAGCAGCAGTAAACTTTAGGTTTGTATTTATTATCTATTTCTATTACTAGTATCTATTTCTATTATCTATTTCTATTATCTATTTCTATAATCTATATATATAATAAACAATAGAGAAATTTATAATAAGTACATATATAATATGTTCAAGAAGTACAACCACTTGCTTTATAAAATTGATAAGCCTTTTTCTTGACAAGTACATGCAAGTGGTCTGAAGTTGAAGCCACTAGTACTGGTATAGTACTCCATAATGCCTAGGCTATACTAAACTTAAACTTCTTATATGATACAGAAGGATTATATATACAATATAAGATATAGCTATTTACAAGTGTTGTATCCAATAGCCAGTAAAAAAGTGGTAGCCATGAACGACGACTTGCTAACTATATATAGTAGTATGATCATAACTAATTAGCAATATCTACCCCCCCTACTATATGATTATTGAAATCATTAATCATAAGAGAGATTGTAAGAAGCTTACATACATTAGTACCAAATATCTCCTGAACAGCAGGAATACCTTTTCTAGGTCTTTTTCAATTTGTAACTACACTATTATCAAGGTTATGAAGTATAGTCATAAGGAAAACACCAGTATTATCCTGCTATTGTATATATAAGACATTATCTCTAGAAACAGAGGCTAAGTCACCCCATTCAAAACCCTTACTCTTCTCCTTATATACTTGTAGTTCAACTGAAAACTGAACTTTGTATGCAGTACTACAAGCACTAATACCTAACTCTCGAAGAGTTGCAAATAATATAGTATTGCTAAAGAAACTATCAAAATATATACTATATTGGCACTTATGGTATCACAATAGCTTTACTAGTCATAAGCATATTATAGATATTGGAATAAGATCCTAGATTGGAGAAGGCATTAGTGGAGACATTAGTAAAGGCATTACTGGACCCAGCTGAAGCATTAGTGGAGGTAGCTGAAGTATTGGTAGGGGTGGTAAAGGAATTGACTATAGAGGCAGTAGGGGCATTAGTGAAGGTAGGGTGAAGGCATTACTAGTGGATGTAGTGGAGATAGAGGAAGAAGCAGTAGGGGTAGCAAAGGTAGTGGAGGCATTAGTAGTGGAGGCAGCAGAGGCAGCAGAGGCAGCAGAGGCAGCAGAAGTGGAGGTAGCAGAGGCAGCAAAGGCAGTAGAGGTATTAGTAGCAGATGCAGTTCCAATAGTACTAGAAGGTCTATTAACTCTAGAGTAAAATTCAAAGCCATATATATAGCCATAATTACATATGGCAAATATCTTATACCCCTGATTAATTGGCTTGTTTGACATTTTTAATAAGTGCTTTAAGCGCCCTGTAAAGCATACTATCATCTCATCAATTACACAACTACTTGATAGTATATATACTGATTTGAAGCAATTTACTAGCATAGATGCTACCAGTTCAAGCTTCTCATACCATGCTAGTGCTGCTAGTACTGCTGGTGCTAGCAATACTGGCACTACTAGTGAAGCTAGTACTGCTGGTGATATTGGTACTGCTAGTGAAGCTAGTGCTGCTGGTAATACTAGCACTACTAGTGAAGCTAGTACTGCTGGCAATACTAGCACTGCTGGCACTGGTGTACTTACTAGAATCGATATATAAATATATTAATGAATTTGTTGAAATTGATTCAATTCCATTATATCCATAATCTTCTATCATATGCCTTCTGCCTAAAAGTCCTCTACACTTAGACAAGGAATAATGCCCATATAGATAATAAGCTCTATCCATATTTTGAGGTCCCTAATAGTCACTAGCTTCTATATTCGTGCACTAGACCCAGTAGCTTGAGTGCTCTGTTTGGAGGCTTGATATATATTGGTACCATCACAAAGAACCTCCCAAATCTTCAAGTTAAAAAAGTAGCTAAAGTACTCAATTGAGGAAGTTAGCTATAAAAGTAGTGATTTTACACTATACTCATGATGCTTTAATGGTGTATACTCTTCCAGTGATATTGGTATATATACCTCTAGTATTAGTACATTTGGGTCTAAATCTACTAAAGCCTTATGTTTTGACTTTGCCTTTGGTGCCTTTGACTTTAGAGATGCCTTTGGCTTTGAAGGGGCCTTTGGCTTTGGAGGTACCTTTAGCTTCAGAGGGGCCTTTAGCTTTAGAGAGGCCTTTAGCTTCAGAGGAGCCTTTGAGGTCTTTAGCTTCAGAGAGGCCTTTAGCTTTGGAGGGGCCTTTGGCTTTAGAAAACACTTCTATTTTTTTAGAGGAGCATTTGAACCTTCTAGAAGACACTTGCATTTTGGAGGCATGGTTGTGGTATATAGTATGTATTTACAAAAACTGGCAACATGATCATAACATACTTATATATATATATGTATTCATATAGCATATCATGATATATATTAATATATTATTGATCAGAATGTTGTATAATAAAAATAACCAGTGCTACCAACTATGGGTGTTATTACTGCTTCTGGCTTAGTTGCTGCTGTAATGTACATGGAGCTTGTATTAGCAGTTCATGGGATATCATATATGTGCATGTGAATAAAACGTTCACAAACCCTATTGTTCTTTGCTCTATTTTTCCAAAGCGACTATGGTTGACGCCAAGATAAGCTAGAAAATTTGGGGTGGGGGAATCCTTTGGAGTGTAGATAAGCTAAGAATAGAGGATTCATAATGATCCCCTCATTCTTAGCTTATGTGACCCCTGCATGCCACAAGTGTATTAATTGTATTTGTTTTATTTCAAATCCCTGTAACCCCTTGCAAGAAAATATTGTGCTTATTCCTATAGCATATAATACAATATGATCTTATGAATATGGTACATGGAGTATGAATCGAGCTTCTCAATTCCCATAATGAAAACAAATAGATTATAGTTTAAAAGTTTTATAGGCTTTTGTGGCTCCAGGGGTAACAAATTCTTGTATTTTATACATATATATATATTTTTTTATCGTATATATCTAGGCTGGTAACTCTGTACTAGGGCCTTACATAGTATAAATTTCTACTTACATAGACTATGCCAGATTTTTAAAGGATCACACCAATGCCCTCGCCCAGCAGATTCTTTTAGTTAAGAAATCAAATAAAACCCAAGAAAAAGTCGAGACCACCAAGAAAACAAAAAAGTGCTAAGAAGGAAGAATTCGAGCCCGGATCACATCTCCAATATACGCAGGTTCTTACATCACAAAAGGCATGCCGTGCCTTTTCGGAGGTAAAGTGATTACTCTTGAATTGACAACCTCCCATTCCTAGGGTCTTCTCCCCTTGCTTGTGCGTCTCGGGCCTGTTTATTGTTGCATCTTTCCGTTCTGAAGTTCCTTCCTTTTGTGATTCGCTTATATTATGGGTTGTCGGGAATTTATCATTTCCTTGTCTATATTCAGCGGGGACTGTTATTGTAAGAAATCACTGAAGAATGATAGTATAGCAGAATCAGCTTACTACTACTACTACTACTACTACTACTACTACTACTACTACTACAGCTAGCATAGTGCAGGCTCGCTTACACAACCCATACCCCATCGAGCTTCTTGTGTTTTGCAAGCCTAGGTGTGTCCCAGGTTGCTCCCTTCTCATGTACTTGATGAGGTCATACAAGATGGCTCCAAGTATATGGATGACACGAATCTGAGTCGAGAGTAGATAACCTTCATCTCACGGTCATAGAAATAGATACCTTGGTCTTCTCTCCCACAGCTGGGGACCACACCAAGAGATTTCTATCGTCTTGACCTTTAAAGGATAACACTATTGCGTTTTTCTGTTATCTGTGCTCGATTATTGGAATTCTCAAATATCAACGGCTGTCCTTGGGTCCGTACACTGGGAACTGCTCTCTCTCTAGATAAACGGCTGACGTTGGATCTGTTGACTTTATTGACTACTGAATACTGACGCTCATCTGTTCGGAGGTGAAGGTCATAATATTGCGGAACGGCATCCTGTCGAAACACATAGCATCAAACACTGGGAAGGTGGAAGGTCACAAGTGGATCTTCCTTTTCGGCGTTCCACTCATTGGTCACATTCTGTAAGGTCACACTTGCCCTGCCCTCTGGTGTATGATGGCCGGTGGGCTTGAGCGTCCGGTAGCGGTCATTGGGGAGGATAAATTTGTCCGCCTGCTATGGCTGTGCTGCCAGGGATGAGAAATTGTGGCCCTCCCCCAGTCTGCATAGCGGAGAGATAGGGATGACGGGTGGCTTCCTCCGCCCTGTACCCTATACGGATACATGTCATTACCCTGAAAGCCATACCATGGATGCGGTTTGCGGTGGGTGGATATGTAACGGCACAACCCGTCACAGACTGTAACAGTATACTGGTAGTAGGGAAGCGGTTGAATGCATTGTGTGGGGTTTGCTATAGCATATGTCAGAGTGACATTTTTTGTTCCAGTTATAAAGAAGGCGGGATACTTATATCTGTTTACTCTCGAATTCAGGGTAATGCCCCCACCAGCAATGTTGCTTCGTTCAGGGTAACAGACGGGTTGGAGTGATAACAAAAAATCTAGAAACCACACCCTCAGCCCCAAAGGGGCATCTTCTTCTTCTCAAATCACCCATAACTAAGTTTTTAGGTGTCACGGCCATCATCCTCTTCTTGCTGAATTTTGACATCGTCCCGATTGTCATTGGTGATGCAAGTGTCTCTGTCTTCGGATCCGACGGAGATCTTAGCCCCTGGTGGGCTACGAAATTCGATGGCTCGCTTGTCAGTCGCAAAGAAGCAACTGAGCACTAGCTTAGCCCTGCATGATAGTACTAGTACGTATATGGAACCCGCATCCCCGTGAGTATGTTCAGGTGTTTTCCGCCATTCCGTTGATTATGATCCTTTCTCCCATGCCAGTGGACGGCTATAGCTACCTTTCTAGGGAGAGAATGGGTTCATTATCATCAATACCCACACGAGCAGCTCCGAATCTGTGAAAAGGATTTGAGTAGAGGGTTGATAAAGTATATGCGAACTTGTTGAATGGGAAGAAGATGCACAAGCTGGCGAGGAAGGCCTGGGCTGAAGGCCTGGGCCTCGTGGCTCAGGCTCAGGCCATTGAATTCCAAGGTACTCTATGGGCTTTACTTTAAACCTTGGGTGCCACGAGGCCTCAAAACTTGTAGTATAGTTTAGGGGGTTTGTACTGTCTGGGTATCATCAGAAGGAAGCAGACTCATTGGAGTCACATTCTTGCTTCTTCTCCGTTCTGGCTTCTACCTTCTTCGAGAATGATTCTGAAACCTAGAACATTTCCTTATAGAAGTTATAGGAAATATTCTAAAAATGAGAAATTTTGAAAAGTTTGAAAAGTTTGAAAAGTTTGGGGAAAATCTCAGTGAATTAGAAATGGAGTGGTTAGGCTGGAGTACTTGAGCGATACATCCAACAACGTAAGCGCACCATGAGAAAATCTTCTGCTGGCCATGGAAGCATCCGGTGCCCCACCAAATCTCCCCAACCCGCACCCCAGGTAGTCTCTACCCGATCCCTTGCCTTTACCTTCCGTCGCTCCGATTCGGTGTGAACTTCCGCCAGGGGTAACGGTGAAGCCGACTTTGGCATCAGCTGTTGCCCTATCCACATTCATGTCAGCGTAGTCGGCGCCTACTTCAATAAGTGGCTGCAACACTCCCTCACGTCGGAGATTGAGATTACTAGGTGGGTAAGGGTTGTCGCAGTCCGTGGGCTCGCTCTTCAGGAGCCCTGAAACAGGAGTTGGTCTCGGAAATATATCCAGCACAGACTATCGCAATTGAGGCGAGTCCACTCGCCCCCCTCCCCAGGGCCAAAAACTTTTGGCAAGTCATTATTTTTTGCTTGAATGGAGTTCCCGTATACGCAGATGGTCTGATGCAAGGCTATGGAGCACGTGGGTGTTCTCGTACCTAGACCGAACTTTTTTTGTGGTTAGCTTGGTAGGACTCCACTCATGTACATTTCCATACTAGAATAGTTTAATGGATTAGCTATCTAAGCACTGGAGTATGGTGTAATTGGGAATTGCAAAATTTCAAGTTCTTCTCCTGTACATACGATACCCATAGCATAGCTAAATTTGCCGATATCTTCATGATTATCGATCCTTCCACCACAACCAGCAACGCCTGAATTTCCTCGGAAAATATAATTTTTCTTACCTTCGATCTATTTGACTCCTAGAGCGAACTGTGAGGCGTAAGGTAAGCCTTTGAATCATGTTGTCAATAGGGGATCAAACGACCACCTGCAAGTAGTAGTTCAAAATTGGATACTCTGCCTTTGTGCTTGCTATAGCATGTGTCTCAGTGACAATTTAGATTGTGGTGTTGAAGTAGAAGGGAGAGAACGAGGAAAGGTGTGGTCATATATTATGCCCCAGAGTTCAGGGTAATATAGTCTCGTTCCGGGTAACACGGCGTGATTGGCGGGATAACAACAAATCCTCCAACAAACAAAACCCACCCAGCCAACTGCCTTCAACCCTTTCCCTGCCCCACTTATACAGGCAAACGGGACTGCTGGGTATTTAACAAGGGAACTAGCAGTGGAAGTATTTCAAGCCGTAATACTAATCAAGTCGTAGAAGAGCTAATTTCATTTCATATATAATCCCGTCCACTCGGGTGGGTACTTAGGTAGTTTCAACCCCTCCCATCACCCACCCAACACAAATGCAAACAACATAAGTATCAGTAGCAAGAAACATGCATGAAGAAAACAAGGAAAGCCCACAAACGCACGTATTCTCGCACACAAACGAATAAAACCGCCCCTCCTGTGCCTTACCCCCCACAGTCCTACACCCCTACCTCCCCCCAGCTACGGGCCCCACCCCCCCTGTCGTCACCACTCCCACTCCCACCTCCTCCTCCTCTGGCCCCTCCAATGTCCTCAGCAACTCCGGCAAAATCTCCTCCACCCTGTGAATCTCTAAACCGACACAATGCGCAATCAACCTCCTATACGCCGCAATCCTACTCTCCGCTGTCATCCCCGGTCCCGCTCCACCTGATGACAATCCCGCCATTGACATCCTCATACCTCTCGCATTCTGCGGTGGAGTAGCAATAGAAGTAGCAGCAGTTGCTCTATTTGCACCATTGAGTTGTGATGGTGGTAGTGGTGGCTGGTGCGAGTGTTCGGTGTAAGATGGAGTCTGAATTTGCTGGGGGGCAGATGCTCTTGAGGATGTGGATGATGATCGAGCATAGAGACCGACAATCCTACCGACTAACTCTTTCCGTTCAGATTGTAGCCTGGCTAACTCCTTCGCTGTGGCTAGTTTCTCTTCTAGGCTCTCAGTCTCTTCGGCTGCAGCGGCAGCGGTAGCATTGGCTGCTGTGGCAGCTGCCGCGTCGGCTTGTAATTGTTGTTCAAGCTCGCTTTGTGAATCTCCAGCTGGTGCTCCATTGCCGTTAGCCGTAGGAGGCGGAGGGACACTATTTGTGGCAACCCCTCTCTCTTTCTCCATCCCTTCCACCAACCATCTCAGCTCCAGCTCCTGCCTCATTTCCACCTGCCTCCTCAGCTCCTTGGCAAGCATCTCCTCCTCTACCCTTAGCTTCTCAATCTCCCCCGTTACAACCTCTACTCCCTTACCCTCCTCTACTCCCACCCTATCTCCCACAACACCAACTACACAAGCCCTCTCCAAATCCCTCACCATCCCACCCACTCCCCCCCTCTCCCTCTCCGTGTCCTCAAGCAACTTCCTCGCCTGTCTAAGATCCTTCTCCTTCTCCTCAAGTTCCATATCAAACGCCCTCGCCAGCGCCTCTAGTTTCTCCGCAATGTCCGGAATAGCTTTTTGGGTTGCGCGGATCGCTGCTTCGGAGATATGCGGCTGGGGCGGAGGCGGGGGTAGTGGCGGGCGGGGAAATTGTGCTGCAGGAGGGTAGTTCGCCCCAGGAGCATTACTCGGCCCGGAGATTGGTCCAATTTTCGGTGTGCCTGGCGCTGCGGAAAGGGGAAGGTGGGGTTGGTATGGTGATGATGACGAATGATGATATCCTAGTTGATGTGCGTGGGCATATGCCTTCCGTTTCTCCACTTCAACTATGAGTTCGTCCGCTGTTTGTCCTTGGGTGTTGGGAATATGTGGGTTTGTATTGTACGCTAGTAAGCTTCGTATCAGCTTCTTTGCGCCGTTCCTTGCTGCGATGGTCAGCGCCGTATCCCCTTCTTGATCTTGCCCGTTCAGTTGGACTGCAATGTCTGCCATCGGGTATATCTCAGCCATCTTCTGCAATAAGACATCCGCATAATACCTAGCCGCAATGCATTTATTCCGGCTCAGGGTCGTGGCCGCAATATGGTGAAATACCGAGCTCCTGAATTTGTCCGTATGGGGGATCGTAGATCTCAGTAGTTCAACTAGCCGCGGGAAGGATTTGCGGTCGTAATTATTAGTAAATAACACTGCTCGCATAAGTGGTGTTTCTCCCCGTGCATTGACCTGAGTGATATCCGCTCCTGCATGTAGAAGGAGTTCTAGGACTTGTAAGTCCCCCATTGCAGCAGCCCAGTGGAACGCAGTATGTGCCTCATCGTCGATAATCTCGTTGACATTAAAGTCTGGTGGAGGGTGGAGAAGGAAAGTGGGGAGATCTCCACCACCAGAAGACATAAAATAGTCTAGGAGTTCATCGGAGTAGGCTTGTCTGCGGCGTTGTTCAAAGTGTGCCTGATGGTCAGGGTATGTATGTTGCTGAGTGGGATACGGGTTATATTTGTGGTGGGGAGGGTGGTTTTGATAGTGCGGGGGGGGATGAGTTGGGTGGTGAGGGTACAGATGATGTTCGTCGTCGTGGGACATGATGGTGTGCTTGCGCTTGCGGCCGAGAGTGCCGCCTACCTCCTTGTGATATGGGAGGATTTCGAGCACATCCTCGTCTTCCTCATCCGCAAAGCGGTTGTTATGGCTGTGATGAGGTGGGTAATGATGCGGCTGTGAGAGGTGCAGAGACTGGGGGTTGTGATGGATGTTGTCGTCGAAATCGGAGAAGTCATCGTCGGGAGCGGGACTGGATTCAGGAGCAGGAGAAGACATGAGGGGTTCGATGTCGGATATCATCGATTCGTCTTCTTCTTCCTCTTCTTCCTCCTCCTCGACGCTGTCGACACTTGGTGGTGCGGGAGGTGTGGGCTCTGAGAGCATTTGCTGTTAGCTAATGCCAAAGAGAACAAAGATAAAGAAGTTTGATGTACAGCACATATGATATACTATGACAGAGTGAATGGAGATGGATAATCAACGACTTACTCAGATTCCTCCTCGGCACCGGCGCAGCTCTGGCAGCATTTGCCCTTGCTGGCCTAGGCTTCGAGCTCGCCGCTGTGACATGCTTCGGTGCCAGCGGTGGGCTCTCTGTCGAGGGTCTGAAATCAAATATAGGTGCAAGAATTTCCTCCACGTTATAGAGCTTTGCGATCTCTCTACCTCTCTCCAACGGCACCCACGTTCCTGTTGAGCAAGTTAGCTCAGCACTCAGCTTCTCCCCTCCTCCCTTCCCCCTCCTCCCTTCCCCCTCCGCCATCGTCGAGCAGTACTTACCCTGGTACTTTCCATACCCCCCCTGCACCTTCTCATGCAGCCCCCTCTGCACCTCCCTCTCCAGAATCCTCGTCCGCTGAGGCTTATCGTAGTCTGCCACCTTCAAGATCTGCGTCGCATTCAACCATCCGTCTGACCTCCTCCTCATACAAGCGATCCCCTTGGCTATAAACTCGTACACCGGAACCCCGCTATATGTCGCTTTGTAGATTGTCGAGTCTGTTGAAGGGGTGAGGGCTGAGGCTGAAGCTGAAGCCACAGGTGCGTTTGCGGCGGTGGGCGGAGGCGGCACACCTTTCGATCCTCGCTTCATATTTGGGTTGTGTCAGAAAGCTAAGGGCGGTAACGATGTGATGAGGATCAAACGTTGCAGCCGAGTCTCCCCTTGGAGAAGCTGTGATCTAACCTTTCTTTTGAATAGGCCACGAAGTTGTGGGGGCAGTCGATATGCACGCGTTTGTACAAATTTCGTTGTGGGGCGTCGCGTGTGGGGAGACGCGTTTAGCAGTGGGAGGAGAAGCAGCGAATGACGACGAGGGTGACGTGACAGCGGGATATGACGCCAAGAGCAGGGAGGAATCTGAACTAAAGAGTACTCTACCTCTGGGGTAGAGTTGTACCTGAGAGTACTGTGATGCAATGCAAAAATGAATATTTACTATACTGTACTCTGGGAGATAGCAACAAAGAAACGTTCCTCTACAAAAATTACAGCAGATGTAGACCACAGGCAATAGTTTGACCGACAGAGGAAGGGAGTTGATATAAAGTACTTAAGCATCACAACCACTGGCAGGCAGAGTTGGAGCAACAGAGATATCCACAAAAGACATGACCTTCCTGTCCACAATTGCTTACTAGTAGTAATTCAAAAAAACGAAGGATCTATAACTTGAGGTCCTGCAACGTGACACGTGACAGTGAGGCATCCCGGACAACTACACATGATGGAGAATACGAGGGGTAGTGCAACCAGACTAGATGGAGAATGTGTGCCAACCAGACTAGGAGAATGTATATCATAATAGTTAGTCTGCTTGCACTAGCCCCAAGGGCTAGCCACAGTGTGGCTTTTGCCCAAACGATCCAAGTGGCCCCATGTATGGTTATATAACAACCAGACCAGCGTCTCTCAATATGAGACATCACTTTGTTGGGTAAACAACCAAATTGAACGATGTCATGATGACTTCAGCAAGGACGCGTCACCGCCCGCATTGCATTGCATTGCATTACATTGCATTACATTACATTGCATTCAGCAAATCCATATTTCGAGCGGTGATCTACCTATCGATCCGGATGTTCATGACGGGCAGAAACCGACGGAGTCTTTCCTGTGACATGCAATGAGCTCCTCCATTTCTGTGGAAATCAACCAAGTACCTGTGGGTGGTAAAACTGACTTCGGCAGCTTGCATCTGAGATGTCGACTCGTTTATCTGTCACGAGTGCGCGCTGATATGGGTTGGCTAAAGATGCTCGCGCTTAGTGGTATGATCCTGCCGATCTGTTTTGGTAAGCATATACTTGTTTTGTTAAAGGGAGAATATTGGATCGTAGGAGCTTGTCGAGGGATTTTTGGTACATCATCTTATACCTGGAGTCTGATCGTTAGGCTGAGGGGTTTACTGGAGATACCCCAAATGACTGAATTGGCCTTGGAGATACCCTTATGACGTGCAGAACGCCCTCTTGAAGTCTACGTCTGGATATACCCTACTCCGGGCCTATTTAATCACCTACCTCGAACACTGTACCCTATAGATATCCTCAGCAACCAAACACAAATATGCCCATGGACACATCCGAGACCATTTCTCCCACCCCCACCAAGCCCTCCTTCGACCTCACCTTCCTTTCCGGAGCTTTAAAGCCCACCGCCACAATTTCACGAGTCCCCTCTCGCCTACCCTCCCCAGCTGCTTCAGATTCTGCACCATGCAGCCCCACCATCCCATGCAATCTCCCACCCTCTCCATCCGCTTCCCCAATCCCTCTACTCTCAGGGGAAGCTCAACCAAAACCCACCCTCCTCACCCTACCATCTGAGATCCTCTGGCATATCCTCTGGTACTGCTCTTCACCTAGCCCAAATCTATTCCGCCTCGCACGCGATCAGATCTATATCGACCGTATGCGGCGGAACCTCCCTGACCTACCCATCGGCACAGCCAAGGCGCTCTACGCAACCTGCCATACCCTACGACACTTCCTCCTCGACCTTGGCCTCCGCGGGGAAGGGCTGCGGATACAGAGCACCTGTGGGATTCTGGGGTGGAAACTCACTCCCCCGATATGGTCCATAGCAAAAGAAATCAACCTTCGCTGGGATGACGGGGGCATGATTATCTGGCCGTTTGGTGTCGAGGAGGCCCAATGGAAACTAATTAGATCTCGGTCAGACGCAACCTACGGCCCCCAGACCCCCGTGGAAGAACCCCCCACCCAACCACCAAAAAGAGCAGATCAGATTAATATGTCTGGAGGAAAACCAAAAGACTTAAAGGCATATATGGAGGCATGTAGGGCGTATATACAGCGCCCCCCACCACCGCCTCCCGCGGCGAAGAAGCATAAACCTGGGGTTAGGGAGGAAGTGGGGATGCTGCTGAGCGGATGTGGGAGGCTGGAGACGCTGACGATGGACTTTCCAGGGGCGCTGGAGGTGTTTACTGAGGTGATTATGGGGTTGAAGGAGGATGAAATATTGGGAACGTTGGGAAACTTGAAGACTTTGACGTTGAGGAATGGGAGTGAAATGTGTTTCCCTCCACCTAAGAAACTTTGTGTTGCTATTTCTCGGCTGCATGGGGTAGAGGCTGTGAGCGTACAGGGGAATTGTGGTGGGAGGGATGGGTTGTTTTCTGTAAGAGATCGGAGGAAGCGAGGGGTATATGTTGCGGAGGGAGATGAGTGTGGTGATGTCGTGGGTAGCTTATGGGGTTGGGAGTGTGAAGCGTTGGAGATGCCGAAGAAACCGGGAAAGTTGAGGATTTGTACGTTTTTGGGCATGCCGGGGTTAGGGGAGGGAGCGGAAGGGAGGAGTAGTGGGGTGTGGAGTACTGTATTTAATGGGTGGCCGGGGGATTCGAGACTGCTGGTGGAGGGGAGGGTGGAAATGTTGGTGGGGGAGGAGCTGAAGGGGTGGGTGTGGAGAGGGGATTAAGTGAGGTTTTGAGTTTTTTTCTGTGAGGACTGGGCACTGTTGAGCTTGCCGCTGGGTTACGGGTATTTACGGGATAAGTTGGTGCCTTTTACTTAAGCAAAAACAGAGTCAAAATTTGGATATACAACGTATGCAAGCATACATATGAATCGCAATGTTAATCTTCAATTCAATAATATTTCAAGGCCCTTGTTGAGCACGTAGAAATGATTTTTTCGTTTGTTTTTATACCAAACGGGTAAAGAGCATCTATGTAGTCTGGCGCTAAAGCTACCGAGCTTATTCAGCATAGATTCACAACCCTGGTTCCAGGTTCAGGGTAAGTCAGCGAATCGCCCAATTTTTATTTTTATTTTCAGTTCTCGTATATGCACCTCCCTTCAGGAGAGTTATGACGAGCCACTCGGAAACCCAGGTGGATTTAAGTGTAAAGCAAGTTAATCTGCCACGCGCGGCGCGATCTCTATATAGAAAAAGCAAACCCATAAAAACCCTTTAATTCTCATCGGTCGAACTTATGCATAAAAGGAGAACAGATAGATACTGCAAAAGTTAAAGCAAAAGAAGTATATGAACTAGGGAAATTGTCCGGGGTCTTTCTTTTTCTAACTGATCTTGGAATTAAATATAATAATAATAAAAAAACCCTCTCTACTCCCCATGCTTCGTTATCTTCACTATCACATGTCCCTAAATAAGGTGGGCAGAAAGAGAGGCAAGACACGAAAACCGTCGGATCCAAGCGCCCAACCTCTTTTTTTCTCTTCTAATTCTTGTTTATTAAATAATAACTCGAATCTTTTCGTTTGGAATTTTGGGGTAGTGGAACGTTTTGTGTGTGCTGTCCTCTGTGTCGCTGCCGCAGTGCGGGCACTTGGGGGGAATTGGTTTTGCAATATGCCTGAGCCAGTGATTGAAAGGGCCGCAATTGGTCCGAGTCCAGGTATAGGCCGAGAGAGCGAATCGGCTCCACTCCTTTCCTGCACACCCCATACCTTGGGGTACATTCTTTGGACTGCCCCTCTGGCTTTGGTAAGGAGTCTGAGTCCTCCGGAAAGCATGCAATCGTAACAGTCACCTTTCCGGCAACCTAAGCATCTCTGCCGATGGCTCAGATCACGCTTGCTGCCTGTTCAGGGCCCAAAGAGTGTAATGTAATGTAATGTATCAGCATGTATTGGTTTGTGCCCATCTATATGAGAATTCCCAGAGAAAACATAGACGCAAATGTATATGACATGTACTAGTTTCCTACCATATGATAGTATTGTTTGCAAAAGTGTTTTCGATCCATCAACCAACTTGGAGACATTAGTTAGAGTAACTGAGTTTCAAGATGCACGCATTTAAATTCCGGGTTTTCCCAAGGTCTCATAAGCAAAGATGATGTTACGCCCCTAAGTAGGCACCAACGGCAATGGAATTACGAGTAGACTCACATATATTGCCCGTGAGGTTCTCGTACTCTCATGAGCGCAATCCAGATAGAAAGGTAGGCATATGCAAAGCCCTAGGCAGAGCCGCGGAGAATAGTATACTAGGGACGTAATATCATCCGTGCCTGGAAGGGGAGGGGGGTAAGGCATAGATAGTGTAGATAGTGATGAAGGGGAGTTTTTTTGGTTATATTGTTAGCCTCCTACTATAATGAGAGTGTTCAGCACTTTGACTCACTATTAATTATATATTCCTTCTCCCTACTGTCCTTTTCAGAACTGGTGACTTCAAGCTCCAGGTAATTAAGATCAACTAGCTGAGTTAAAGCCCTATATCAAACGTCAGGAGTAGGTTTTGAGTCAATTAAGCTGTAATATGCATGAGAATATTAATCCGACTTGGGACCCAATATATATCTCAGCATTTTTCAGGAACTCTGTCTGCCCTGGCAGGAACTGTATATAAATCTGATACTTGAAATAGAATGCAATACACCTAATGCCCCCAAGTCCACATGTATAGCTTTGCCAATTGGCCAGCATTCCCACTAACATTTTTCTGACAGCCCTCTAACCCCCGCGAAAATGGACCTGACATAGAGTCCTAACCGTGTATGCATTTTTTTCTAGAAGTCCCCTCCTTTTCCCTATGCAATTTTGCTACTAACTGTACAAAAGAAGAAGGCCATTGTATGTGCAGCCTAGGAGACAGGGAGGGAGAGCAGGCCCACGTTGTCAGAAATACCCGGTCAACTCTAAAGAGGATCTTAAACATACCACATATGTTAATACATATGCTACTCATATATCAACACATGTGAACCCGTTCATGTGCAACGGATTGGTTACGATGAGAACTCATGTATATAAACCCCTGGTTTAGCCAGTTATATATAATGAAGACAAGGAATACGATAATTTTTATATTCACTTATTATATTTATCACATATTTTGACCTGCGTCCAACGGGTTATGAGCCCCGGTCTGCACCAATCTACAATAGTTTGCCAATATGAGCGACGTCGGAAATAATTATTTTCCCCCTCCAATTTGCTTATATGCCTGTTTTCATACTACCGGTAATCGTATATTGAGATCTGAACGTCTTAGATGTCGACATGCGGAAGCCTTCAAAGACTCCAAAGCTCAAAGCTCAAAGACCCCCGTCTTGGGTGAAAAAAGAGGGAACCAGCGAGCGAAGGACCAACGAGCGAAGAAGCGAGAACTACTGTAAAGCCCAGCAAAAAAGACCTCGCAAAATGGCAACAGACTGGATTAATGAAGTCGGTGAACGCGAGAACAAAGGTGGGGCTGAGGAGGGTGGATGCGGAGAGGTGATGATGATGTAGTGTTGGTCATGAGGCAATCCCCTTGGGCAGCTTGGGATTACAGGAAAAGGCTGTCAGCGCGGTAGAAGAGAAAGACGCTGTGAAGCAGTGGGGAAGTAGTAAAGGGGGCAGGAGAAAGGCAGTTCCTCAGCATAGGCCTATTCTGAAGGGGAGAAAATTACCGCATATAGCGCTTTCTCGCAAGTATCACAAGAGCACCTTTTTTGTGAGGGATATGCAAAAAGTGGAGAAAACAAAGAGGGGGAAAGTTCAGGGTAAGTCACTCCAGTTCTCCAAGTCCATAGTGAATGTATATCTTTTTCGCGAATTTTAACGCACCTTTTAACACCCTGTGGACGGATCAATGCCACAATAATGCTGTTATCTATACCCCAGTTAATGGCTCTATTCAAACCAGTTTTCAATGCTAAAACCTAGAGCCTATGGTGAGGTCATTATCCTTGAGAAGCCTCCCAGTGCTCTATCGTAGGACTGGGTCGAACATGCCACCGGGCCTATTCCCTCCCCTGGGCGCAACCAGACTAGGCCAAGCGGTGGCGAGACACCAATGTCGTTGACGATAAGGAGGCTAGCCAAAAGCGCCTGAATCGGCTGGAGAGGCTCCAGTGTCTCCAGACGAACACACATCTGACCAAAAACGCCGGTAGATTACAATCATCGCGACAAGGCTGCCGAATATAGCAGTATCACATCGAATGATTTTAAGAAGTGGAAGGGGGCGACAGCATTAAGAAACTTTTGTTTCGCACCAGGCAGTGGATGTTACAAATGCGGATGTCCTTAGGCCCATTACGATCTCAGAGTGTATAATGGAAGTACAGACCATTCTGCGACATCACCCCGTGCTTCGCCGTCCCCAGAACTCGCACCTGCCTAACCGATTTCTGCGCCCATCCTGACCCTACCTATCAATTCGGCCTGGCCCCCCACGCAACGGGGAACTCCTTCCAGGATAAGCTCAGCAAATACATCTACCTCATAATCAGCGATGGGCTACTCCCTGTGCCTTCTAAGTTTGACTAGATAAGGATCATAGCCGTTCGCCATGCCCTGTTTTGGAAGAAGGGAGAAAGCTGAAGGGAAGGAGAGCAGGAAGCTGAGGAAATGGTAATGACCAGGTTGGAGAAGCAGTTGGAGTTGGGGAGGAGATGCTGCGCAGGGTGTTGTTTCTGAGCCCGCAGAACTTTAATAACGACCAGGAGATGGGGGGAGTTGAGGGCTAGAAGTGAGATTGAGCAAGAGCGAAGGGGTGCGTCATGGGAGGTATTTCATCAATCAAGAGCGTCAGCACGGTCAAAGAAATGTGGAGCACGAGAAAATGCACAACTGCAGCATCAGCAGGGCGAGAATAGAGAGAAAGCCACCGCCGTCGACACCGCCTTCCAAGTTCTCGAGCCAAAGCAATACCTATATCCCAAACCTTAACCTCGCAAGCAGCAACACCAGTCCGAGCGAGAAAACCAAGAGGTCCTGATCTAGCCGTCAACTCCAGGGGAGTATGAGCTACTTCAGAAAGATATGAAGAGGAAAGAGAAATAAGAGGAGAGCGAGGCAGAAACGGAGGATGGAGACTCTCAAAAACCAAGCTACAAAAGCCGAATATTTCACGACAACATTTGCCATTTATAAATCTATAATCGTCATCTCAGGGTAAGCCTACATTTAGTGTTCATTGAGGCCGACAGCAGCTAGTGGAAAAATGTCATTCGATATATTGGGGTGACCTTTATTTCTCTGGAATCAACAGGCCCAACCGCATTGAGGAGCTGATCCATATCAATCCCAAACATCTATGATATCGTTGATCGTAGATGGAACAAGTCCTGTGAATTTGAATCGGAGTGGTAAAACCACACCCACAAAAATTCGAAAACGCAATGTGGGAGGGAGAGGCTCGAGTACTTTACCCCTTCGGACAGAGCAGCAAAACTTGTCTTATACCCCATCCGTCTCTCTTCCTACCAATAACGTTCCTCGGCTTTGTTCACAGTACCCTCAAGCTCGTTTCCAAAAGAGGGAGACCTTATACGCTCCTAGATGATATCTCCCATCCTCTCCTCATCCATCGATCAGATGCCGCAGTGCAACTCCATAAGCTACATACTAGTCTTACTCAGTCTCATCATTGCTAAATAGCTCTTCTCTACGATAACCAATTACGAACCAAAGACAGCTACTAGAGCGGAGGATGTGGCCCACCAGTGTGCCCAAGACGAACAACCAAATTCCATCGCGACTATTCTATATTCATATTCATCAACAACAAATCACCACCCGCTCGTTAGTTCCAGTTGCACTGCACAACCCAGCGCCCATAGAGATCAGAGGCATATGTATCATATCAGCCAGCACCATTGGTTGTCAAGCCTATCTTTTGCTTTGTCTTTTTCTTGTTTTTCTAGCCTCGGAGATGGAGATGGGATTTCTTAAAAAAAATCATACCTTTTAGAGCGTGGATGTTAGTATAAGTAACTATGCCTATATTCTACTTTATTACTATGGTAGGAGAGGAAGGCCCTAAAAAATAGACCAGCTAATCCCGGATCCAGGGCGGATATACCAACCTGCCCCTCTACACCAAGAAAACCCAGCGGAAAGGAGTTGCTGATCAGGAAAATGCTACGGGGGAAATGATTGATGAAATTTGTTACATTTGTTTTGTTAACTTGAACGGTTTCTTGTAACATAAGGATACATAACCTATTTATTAGCGTATGTACGCGAAAAGAGGTTTACCCTCAACTTAAAAATCTTAGCTGCTAGACACTTTCACTTGTTTTCATTTTCCCAAATGAATACACTTCAACATGAGCAGTGAGCAACACGCATAACGCATAACGCATACACACACAAAGAAAAATACACAAGTTACAGCTAAACAAACAAAAGTAGCGCAGCTAGCTATGATGACTTTGATCGATGGATAACCGTACGACACAATTGCTGACGACGATGGACGATATAATATACTTCCACCGCCAGCTTTTCCCCTCTCCTCTCCCGCTACACATTATATGCAACTTCCAACCCCCAACATCCCACATATCCCCGGGTCATCCCCTTCCCCTCCCCCCGCCCCTCTCCCGCCTAGGTATAATTATATTCAAGGCCCAGTGCTATTTACGCGCAAATCACATCCGCCGACGCCTTTGCATTCATCAACAGCGCCACAATCAATCCATACAACCCCAGGACTTCCGCAAAAATCAAAATCAAGATCATCCCCACAAAGAGCCTAGGCTGTTGTGCTGAACCACGGACACCGGCGTCTCCGACAATACCGATCGCAAATCCTACCATAATTTATTAGCTCAACATTCCTTCCAGCGTGAAATAATGTGGAGCTCACCGGCAGCTAGACCAGCCAAACCCACAGACAGGCCCGCACCAAGCTGGATAAATCCAGTGTATAATGGGAGTTCTTGCTTGAGTCCAGACGAAATTAGGACGGAGACTACGAGGCCGTAGATACCCACGATACCGGCCATGACGACGGGGATGACATCTAAGTAAATGCAAAGTTAACTCCAGATATCTTGTGGACCCTAACGGTGGGAGGGAATTGGGAGGGGTACTCTTGACAATCAAATCAGGCCTTAGGACACCGGAGGCAACGATACCGACACCAGATTTTGCGGTACCGTAGGCGGCACCAAAGCAGGTGAAGACGATGGCGGCCGTGCACCCCATGGCGCCAAAGAAGGGGGCGTAGACTGGGCTATGGGAGGTGGGCGATCATGTTAGCATTATCTCCCATGACAAGGTAATTGGAAACAAGAATAACGATAGGATGTAGTAAAGCAGCCTCTATGCCTCAGTGGTCCTAGTATAGCCGCCATGGAAGCCGATCCAAGCTCCAGTGAGCTCAGGAATCGTTGCACAAACTCTGTGCGATTCAGATATATGTTCCAGACCCTCCTAGACAAAGTACTTCTCCCAACCCCAATTCGCGTATATATGCCGCCCCGATAGCTCCCTACTCTCATCCCATCTCCAGAAGCAGCCAAATATCTCTTCCATCACTTCCAGTCCCCAGGAGCAGGATCCAATATCGCAACCATGGCATGTTCTCTTCCGACGTAACATCCACGCGAACCCATCAAAAAAACAAGGAATAGAATAAGCAACGTCAACAGTAACAAAAAAACGTAAAATTCCTCACCAAAGCTCAGAAACCATTGTTGAAGATGTGGATGATATAAAAGGAGCTGAAAAGTCGACGTATGTGCTTATCCCCGAGGGAGAGAGAGGAGGTTGGAAGTTGAGTTTGAGGTTGATTTTGGGATGGTTGGGTTGCTGACAATGGTAACGTTTTTACGTGAACTCAGGCTGGCGAGGTGATGGATAGAGCTTGGCGCTGAGTGTTGGGCGAGTGTTGGGCTTGGCGGGATGGATAAGTCATGTGATATATGAAACCCACGAAAATCGAAAGTTTTCATGTTCCCTTCAGCAGGTCACACCAGACACAATATATAAACACTAGGGGTAGAGCAGCTAATTTAACGCAATGATACACAACACCATTAACATTAGCATCCTAAGAGAGAAACGGACATTCACATCCAGTCATCGCATCTAAACAATTTATTTAACTCCGCCTTCCCTTGTGCCAACCAGACAAGAAGTCTAACCATTGTATAAGCTCCCGTCTGGTGCCATTCGATTGGTGAGATTGTAGGGGGTGGCGAGGGGCGGCTTCCCTTCCAGTTTCTGTAGAGTAAATATAGTCTGGTTAAAGCCCTCTAGGCTTCCCACAGGCCATTGGAGACTAAGATCGCCCAAACCCAGAGGCCCCGTCCTCCTTTGCTAGTTTTTCCTCCCTCTCAACCCGGATACCATCTTCAATCGGAACCAGGGTTATGCTCATTTTCGTGCCAGTTTCCACGATCTTCTGGTTTTGTCCTTTGAGCTGGAGATGGTGCTGACGGAGAGCAGCCAATAGAGGGTCAAGTCTGGCTAGTGCAAGAACATAGAGTAAGCTACGCATCTCGATGAAGCAATCCTAGCAGGATACTTATCTCGTTCAAGAAGGGGTGTATATGGGTCTGCCATTGCTGCTATGTGTGACCGTTGTATATCGTCGCCAAAGAGCCCCAAAAACGTTTGAACCCTACTGCCAAGCCAAAGCTCACCTGTCGCTTACCGGTAGACCCCATCTGCCCTAGCCAACTCCCCCCTCAACATCAGCCCCCCCGAACTAGTTCCCAGTGTCTCAAACACCAAGTCCGGCATTCACGGTTCGATAGTTGAGATACCCAGCGGATTCGATTTGGAGTCTTTTTTCCTCGTTTTCTCATTTTCTTTCTTTGACCTTCACCACTCCCAGCTCAATTGGCCCACATCATGTCCGAAGCTCCGATAGTTCTCGATGGAGGAACTGGTTTGTGAGTACCTCCAGAACTCCTTTCCAAGTCGACGGGAATACCTCCGGTTCGGGTGAACTAGGGCCACAACAGCTTATTATGTCTATACAGCCTCAAGGTTGGGTATGCCGGCCAGAACTTCCCAGCTCACCAGTATCCGTCCATTGTGGGAAGGCCAATATTGCGAGCGGAGGAGAGGTCAGGGGATCAGGTACCGAAGCTCTGGACTCACGGATGAAATTGTCTTATGTAACTGGACTAACCGGATGCTCGGGAGGGCTATTTAGGTGATTAAAGATATCATGTGCGGTGATGAAGCAGCTGCTGTACGGTCAATGCTACAAATCACATATCCTGTACGATTTCACCATTGCTCTGGTCACCATCTTCACATTCGCTGACCACGGAGCCCATAGATGGAAAATGGAATCATCACAAGATGGGAGGATATGCTGCACCTGTGGGATTACACGTTCACCGAAAAACTCCAAATCGACCCGTCAGGCAGGAAGATTCTATTAACGGAGCCACCAATGAATCCCCTAAGCAACAGGGAGAAGATGTGTGAGGTTATGTTTGAGCGGTATAATCTTGGAGGAGTTTATGTGGCGATCCAAGCTGTCTTAGCTTTATATGCTCAAGGTATGGGCTGTGTTGACAATAGGACTCGAAGTGGAGCACGCTAATGTGCTGCCAGGCCTTAGCAGTGGTGTAGTGGTGGATTCTGGTGACGGAGTAACTCACATCGTTCCTGTATACGAATCCGTCGTTCTCAACCACCTCACCCGCCGCCTCGACGTTGCCGGTCGTGATGTCACCAGGCAGCTCATCAACCTTCTTCTCCGCCGTGGTTACGCCTTCAACCGTACTGCCGATTTCGAGACCGTCCGCCAAATCAAGGAGAATCTATGCTATGTTTCCTACGATCTTGAGCTCGATCATAGGCTTGCTGAAGAGACAACTGTGTTGGTGGAAAGCTATACTCTACCTGATGGACGAGTAATTCGAATTGGTAGCGAGAGATTCGAGGCACCAGAATGCATGTTCCAACCACACCTTATTGATGTCGATCAACCCGGTATTGCAGAAATGTTGTTCAATACCATTCAGAGTGCAGAGGTGGATGTCAGGAGTAGCTTGTTCAAGGCAGTTGTATTGTCTGGAGGAAGTAGCATGTACCCTGGTCTACCCAGCAGATTAGAGAAGGAGATTAAGCAGCTGTGGTTGACGCGGGTACTGAACAATGATCCATCAAGGTTGAGCGTAAGCCAATTCCACTCCCGCCACCCATAGAAAACCCATATACTAATCACTCCAAATCTAAAGAAATTTAAGGTCCGTATCGAAGATCCTCCACGCCGACGACATATGGTCTTTTTGGGTATGCTCTGAGTCCCTGAATTCTATTGAGCATCGACTAATAATAAAATAGGTGGAGCCGTCCTAGCAAACATTATGTCAGACAAGGAGAACATGTGGATCTCGAAGGCTGAGTGGGATGAGCAAGGTGCACGTGTGCTTGAGAAGCTTGGTCCTAGGGGTTAATGGACCACGCGTAGGTAAATATTATTAAACTTGATGTAATTGTGCATGTTTTATTCGAAATATTTTTCGATAGATCACTATACCTCCGGAATCAATGTAGCTACCTAACCAGACTAGTAGCTACCTATCAAATAAATCAGCCTAGGTACGAGAACACGGAATCAACCTTCCTATAAATCTAGTGTTCCTTCACATTATTTACATTTCAATTGCCTATTTTCTTCACTACAAGACTCGACCAGATTAAGTTCTAACCTACCGATTCCTTTTACCTATCTCGGGTAACCCAAGTCACCTTCCTTCGGATATATGAATACTTATATTTGTAGCTGTCTAAGAATGATGTACTCTGCTGAATAAGCAGCTTCCAAAATTCAATCACGTGAACGCTACCATGTGCCCGGTTATGCGGCCCCCAATCCTCCCCTACCAAACACTAACCCCACCAACAACTTCTTCCCCACCCACTTGCCACTCCTCCCAATCTCTCCACATTCCTCTCTTCAACCCCAATCTCACTCACCTCCCCCATCACTTCCAACTCCGCCACGCTGCTCGCCCCTTCTACAATCTCCCTCACAGTATGATTATACATTGCCTCCGCCCTAATGTTGATCCTCGTCCCCCCTTCTTCCTCAGCATGAAACCCCGCTTGACTAATCGCCCCCATCCCCATCTCAGAATGCATGTTTGAAAGCACTACATAACCCCGTTCCGGCAGTGGTGGGAGGCAGGAGGAGATAAACCTGAAAAAGAACTCGAGGGGAAGATGTTCTAGGACAAGCGTGCTAATGACTACAGGTGTACACCCCGCTACCTGAGGTGGCGGGGATGGGGTGGTAAGGATATCATGTTGTAACAGTCTCACGCTCTCTGGTAACCGGGTTTGCGCCACAGCGAGCATTCCAGAGCTTGCGTCTATCCCGGTGATGGAGTGGGCGGAGAAGAGGCTTGATGAGAGGAGTTTTTGAGTATTTCTGCCTGTGCCGCAGCCAAGGTCGAGGATGCTGAGGGGGCGTGTGGGGGGGGTTTGTGGTAAGAATGGAGGAGAGTAGGGGGAGGGCGTGTGTGGTAATGTAGGCGTCGTCGCGGAGTTGGAGGACATTGCCGTCGTGGTCGTAATTGTCATAGGCGGTGGGGGTGGGGAGGTGGATTATGGGGGTGACGAGAGTGGCGAGGATGGATGGAGCAGGAGAGGTGGTGGGGAGGGCCATTGAGATATTTTTCCGAGCAGGAGGATTGAAGTGTATACCTTGTATGAGAAGTCTCAATCTCAAGTTTGCTTCTAATGCACAGGAAAGTATCGATACATGGAAATGCTCTTCCTAAACTTCCTTCCTTAAAATTGAGTCACACCCATGCCCTTGCCCCTTCAACTGATCCGATAAGTTTTAAGTCAACCTCTTCCCAAAAACTCCATCTGAACACAGAATGATTCGCTTTGCATTGAGTACTCAGCATATGCGGGGGTTATAATACGATCCCAGGTATAAATATTGCACGTATCCGTGCTGCCACTCGCTGGGGTGATCATGTTCTGAATTATATACCAAGTGTTTATATCAGCAGCTTGCTTCATCGTCAAGTTCCGATTATTCTCGACTACCCGCAAACGGGTGAAGGGGAATTCTACAAAAGAAAACCAGACTACTCCAAAGCCTGAAGTAGTAGTCTCGATCAGACCCTCGTATCGAGACTATGAAGTAGTCCCTCCGCAGAATCCCGAAGTGGATCCTAACACCACAAGTGGAGCAAACAAGAAGCCAATTGTGGTGATGGAAGTGAATATCGATGGTCAACTGCAGTATGAACACTCTGCTCACTGAACCATCCTACAGGGCAATGGACATCCAGTGAAGGAACAAGTCGATTATCGGTGGACGAATCGACGAAATATAAGCTACAGTTGAATATTTACGTCCTTCTGCCAATATAATCGCCCGGTTTGACATACTTTAGCCAATCCGGCGAATGCTGCGTCCAACCCTAGTAGTAAATGCCGTGTGTAGGACTTACACATTTAAATTATCTCGCTGCGTATTCAGGCCCAGGTAGCTGGTTGGCAAGTCCAAGTCTGTGTAATTGATCATTACAAGGGGGTAGTTGCTGCCAGAGGGTGGAAACTACCCCCTGGCAGCTTGTTTCTAAGCAACGTCTATCACGATGTCAATACTTTAGTTGTTCCCGAAGTCCTGAAACTTGTATAGAAATGATACCTTTTTGCCATCCAGACCTTCATGCTGAAATTGCCATTCGGAAATACGAGATATCTATGATGGCGGCCAGGTTCTCGGGGCTGAGTGTATCGTAAGAAAACCCAGCAGTCCACCGCCTCGAAGCCAATTATAGTCCGACCGACTGTGCTACTGCCACACCTTCTGATAAACAGCATGGTAGCACAAGCCGAGTCGAAATCAATTGAAGGATCATATACTCCGGTTGGCACAACCTCTCGTAGAGAAGGATCATAGTCCTTCGGATTGGGCCCTGAAAGCCAAGTCCGCGTTTATTTGAATCGTCGTCCTGTTTGCTCAATTTGGCCTAAGCAGCTGGGGTTGCAAACGCAACCAAAGAGACCGAAGACCGAGCAGAAGAGAAATACAGTCGGGGCAACAAGGCCCCGACGGGTGCGTTCCTGGTTGATGATAGTGTGCCCATCTCGGAGTGAGATTTACTCTCTCCCGAGCCAATAAACTAATTTGATCCACTAAGCGCTGGACAAAAGTAATGACATGGTACAGTTGGATTGCAAGGCGGATGGTGAAGATTATGTCCATAATGAGATTTCAATCCACCCACCGCGTTTCAGTATGGCATCGGCCTCCAGAATCAGAGCGCCTCGGAGCTTTGGCTGTCCACTACCTTGGCAACTACATACTAAGTTTCCTAAACGATTTCCTTCGAAATTGAACCATGGACGAAACCAAACCATTAGTGAAATGTGTGCGAGTTGTCGCTATACTGAGTGGTTTAGCCGTTTTTTGGGTGCTTCTCTTTGCAATCGGAGGAAGAGAGGAGGCAATTCATGGCAGTGTAGGCTCTGGGATGCGAAAGAGTTACTGAGTTTCCCTTTTTACGGTACTCAAAATTTAAAGTCACCCCAAAAGATGCTCGCCCGCTCTGTATTTCTTATATGGGGTCTCGTGATTTACTCATATATTCGTATTTTTAGGAAAGGGCGAGAACTGGGGAACTTTTGTGTGTTGACTTTTCACGCAGCACGATTTCCTATTCTAGCCTCTTCCTTCCTAATCGGATATCAATCCCGTTTAACCAGATGTAGTCACATGCCAAGACTTTGGGAATGACTGTACAATTGGGACTAGTACTGACGTGAACTTAGGTAATCTGGTTACCCAATAATTGAATTCATTAGATATGCGCCAACCAGACAGGTGTTTAGTCTGGTTGGCACATGTTAGGACTATATTTACAGGGTCAAACTATTCTGGTTTTGGTAGGGCTGGTGAGGCCTCTGTAAAATTACATAGGTTAGATATGATTTGAGGGGCCAAACGGTTATGGGAACTAACTCAAGATGGAGCTACCTAGAGTGAGTCTGGTTGCCAACCAGACTAAAATGCCAAGTCCGGGAAAACTGGTGAATAACAGTCCTTGTCAATATATTTTTGATCTTCCCTTTTATGGTAGCAGCGTTACTACTTGTGGGAAGATACTGGTAGGCAATTTTATTCTACCGTTGTTACTGTGTGATTCACTTGTGATTCACTTTTCGACAAGGACTGTTATTCACCAGTTTTCCCGGGTACCAGAGCAACACTCGGTCAGCAACAGCGGCTAGTCAGTTATTAGCACTACACTCAAACCTTGCTATACCGGACCGCATAAATCTGCTGTAATCTGTCCGGTATAGCTAAAATATATCCGTTATAGTAATTACATTTACCAGTAATAATCCCTGTAACAATCCCTGTAACCCCTTACCAGGCCATCCGGTACGGTATCCGGTATAGCAAGTAGATGCCTCACCTAAATGGTTAGAAATGGAAAATTTTGACTTGAGCCGTCCGGTATACCAAGGGATCCGCCATAGCGAGGTCCGGTATAGCTAGCCTCGTACCCCAGGTTAATATATTGTAGTGTTCGTGACCTCGTAACTCCCCTAGAGACAACAGACTGGTTACTACGAGGCTACGGTATAGCAAGTTTGAGTGTAATTGAAGTGTAATTGAAAGTTGTGGACATATCCGTCGTTAGTCTGGTTTGCTACCCTCGCAGAGGAGGGTCGTGCAACCAGACTAAGGTTTCTACGCCCACAGGAGTGCGCCTACCAGACTACACCAAACCAGTCTGGTTGAATTCAAGGGGCCAATTCTTTCTCACCTTTGTAACCTAAGTATAGCTCCATTCTGTACCCTAGTCTGGTTATCTGTGCCCAAGCAACACGTCTATCAAAATGGCCTATGAAGTTATGATCATAATTACATGTATGCATGTCAGCATCGCCGCTTCATACTCGGACCCTTCAATACAGTCGAGTCTACTCGTGCCAGTCAAAGGTGGCCGAATTTCATCCATGGTGAACAAGTGAGTTAATATTATGCATAACTCTGCGATCTGATAACGCTCTGGACTTGCAAGTATCAGTCCCCCAAGCTAATCCTTCCAAAAATAATCTCTCGGGTGACAATAAGATCTTGAATCTGCAAGCGCATTAGCATCGCCAATAACCCCATAAGGCTGATGCCATACGCGCCGGGTTATCGGAGTATTTAGTTTCTTTTAATATGCCCACTTCATTGAGCACTGGCCGATTAATACGAAGACCGAACCTTTTCGGATCTGGGGTAATTTGATTGTTGGGTATGCAATGTAATAGCGATGTCTTTCATATATCCACTTGTCCTAATGATTTCATGCTTAGAGGGAATATATTCGTCATTGATCTCGGATATGCGGCACGTGATGTATATCGAGGCATACCCGTAGAGTTCCCTTCTGTTAGTCTACGCGGTCGGAACCTGACTTCTATCCGCCGCCAACAATAAGGCATTGTCCATAAATGATGATGCCATTACCCTTTCACAATCTAATGTTTGAATCAGATCGGGCCGGGTTTGCGGCCTAGGCAGAATTAGGTGATGAAATGTGGAACATCAGTTCGGTACAACATAGCAGGCAATCCCAGGAGAGCGGGTTTCTCCCATACCTGGTCCCTGCAGCCTTGCCTCTTGGCTGATCGAGCCCCAATCGTGAAGGTCCTGATGGAAACAATTATGGGTACATGGAAGAATGTGAATAGGTAAACCGAGGGAATTCAGGGGCCAAGAAAATTCCTAGATGTGTGGGGACGGATATGTCATTCTGAGAGAGCGGGGTACTTTGCTCGGCCACGCCGGAGGAATAGGAGTATCTCTATATGACATGATCTGAGCACAAATCTGTATGTCCCGCTTTACCGATTGGGTGACTTACCACAGCAGAAACACACTCGCGGCTTGGCTGACCATACAGACGCTAAGGCGCCAGCATTCCTTCTTGGACGATGGCTGGCGATATTCCTGGGTGGTTGGCTACCCAATGATGAGGCAGTGGTTCAGAGGAAGGGCACTGTAACTTCCACTTCCATGGCTGTGATCAGCTTCGGCGCCGAGATAAAAATATATGCGGGCTATTAGGCTTAGCATTATAGGCATGGGCATTGGAAAGTTAAAGGCTTCAGCCCTGAACAGCATTTAGTCTGCGTGGTTGTCGTGTAGGTTGTAAGTAGCTGTGTTTATGTACCCACCGACTCATCCAGATTTGAACCCAGCAGAATCTTCTCTTTTGTTTTTCTCCGCGCTTCTACGTGACTGAGGCCACTGCATTCCTTTTTATTCCTCGAGCCTTCGCTTCAATCACTCAGGTAGCCAGCTTCGGGCCGGATCGTCTGGCGGAAACAGGTTTCCTCAGTCCTTTCTAACCGGCCGCCCTACTTCGAAAGAATGGTATATCTCTCAATTCCCAAGGGGCTCGGTGGACGCTCGAAGACATCCTCTCCAAAAGGCAGCTCTCCTCCATCACGCATAAGCTCCCCAAAGCCAATGAATGACAGTACACTCGTCTTAAAGGTCACTGTTGTGAAGGTATGCATGGCCACCGCATTGCACTGTATTTCATGCCCCTCGCCTTCATGCAACAAGAACATTCTGAAAGCTAATTGACGAGATGTTATGCAGGGCCAAAACCTGGCTCCCAAGGACAGAAATGGATTTAGTGATCCTGTAAGGTCACCTCCTGATTGACAACGGCTCGAAAAGTAAAGATTGACCGTCAATACCTAGTTCGTCATACTCTCATTGGGAGATTACAGATTCGTCACAGAGGTAATTCCAAAGACACTCGACCCAACATGGAATGCCACCTTCGAGATGTCGCTAAGCGGCGTTTCTGCACCAACACTCCAATGCGTATGCTGGGATAAGGATTTCGTTGGGAAGGTACCTATTCAATCGGCGGCCTTATTCAAGAGGGAAGTGAGAAAGGAGCTAATACTGTGCTAGGAGTATATGGGGGAGTTTGAAGTCACTCTGGATGAATTGTTTTCTGGAGGAAAGATTGAAGGAGAGGTTGGCAACACTCTGCCTTCACTTGAATAATAATGCCACTGACGACGAATATTCATGAACAAGCCCAGGTGGTTTCCTTTAAAATCTACGCGGAAGGGAGCTCAGATCTCAGGAGAAATCCAGCTTCAATTCTCCCTCACGGATAACTCGGATCCAACAGCGTCAGCGGAACACATTTTCCAGAGATGGCAGTTGTTTTTAGGTTCCTTCGTCAGAACACCCCCATCAGAGGAGGAGAACCTAGATCGACAATTAGGCGAGGCAGGAATAGAGCTTGATGATGAGGAAGACGATAGTAGTGAGGCTGATGAGTCCAAATCGGACGAAGGCTTTCAGGCTGGAAAAGCCGCGCCCATCAAAGAGAAGAAGGACAAGGTTAAATCGAAAGTCAAGCAGACAGCGTATGAATTTTCCCATGGGACTGATGTAGTGGGTGTTGTTTATTTGGAGGTATCTAAAATTACAGACTTACCGCCAGAACATAACAGTATGTATATAAGACCTGCGAGGTTACGGTCAATGCTAACGTTACACCTGTAAGTGACCCGGACTGGCTTCGACATGGACCCATTTGTGGTTGTGTCTCTAGGAAAGAAAGTCTACCGTACAAAGCATGTACGGCACTCACTAAACCCTATCTACGACGAGAAGATGGTTTTCCAGGTCCTCCGGCACGAGCAAAATTATCAGATTAGTTTCGTCGTAATAGACCGTGACAAGCTGTCTGGAAATGACTACGTGGCTGATACTCTATTTTCATTGCAAGAAATTATAGCAACCCAGTCCCCCCCTGATCCTCAGACTGGGCTTTACAGTCTTCCTGAACCATTACGGAGTGATAACTCTCCCCCGAATGGTGTGAAATCAAGATTCCGGATCCCAATCACAAGGACAACCTCAAGTGCAAGTCTGGCTCCGAAAAAGAATTCTAAGCCGGAACTGGTACACAGGACATCATCATCCTCTATCAAGAACCCAGCCGGCCTGGAAGTAGCAACCAATTTGCAGGAGGATGTACCTGCTCAACCTTCCCCAAACAAAATTCTTCCAGCATTGGGTGATGCGCCGGACTTTGATATGAAACCTTTCACTCTCCCGTTGAGCCTTAAAAACAAGGAAAGATGGGAGGCAAAGCATAAGCCAGAGCTTTTTATCAAGGCTAAATATGTGCCATATCCTGCTTTACGGCAACAGTTCTGGCGCTGTATGCTCCGTCAGTATGACACTGATGATAGTGGACTCATTAGCCGAATAGAATTGACCACTATGCTGGACAGTCTGGGATCTACTCTGTCGGCCGAGACTATTGATTCATTCTTTCACCGCTTTATGGCAGGTGGTGGGAACCTAGAGGATACCGAGCTCACTATGGATCAAGCCGTCATCTGCCTGGAGGAGCAACTTACTCGGAACTCCAAGGATGGTGGTCTTCGTACTAGATTACCGCACATCACACTTCCTACAGTGGGTGCCTCATCTGATGATACACCACGTGAGCAACAATCGGGCTCAAGTACGCCCTCCGCCCCTTCTCGGTCACCTTCATCTGTTTCTTTAAGCAAGTCGGTAATAACAATTCCTCCATTGGGTCCTGTAGGTGAAGATGGCAGTGTTATTACCGGACATGACGGACTGAACGATCCAAGCGAGAAAGAAGAGCATGTAATCCAGATCAAAGAGTGTCCTCTGTGCCACCAGCCTCGACTAAATAAGCGATCTGAGGTCGATATCGTCACCCATCTTGCTACTTGCGCATCTCAGGACTGGAGACAAGTAGATAGATTGGTGATGGGTGGATTTGTCACCTCCAGTCAGGCACAGCGGAAGTGGTATTCAAAGGTGAGAGCACCTGATAAAATAGGAAGAGTACTAGCGCTTATTCAAAATCCCGATGCTAGGTCATTTCGAAGATTTCCTATGGAGGTTACAAACTAGGTGCAAATTCCGCAAATATACTCGTTCAAGACCGTATCACGGGACAAGTCCAGGAAGAGCGCATGGGTGTTTATGTCCGCTTGGGTATCAGGCTCTTGTACAAAGGTCTCAAGAGCAGTAGCATGGAGAATAAGAAGAGTGAGTCCCATACCACTGGGACTCTGCACACAACTCGCTAACTTCTACACAGTCCGCAAGCTCCTGGAATCTCTTACTATCAAACAAGGAAAGAAATTTGACGCACCCGGGTCCGTGCGTGAGATCAAACCTTTCATAGACTTCCACCAGTTGAACCTCTCTGAAGTCTTGCTGCCACTTGAAGAATTTAAATCGTAAGCGTCTTTTGTTACCATGATATTGTGGAACGCTTGCTAATTTTGAAGTTTCAACGAATTCTTCTACCGAGCTCTGAAGCCAGGTGCTCGCCCATGTGCTTCACCTGAAAACCCGAAGATCATTGTCTCTCCTGCAGACTGCCGGAGTGTGGTCTTCAACACCATCGATAATGCTACAAAAATATGGATCAAAGGGCGCGACTTTACTGTGAAGAGGCTGTTAGGCTCTGCGTACCCAGAGGATGCTAAGTTGTACGAAGGTGGCGCACTGGGAATTTTTCGGTTGGCGCCCCAGGATTATCACCGATTCCATATTCCAGTCGACGGAGTGCTTGATAAGCCAAAGCTGATTAAGGGAGAATACTATACCGTCAATCCCATGGCCATCCGATCTGCCCTCGACGTTTATGGCGAGAATGTGAGAACCGTCTGTCCAATTGACTCTCCCATATTCGGAAGGGTGATGGTCATCTGCATTGGTGCAATGATGGTCGGCAGTACGGTCATCACTGCGGAGGAGGGACAGAATGTTAAGCGCACAGATGAGCTTGGGTACTTCCAGTTTGGTAAGGACTTTCGAATATCTTGGTGAGTGGGCGTACAGGCTGCTAACTTCAGTCGGATTCATTCAGGTGGTAGTACTCTAGTTGTTCTCTTTGAGCCCGGGAAGATGAGGTGGGATGGTGACTTAGTCAACAACTCGAAACAGGCTCTGGAGACTCTTATTCGGGTCGGAATGTCTGTTGGGCATGCTCCTGACACTGAACAGTCTTTCGAGCAACCCAAGAACTTTACCCGCGAGGATATGGCAGATGCTCAGAGACGTATCGAGGGTAGCATGGCACCCCGGAAAGACTAGGTATGTCTGTTACCAGGGTAATAATTATATTTTAAAACAAGTCTAACTTCGTAAAGGACATCTTTGCGGTATGATACCATACACCGAACGTTAGAGGCGTTTTAATATCATGTTTTTTTTGTTAATGTATATCCAACATATGAAGGTGGAATTCGGGCTTAGGTCACGTTTGTGTTAGGGTAAATGCTCAGTTTATCTTTACAGATATCAGCATGGGTTTGGTTTAGTGGGATGGATATGTTTGCTTTCTACAATTGGGGTTCTTGGACATGTCAGAGGTAGTTCCGTCTGCAACACGGTTAGTTTTGGGCTATGGATGGTTGGTTGCTGCCACCAAGTAATAATATTGCTTTGGATCTGCTGATCTTTTTTCATTGCTGTATACGCCATATGTACAATTTTCTTTATTATATAGACTATAAATTGAGCAATCGTTCTTATCGAAGTGCAAGCCTAGGCTTTGTGCATGTTGTGATCTGCTACTTACCCCAACACACCCGTCAACACAAGGCTCCAGCCACCACGTCGTTCCTCCGTACCCCACATTGATTCTAATAATTTACGACGGAGGATGAGGGAGAAATCAGTCCTGAGCACACGGAATTTTGTACAGCGCAGTCGTCGCTTGCTGACTCAGCGGCGATGCACGGGCAAGGTTTTTGGCGTTTGTGCCTGGACAACCAAAACAAATCAACCGCTCCGCGACAACGGCCTCCCCCACATCGAATATCGCGTGCCCCCCCCAATTGTTGACTGTGCATCCCGCTCCTCCGGTCGCGCACCACATAACAAAGAAATTCACTTCCCAACCATACGCCCACGGCACACGAAGTTTCATACTCAAACCTTACGGCTATATGCCCACCGTAGCCGCCATACTCCCTATTTCACCGAACTTCCCCCATATGGCTACAACAGGCGGTCGAACGACACGTAGGCGAAGTAGGGGAGATACATTGACGGAAGATGAGGCTAATCGGGAAAAAGATATGCCTGCTACAAAGAGGAGACGCGAGGACAAGAAGCCCTCGGCAACTGGGACAAGCTTTGGAACGGGCCGGGCTGTGAATGTTCCCACTGTACCAAAGGTAGGTGGAACTCGCCATGGGGGTAAGCTTTTGGTTGGGGGGATGTACCTGGAGCTAATAACATATTTATTGGGCTCTATAGAAACTAAAGCCTGGTGCGAGCCCAATGCATAACTTGAGGAATCTCCGAAGGGACGTTTACTAACCGACTGGGTGGGTATAGCATATGAGGAGGAAGACGATGGATTTGCATTCACGCGTAAATCTCGGGCAACTACACGAAGCGCAAAGGTTGCTGTCCCAAACCCTCCCCTAAAGGAGCCAACATTACCTTCGGTATTAACACCACCACGACAAGCAAAAGTACGAGATTCGAAGGCGAAACCAGTTGCAGCAAAGTACCAAGAACATCCACCCCGGCAGTTTCTACAACAGCCATTATCAGTCCCAAAAACTTGGGGGTTCGAGCAGTCAATGGAGGATGCTGGGCTGGACCCGATATCTCCGCCGCCACCAGCATCTCCAGTGAGGCGTGGGAGGCGCACAAGCAGCGAGGGTGCCAAGGTGGTAATTCCACTATCAGATACCCCTATAATACAACGAAACAAGCAATTCAGGAAGGAAGCTGGAGGTGGGGCAGGAAGAAGCAGCCGGAGAAGCAGTTTGGGTCTACGAGGGAGGAGAGCAAGTTCGTTAATAGACAACGGGCAAGTTGGTATGTTGGAATCTTATTTTGTTGGGACGGAGTTTGAGGGAAAGGCTAGGATCAGATGAACGAAGGATAGTGAGGCTCAACACCCGAAGCAAACCGCTCGGCACGCCCATTGACGGCAAGGCAGCCGAGGCCCTCGGGGGGACACAATTATGGACAATCTGAAGCTGACATGGATTCTTTAGCGGAACCTCACCCTGAACTATCCCCGGAAGAGTTCTATAAACACATAGATGCCGAGCTTGTCGAACCAAGACGGATGAAACAGCTCCTTGTGTGGTGTGCGAAGCGTGCGACGACTCCTCTGCCGCCCAATAAGCTAGGCGGGGACGGAAATGCTCATGCAATAGGTATGTCTTCAAATTATCATCCCCCTCTGACCACCCTCCTCTCTGCTTTTTCTGTCCCAAACCTGCACGAGATCTCGATGGTTGCGAGATTTACTTTTCTAGTTGCATCTTTCTGCTTTGCAGTAACTTCATCGGCGCCGCATAGCCATCCTCTCAGGCTGTTTTAATTTGCTAATACTTTTCCGTTTAGCTCGCATTATCCAAGAGGAGATAATGAAGAATTTGCTGGAGAAGTCGGAGTTATCTAATTGGTTCAAGCGGGTAGGTGTTTTTGCTTCTGCGGCCAGTTTTGGTAGTGGACTTGGTCATCGTCCGTCAGTTATTTTTATTTGCTTTTTATGTGCTGCCACACGGTCATGCCGCTTTCTGCACAGTGATACCCGATTTCGATACCAGTATTCAATTACACAGATCCTCCTTGTTTTAGATTAATACCTTGATATGTTTACTAAATTATATGGATCTTCTAGGAGGAGCAACCATCAACTACTATCGTTAAGAAACCGAATCCACGCAACGTGGACAATCTTGCCAAGGCCCAGGAGTGTGAAGCAACTTTACAAAGGTGAGTTGAGTGCTTTTGTGGTATCACCACCGTCATCATACCTTTTGACCGTTCGCCATTTTTAAATATTTTTGCATTAGCTCTCTTTGCTGCTCTTACTACCTATTCTCGCCTCTGTTCTCGTCAAGCCTTATTCTTTTTGCTTTGATACCCTTGATTGCCCAGGTTTTGCGGCTCTTCTCCTGCTCTAGTTGCATCGCAATATTGGAATGATCATCAGGAGATCCCAACCCCACACCCATCACATGTGATACGTTTCCTACAGGTCAATACTTCCAGAACTCCTTCGCCCCCATTCCACTTCCGCGAACCATTACTTTCCTCACCACACCCTCCTGAATCGTTCAAGAGTCATGTCAAATTGGCCCCCGAACTTAAGTATCAGCTAACCCTGTTTGTGCGGTTTACAGGCTGAAGGAGGAGCACCGGTCTTGGGAATTGCTCACTAAGAAGGCTGAATCGGGGGGTACTTTACCAATACCCAAACCGTTACCAAACCCACCCATCCCGGCGGCGTTTCGGTTGAAGCTCCAGCCCTCACAACCACGGTCTCCTTCATCTGAAACAGTACCGACACTGGCAGAGCCATCACAAGATATGCTACTACTGACACACCGGGAAGACACATTTATCACAAATACCCTATCCACATTGTCTTCTACAGTAGCATCTACAACCACATTACTGAATTCTGCACAATCCAACCTAGAGCTGAATGTCGATCTCCTCGATGATGGTTTGCACCAACTCGCACAGCTCAACAAATCAGCTGAAGAGTTAGCCGGCGAATTGCTAAAAGATGCTGAGGAAACTCTCCGGAAGCGAGATGTACAGATAAAAAAGGAGACCGGGACAGAAGGGTTAGGCCTGCGAGAAGTACTAAGGTCTATAACGCGGCTGGATGTGTAGCGCACACCGCCACCCCTGCTACTGTCTCAGCCAAATCGTAACGCAGGTTCATGCAGTGACATGTAAGTCATGAACTGTATATGATTGCTCCCTCTTTTGTATATGTGTATTGGTATTCCTACGTCCTTCCCAGCGTGGTAAATTTTTTTTTCCCTCTCCCTATTTCCCCACTCTGAAAAAGCATGTGGTGGGGGCCGCGGGCCAGGAGATGCGGTCTTGGTCCGTTTATTTGCTTTTTCATCTATTCCAATCAAGTTTCTTCGACGCCATCCACACCCATCCCTCTAACTGTCTTCCTCGTGTAGTTGTACACGCTAGCAGTGGTCGTGTTTGTGTATTGAATAGAAGGGTCCATAGATGCCTTTTGATAGTTATTTCTTCATGTTGGATAGGATCAGGAGTTTGGGGGTAACGATTAACTCACAACCTGTGAATTTTTTCTTTTTTAAAGCTTTGCTTTTGTTGCTGATTAGCATGAGTTGTTTGCTAGTATGCAGAATTTTCTAATTATTTCTTCCATGTTTGGTCTGTTTTTAGTCATTGTGGGTGGGGACCATGGAACGAGTGGATAGATGGAGGGTAACAGTTCACATAGCTGTGAGCCTTCTCCTATGTGGGGGTTGCACTTGCTGCTTTTTTGCTGCTTTTGCTATGGTACAGGCGGGACGGGCTGCCTGGATGGGGAGTGCCGCCAGCCTGCTGTGTGGTGGCTGCGTTCAGATTGTCAGATAGGGAGGGAATGCAATCGCCCCAGAGTGTGTGTAAATGTGGGAAATGCCCTTGGCCACGCAGGGGAGGTGGATCGGAGATCGGAATTATGTGCTATGTACAGGAATATGTTGAGTAGGGATAGGGATAAGGATTAGGGTTGGGATATAGATAAGGAAAGGATGGGACGGCGGCTGGCCATGGGATGGAAGGCAATAGCAGGATTCAAACAATGGCAAAAGCAGCAAGCAAGCAATAATGAAGTGGCAAAACAATTCCCAAATGAACGAAAATATATGCCGAAGAAGATCAAGATTTAAAGGTTAGTTATTGACAGCCTTGACTTGATACCTATCTATTATCTATTCAAAGAACCATACTCTCGAGAGGTATACAGGGCGTTTCGCCATTTCGAACAATCATCGCATATCGGCCGATGAGGAGAACTATACAGATCTTCGCAATCGTAATACCCTTCCCCGTCTCCGTGCCGCCCCCCCTCCTCAAATCGTCCCACTACTACGGACGGCTATCCCAACTTTCCCTCATCATGATGATAGCCTTGACGATAGCCTTGATGATAGCCCAGAATCACAAGCTCCAGATCTTCAATCCAATCGACCCCATCTCAACATGGCATGACTCATGAAAATGCTTTGCTGGCCTTCCTCCACCCTCGCGCCGTCAATTGCAAAATAACTTTCAAAAAGCAGCAACGCGCCTTTAATTCGTTCATCTCATGTTAACTAGTTATCAATAACATCTGGGCTAGTAACCCAAGCAACCCACCCCCCTTCTTCCGATAATAATTATCAAAATACCCAGATCTAGCAATCACGGCTGGATCTGCATAATTGGGTAGATACGATACATTCGTTTGAATCTGGTGCGTCGCGCTGTGATCTGGGTAGTTGAGAAAACCAGTCGTGTTTGCAATTAGAAGATTATGAGATCTTTGAGGCATACGGCGTTCGGGAGATACGAGACTTTATGAGCCCCCCAAGAAGTGGTGAGATATTTCGACGGTAATTGCGGGTTTGGAAGCTAATTGTTGTTGGGTTTTTTTTTTTTCTTTTTCTTTTTCTTTTTCTTTTTTTCCTTATGGTTGGTATGGCGATACGTGGTGAGATTTGTAAAAAGTTTCGAGATGGGCGGATCTAAAGTTAATTTTCACTGAGCCAACGAAAATTCCCGATGACCGTATCTCGGCAACCCGGCTCTCGAGCTTGGAGGATTTTTGAACAGGTATATTCCACTAATAGGTAGTCTAGTTACTCAAAAGGTAGTCTGGTTGGCACAACGCCAACCAGACTACTCAAAAGGGTATCCCAAACATCTCCACCACGATAACCAGACTACACTGCACCGCACTGTACCACACCGGTAAGTAAACTCCCCAAGTAAGTAGGTAGTACTACATATACCACGTGGCCCCTACTCATTCACCCTTTTATCCCCCTTTCCCCACCCCCACACCCATCAGAAAGCACACCCTCTGCACAAATGGCACCCACGACGCCCCCAAGGTCAACCACTCATTCCTCCCCCATAACCACGGGCTCCAAAATAGCTCTTCCGCGCCTTGCCCTCTCCACATGCCCCACAAACTCATCATATAAAACCCATCACTTGCTAGACACGCCCACATGACTAGTGTGAATATCTGCATCCGTACCTCTGGTAAGGAATGGAGTTTGGGGGTGGTAAAGACCCAGTTCAAGAGAACACCCTCTAGGACGACGAAGAGGGCATAGAGGGATAGGGTTTGCGTTAGGAGGAGTTGTTCTAGCGGCGGGAGGGGTTCCGTGGAGAGCGTAAGTTGGGACCCTAGGCTAGTGGTGGGGGTGAAGAACTGCAGGAAGCAGTGGGGGGAGTAGAGGGTTATGAAAATTCCGCATAGGGCAGAGAGCGGCTCGAGGTAGTGGTTCCAGATTAGGTAGGGAAGGGGGATAATAAATGCGGGTGGTGAGGCTTGGGTTTTCTTTGGTGATACCATGGTATTGATATGGTACGGATATGGATATGGATATGGATATTGGGGTAAGTCTGGGTATGAATGCGGACTACAGTACCGTGAGGAGTATATTGAGATGCTCGATGTATCGATAAGGTTGATGAGTAAGATCGTGATGTGGAGTAAATGTGAGTCTAAGTAATGTGAGTTATAAATTTGAACTTCATGCAAGTCTTACATACATATGAGCCGATGTTCTGCTTTCTGCTCTCGTACCCATGGTTGAATTCAAAGTATCCCGTGAGGGATCAACATAAACTCTGATAGCTAATAATGCAACCCACAGTACGAAGAAAGTGTGTTCATCCATAGTCTGGCTTGGCACAAGCCTCTCGTAGAGAGTTCATCCAATGTTTCACAGCCTCATGGAGTGGGTATACGCACTAAACATAAAGCTTACATAGTCTGAGCTTGCACTAGCCCTTCGGTAGAAGGATACCTACATGGAGCGAATCTTACGTCGTCGCGCCCATAACAAGCTGCGGTGGCGCCGGATTTGCCAGAACCAAAACGTTCCCGAGACCGGCCCGGTCCAAAAATATTTATTCCCGAGCTCCATAGTCTATTATTGTAATAGCATATCGCCCCCGTGCCAGTTCTTTCCAAGCCGCGCCATGGCAAACCCAAACGCCATGTCATCATCGCGCACATAGCACAGTTAGCCATAGATCCACAGTACAGTACAGTACAGGAGTATAGTGTCGCAGCAGGACAATTAGGGCCATTAATGTTTGTCAACTGGGCTACCTATACTAAGCTAATATTATACTGTACATACTGTACATACAAGGTATGGGAACCTTGATTTAACGATGCGCTGCTCTAGCATAGAACATCTCAGGAGCAACCTATAGCTAATGCGGGATTAAGTAGCTACAGCTATTCTATTTTGTAACGTTTAACGTTTCTCGAGCTCCTCCTAAATTCAAAGGCGAATTGCGTCCGATTTTAAATTGATACCAGCCTCGATCTGTTCATGAATGGAATCTGTTGGGTGATATTGAGTTTATATATATATATATATATACATAACGCTTATAAAGTGCAGCTAATGTCTGATGATGTATGCCCCGCTGCAACATTTATCTAGCAAGTACTCGGTACTTAGTATCCACTAATGGACTTCAGCGATATAAACGCAATGTCGCCCACATTCAAAAATGCACATGCCCATATTGCTGCAACCGCTACGTCGACCTCAACTACCTACTCAACCCCCACAGACATATTGTAGGATATCACCTAGTTTGGTGAAATTCGCAATATATTGCAAAGGTATATATGAATTGAGTGATTATACACAAGAAAAAGCCCTATTACTGACACGAGAACCCTTAATTAATCACCAACACAATCACATCGATAATCCAACCCAGCTCCCCACCCCGCCCGCTCTCAGAGCAGGCTGTACAGTGCATCCCACTAGCAAGTGGAGGGTGAAGATCACACTCACCTCACTTATATCTCTACCAATGCAAACCCTACGAAAGATGCATAAAAAAACTACTCTATCACATTTAACATCCCTTCCCAACCACTTACCCAAGGAAGATAGTGTACCACCATACCAGGATGCTACCATAACAGGTTAGTACAGATCGTCCCATCGACCTTCACAACGCTAGCTCGCATCCAGAGATCGAGATCTCACACTGACCATCCAGGCATCCGGCTCAGATTGGTCATGTATCACCACTTCTCAACCTCCCAGCTCCATGCATGTGCCGGGGCTCAACGATGTAATATTGATTACTCGAAAACCTTTTTTCCTTTTTTTAACCCTCTCTTCCGTCTGACTGTTTCCCTTGGCCATCGTCGTAGTCGTGGCTGACCCTCAGCAGTGGTCTTCTCCCCTCCCCCCTGGTCGCCAAAGTCGCCATCTATGTCATAGGACATGGGTACGGACCTAGGCTCCACAAGAAACTCACAGAGATATTAAGGGTATATAGATTGAGCGTAGATTGATTGTTAATTGTTGTAGCTTGACGATATATACTTCAGAATGATTATAACTACTCTCTTAGGGAAAAACCGCTTGAGTTCACGTACCGAATCACCGAAACACACCTTCTCTTCCTACCTACGTACGCCAGCAAGCCAGCCAGCATCAGCAGCATAAGACAGCTGTCACACCCATGTCGTCCCCCAGCCCCGCCAATAACGATCGCATGTCGATAACTGGATCATCGAAACAGTAGGTCTTGTCCATCCCTTCGCACTTTATCCCCGACACTATCCTCTCGCCTCTCTGGGGAAAAAAAAAAAAAACGTTGAGCGTATAGGTGGGGTGCAGTGGAAGTGGGGTGATTTCATCGCCAGTTTAATGCTGTGGGGGTCGGCATGTTGTAATCATACATGAAGATAAAGCAGTAGGGTTGCTATATATCAATCTCGACCGATCAACAACACAAAGAGAGATTCCTAACATGTGGCGCGACTAAAACCTTAGATATAAAATCGCTGCTATATGGCAAAAATTTGATAAATATATTGAAGTTCGTTAGATCAGGACATGTGTTCATAGGAGAAACTTAGCGTGGGTAAATGCGCATATTTCAAATATGTCCGAATTCGGTAGTAGCGAATTCGGTAAACAGCATGCCAATTGCAAAAGAAGGATGCATAGAACGATTTCTACGTGGCTAGAGAGAAGCGTCAGCAATGTCGTTACTTTCCAGAACCACTAATCGACAGCACATGCATATTAATTTCCAAGCGCATGCGACGCCGAAGTAACTTCAAGATGTACACTATTGCTTACCCCTGCCAATCGCCAATCGTAAGTTCCAAGTCGCAAAAGCTCGTCATAACCTCATGAAGCTCCAAGTTAGGCCTCTTTCTTCCTACCAACACATGCATGCCTATATTAGATATTCTAAGACCGTATCTGGGACTTACACTCACCAGGCATACATCACTTCGTGATATTTATAACGAAACCGATCGATTCACCGCATAGTGACCACTAAAAGCAAAACGGCACTCACCACTCCACTTACTCACCAGCACAGCGCACCCCTTTCTCTTTTTTTTTTCCCAAATAACACATATGATCAATTCGGCCCAGGATCTCTGGAGCTTTGGAAAAACATTTACCCAGAGATCAAAATAAGAAACGTAAGAAAAGCTAACAGTTATCTTGCATAACACCACGCGCTATGGATACCTGAATCCTTGCTTCTCTCAAACTATTTATTTGGGTGTCGGTCTTCTCAGCTCTCTGTGTCAATCTTCACTTTTCAGCGTCCAGCGTCTGCCATCACCTTTCCAGGATTAAATAAAGTCACCCTCTTTCTGTAATCCAACCAGCTCATATCGATGCCCCTGCGGAACCATGTGCTCGGTTGTTGTCCGTTCTCGGGATGCCTGCTTCTCGATGGAGTCATGTCTCCGCGTAGCTAAGTTTAAATACAATAGCAATTGCAAATGCCGCGCTGTATATCTCTCCCCGGCAAGCTCCCTAAACACCTGAAATTGAGGACAGGTGTGAAGATGAGGTACCAATCAGCAAGCAAATAAAGCCAGGAGCTATTGTAAACCAGACTGCATTGACTTATAGAGACTCCGCCCATGACCCTTGACGTGCATACCGGCTCCTCCCACATCATCCGTTCCTTATTTCCCCGTGCATTATCTGAGCTATCTTTGCACCTTTTGGTGCATCTTCTGTTTATTGGTTAAATCTGCCCTTGTATCACGTAGTGAAGTTGTGCCATGTATATGTATTTGAGCCGGTTACCTGCAGTCTTTAGGATCTTGATATCCAAACGGATACCAAGCATTTTCTGTACAAGGAAATTACGGCACTTCGTAAATATGTGTTCATGACTGTCTCATACTGTTAACAATTATCTGTGTCCCTAATACCAACCATAACAATTGGAAGTATCCACTTACAGTAGCCATAAGGCAAGTAAGTGAGCTGACCAAACGCAACTGCAAGGTGAAATTAGCAACATTCACAGCGACAAGAACAACATGTTGCGGCAGAAAACTCACTATAGTGAGTTTATGCATGTGTTCGCATTGTCTCTCCTGCGCGTCACCCCCAGAGGATCAGTTAGGGCGATATATCAGCATATTCCTTCCACACGAGTAACTCTTGAATGCTTAGAGATATTTAAAGCGTGTTTGTAGAAACCTAGTACTCACTGGTTATGTGGGGGGTCGCAGTTTGAGATTTGATGATTGCCGCTGAGTATTAATTTGCGTTCCTTGCTCCATGCCAATTGGTATACGTTATACGATAGGATCATATGTGGCAATCGTAATCGGGGCCCAAAATTCTCATGGGTATCAGCACTATTATATGCAATATTTAGTGGTGCAATGGATACATTACACACTCCATGCCAACTCCTTACCAATACATAGAAATATCTTACAGTCCACAGTCTCACTACTTGGACCTTGATATGAGACCTCCAATAGAGCCACCCCGCCCAATGTCGGTAGTTGAAATAGACTCATTTCTGTAGAGGCGTGAGGGATCAAGAGATCTTCAACTGTAGGTAAACATATAATATGGCCGGAGCTTATGCCTATAGTGCGTATATCAGTAGACGATATGATATGATATGAGGACTCAGTCTTGTAATCCGAGTTTAAGTTTCGTACCCTAGGTGATCATCCGTTGACTGCCCATGGACTGGTGATGCGTGAACGCCTGTACCGACTATACAATTGTTTACCAAAGAACAAATGCATTCCTGTGGGTTTCCATAGGGGTGGAGGCCCAACTGCCGGTAAATAGTGGAACCTTACTCAAGGGTGTATACGTATGAATCCTTCTTGCAAATATTGCGTAAGGCAACAACAAGTTGAAGTTGATCCGGAGGAAAAATGAAGGTCCTCAATAACTAGAGCCCTCGTGGCTCACCAAAACATGTTGAGCATGGCAATTTTGACTTTTGTGTAAGACCCATAGCGTGTTAGCCACGCCTGATATGATTACGACGTTGAAAATCCATGCCAAGCTCGAGATATCAACGGCAGGACCGTGGCCCACAGAGGTAGGGTCCTGCTGATCTACCGTATATCGATGATGACTATACATGCCAAACGAGGTTAAAAAGCATGGGTGATGGTTTCTTGCCTCACATCTTCACCTCACATGCATGCAAGCTGTGCATTCACCCATTCCCAGCCGGATATCGTTTTCTTAGCTCAAAATCTGTACAAGAAAAAGCAAACATGCTCCGTATTATTGGAGTACAGTATATGTGAGCTGCATGCCAGGGCCAGGTCAGACCATTCCAAAGGAAGGATGAGTGTGTGCGGATAAGCTCGCAGAGCTGAGATGAAGCTGGAGCAGGCATGAGATAGCTGCTTAGCAGAGTCAATGTCAATTATGAGTTCACGGGTAGGGACATGTGAATACCTAGATATCTCACAGGCATTGATTGAGGTAGTGCGAAAGTGCAGCTAATTATAAGGAACCAGCACATAGATTCGATCGCGAAATGTGCCCATTCGAACCAGAAGAAGGAATAAAGACTTGCTTGGCGCCTACCTAGCCCATCCATGTCGGCGTCCATCAAAAACTGCTCTGGTACTGCTCTATTTTCACAAATGGCCCAAAATAGCTAGACTGTAGTAGAGGTTGTATAGAACTTAACTCATAGATTTCATCTTATTTTTTCTAGGAGCGCTCGATTTAATGAGGGTAGCCCATTGCAAAATCCTGCAAATTTGTATGGGGTTGGCACTTTGGAATTTGTCACTAGTTTAACAATGAATATTTCATGCTAGAGTGATGATACTGTATGGGCTCGGGCTGTATACCAAGATCATACCTCTAGATGTGGTCTTCCACTATATTCGTCGAGTTAACCAAAGTCTGGATAAGCCGTTGAGGTGGGATAAGTTAGTCTGGTTGGCACAACACCCCCGTCAGGGATAAGTGTAGAAGCAAGGTGCAACGGGGCGCTTTCCCATTACGTGGTTGATGCATATTCAGCCAATTTTCATGCATAAATGATACATACATAAGCATTGCAGATATTGCTCAATAGCACATGAGAAAAACAAATTTAGTCAAAAGTTCATCCAGGGCATCCCAGCGAACAATTGCTGTTCGATAAAATTTCACCACAATTAAAATTGACAGCTTGTCCACAAATATATGGCCAGCTGCCAGCATTGCTCATCGGTCTCGATTGGCCAGATTTGCAGATCCGCACGATTTGATCAAGCCATATCGTGATCTATCCCACTGCTCCGACTCAACGGAGTCCCTTTCACAGATTTTTAGCTGCATACGCAGGCGCTGAGTTCTTGGGATGTGTATGTAGTGTACTCTGTATGGACGCCACAACACCAATCCACATATGAATACTGAGTATTTCTTAAAAAAAAAAAAAAAGAGAGAAAGAGAGACGCGCGTATGCCCTATGCATAGAATGATTTATTTATTTAGTGGAAAACCAAGAACAGACTTGTTATTAACAAAAACACCTTCAACAACTTCTATTCCAGTACTAAGGCTATGTTCTTGCTCCCACTGTTTTTGTTTTCATTGCTGCTTTTGAGCCCTGCGTCGTTGGCGCTTTTTGTATCCTCCACGTTCAGCTATGGCTCCTTTTGTGCATTCTCCGCCGTGAGCGGCAGTTCCACATTCAGGGGACTGGCAGGCTCCATAAAAATGCATGGTCCCTCTTCCAATACTCTACTGTCGGATTGCCAGAAAGTATGTTGCACATCTGAGGTCTCTTGTTGAATTCAGAAGGATATGAAGTGCTGAAGAATGGAGTGACATTGCGGAGACAGACCAATTGTCAGTATTGATCCGATGGATATCGCGATCTCAGCTGGTCCCAAAGGCCGGAAAAAGAAAGCCCCTAAAGACGGTGTTCGGAGGTGCGGTAAGAATCCAACATAATAAAGTGCAATTCATGCCATCATTGGTGCCGTGTGTGAGCTGGGAAGGGATTACCTGAATCAGTGTGCATATGCCAAGTACATCCGAATATATGTATACATATTTGAATATATATCTACATATGCACGGTTTTCCCAAGTAGGAAGGAGGAAAAGACAATTGTTCCGCGCCTCCGTACCTACTGTAGCTAGTGGGGTGTGAAGGAGATGCATGGGAGAAGAGATTGTCATTGGGGTAGTTCTGGCGGAATAGGGTCTTCGCTCGAACCTTGAACTCACAAGCCGTTCGTCGTGGTGCCGAGACTACCGAGACAGAAGATGTCTCACTGTTAATCTTGCATTGCCGTTGGAGCTTCTTGCAAGAATTAACAAGCACAAGTACAAACTCGTAAGAATGGTCCAGCCCTTTTGACAAGACCAAGATCTGTGCAGAAACAGCCCCAGTTGACACTGTGGCTGCAGGGCAGGAATTGATTGGCGTTTGGGCGGAATCATACGATATTTAACCCTCAACCCCACTTTTGACCAACCCCACACCGACCCTCCACCATCTGCAACATAAATTTTAAAATAATTTGGGTGCTCGAGTGAAAAAACCCAAAGACCAACAAGAAGGTGCAGAAAATGTCAAGGGATTTTCCGGCCTCGGCAAATTCAACAATGAACTTCAAATAGTTTAAATTCCTAATCCCTTACATGTTGTAATTATGTAACATACCAATAGTTGGATATTGCTGTGGTTGGAGTATATGTTAATGTACCTTTGTAAAAAACAAGAAGGGTTGGGGAACACAACACGCAGTCCTGCACGATAACCGCAAATCTGTATAGGCGGACAATTGGATATCATAGTATGGTAGGTGGTACCCCACAATCTGGCATTGTACTGGAGCCTTCCGCATCATTGGCATACTCTATGTCACGTTTCAGATGACCTGAGGAATCCTGAAGCGCCTAACCACGAGCCGCAAGCCCACTGGATGGATGCCGTCATAACTAGACTATCTTGTCGTTAATCGTCATTCTTCTGTTCTAGCATCACTCCACTTTCTGATCCTTCTCATGCCATTCCAATCCCGGGCCTAGACACCATGCATAATTGACCGAGAAACGCGGCCAAGCACATATACATCCAGCATATCACTCCTCGGGTATCGATATCTTTTGAATGGGGCGCCCAATAGTACATCACAAACGACCGCAATCTAATCCAACATAAAAACACCTGCATGCATCATGCATATTGGTAGATTAGCTTGCACACTCATTTGAGACTATGACCCACACATGTTAAATCCACATTCGTCAAGTCCTTGCGGCAGCTAATGCAGTGTACCTATTCTCGACATACCACCCACATAGTCTCTACCCTAGGACTGCAGGTTTCTCCATGTACTTATATAAATATATCATTGCCACCAGACTAATGTATTGTCCCTTTGGACCTTAAAGTAATTGTGGCCATTCATACCTAAATCCTGTATCAATCTTTGTGTACCTTCCAATTGCAAGCATATATGTAAGAAGCAGTAGTAAGCCTGCAGGGGTCATATGTTATTGCGTTGCGTTGAAAGGAGCCAACTTAGCGAATAGATTAATATATATGGGGCCGGATCCAGAACCTTAGATAGAAAATAAGTTCCATCTTGTACACCATTCGGGTGTTACCGGTACCGTCAGTTGAAATCTTTACCAGACCGGATGAATTCGCGAATCAACTGCCTTGGCCTAGTCTGGCTAGCACTAGCCTCTCGTAGGCCTTGGCCGCAAATCACATCCAGCAACTGTAGATGTCAGCTTTTCAGATGTGATTGTACCATATTATCTTAAGCGAGATGAGTTGAATTTCGATCCTACCCGCCCGATCACCTCCCTGACAAGTATAGTCTGTTGCTCCCGAGACTAGGCTACGAGGCGGCGGAAAATATCTCGGGATCGAAGCGCGCGCAAAACTACACCTCTAAGAATCCCTCTGTACAAGGTCGGGGCGCCATCCGCCTCGCTACCGTATCATCCAACATGTTAAGTCGAAACACGGAAGATCCTTGGGGGTGTTCCAGAGTACCCATGAAGAGTACCCATGAAGGAACAGTGCGCGGACTTTGCTAAAGTACTACCAGGGCCAGGGTGGGTCCATATTGCGACAAACAGCCCTCGCTCACCGACGGTGAGTACTTTGATCTCAACCCTCATTCTGATAGCGGTTTAGATAGCCACTCACCTTTGTTGTAACCTTGCTTGTTATAGAGCAATTGCAATTAATTTTCGTTCCCGCGTTGTGCGAGCGCTCCTGTAATTATCGCCGCAACCTCCACTAGTTTTGAAGTCTCACCGTTACTGCGGTTATACTATCACATTAGAAGTTTCACTCAAATGAAAAGATATCCCGACTATTTACTGTTCTTAGTACGGGACCCATTTACGTCCTTTGGAGATTTGTTGCTGCCTAGTCGAATACCAATCCCTATCAACAGGTTCTTACAATACCCGTGCTCGAGACTCAACAATTATTGCCACGAGACTACCAGTCCCACCAAATGGGGTTGTAACACCCAGACCTGTGAAAGTCCAAAATTGCCGGTGAATTATCAATGATAACCGGAATCTTCCAAACCCCGCGGACTAGGTAAATTTTGCGACAAAGTGGATGGCTCTGACCCATTGCAGAAGCCATTTTCTGTTGTCGCGCGCTGCCCACAGAAACACACTCTGTAAATTTCGAGTCGCGATATCGATCGTGCTTCGCCGCGGGGCCTCGTACGTCGAGGCGAAGATTAAGTAATGCATAGGATGGTACGAGGGGAGAAGTTACCAGGGTATAACGCAGAAATCTTGCTTTGCGGCAGGCGGAAATGAGCTTCTGATTCAGAATCGGGCGATCTCTCACCGGGTCCCGAGGGACTGGTTCAAGCCGAGAGCTACCGTAGAGCAGCGTGGGAGGGATCTTGCACAATCCTTGTGTGCCAAATCAAATGAGACTAAATCTTAACATCCCCTCCAACCATCCCATGCCCCATTTTCTGCTGGCTGTACCAATCAGCTGGATCCCGTGAATGTCTGACTGCTACCAGCGACAGGGAAACTTAGCTGGAGTTTTCATCCTCAAGAAATTTATAAGTGATTTGTTTACGTACTATTCGGAAGTATCCGTACCAAGGCATCAATAGACCAGGGGCAAGAATAGACGAAGCCGTTCGGCTATCCTTACGTTGCATCGCGCATGAGTTACAGTAGGCAGTGGACAAACCCAGATCCAAAGATTCCAGATAGCCGGCATTTAGCTTGTCATGAGAGCTAATGGATTCACACCTTATTTGGCTGCGTCATCATGCTTGCCTGAAAGTGAGGAGGCGCCAAGACAAGCAGGAATTGTATTGTTGTATTGGTGCCAACATGCTAAGTTGCTAGCTCCTAGTAGCTCTCACTCATCGCTTCATGTTTGAATTGGAAGTCTCAGAGATCAGCTGGTACGCCAGTTCAGTACCGGAGCTTGTAGGTTAAAGCGATTGTCAATGTCTTTGATATCTCAGGAGCCTTGAAGCCTTTGCGAATCCCAGCTTACATACGCGCCCTATGCTAGTGGTTCCTGGTGACACGATCGATCTCCTGGGCACTGTCCCCCAAAACCAACCGCAGCTTCGACGCTCCCTGCCACCGGCAAAGACCTAGTCAACAGCCTACTCTATATCGGGCATGCAGAACATGACCGGAAAAAAGTGCAAGATTAGAGTATATAAAAAGGAGATACCCGCCGATCTGTTCAGTAGGATAGAACCAAAATCGACCTCGACCAGGAGATTCTACACGTATCTCATTTACCCAGAGACACTGCAGGTTTTCCCCGAGCCATGACATTTTTTATTGGATGGACAGTGTGCGGAGTTGTTCTCCTCCCTCAGCAAGGGAAGCCCTAGTCTGCATTTGCGCCGGGAGGATGATCCTTGTGAAGGCAACAATTACTCCATTGTGCTTGAATGAATAACACGTCTGAGACAGGCTGTATTGTGGTTGCTCCAGCCATCCTAATGTACTGGGATTTGGCGTACCTCCCGCCCCAACCAGACTACTCCCGCCCCATCGAGCATATAACCAGTGCTAGCCCCATCCTAGGTAACAACTAAGCACAGCTAGGATCGTAAGTCATGCACCCCACGCACAACATGTGTGCCAAGCCTGTTATGGTCTTCCAATTTGCAATCTCAGAGCCAGGCTATGGACCCTTCAAATCTGGATTCGCTGTTTCCATCGCACTGGCATTGAGGGGCACCGTGATATCCATATGGCCTTTAGCAGACCAGTCTTAAGAAAAGGTGTATCGACATCAGCAAAGGCATTAGCGATTCAGCTGGTATCAAACGCAATTTCCACTTAATCTGAAGACGGGACAATCTCCTTCTGATTGATGATATCAAGTCTGATGAACATATGTAGGTACTACCTATGATAACACGCCCACATTAGAACTATAGATATTTTAACTACACACCTTCAACAGGCCCTGACTGAGGGGTCATACTTGAGTTTTTGTGATCCGTCGTCCATATGGCAGATGATTCGTTCGTGTTTTTGTCTATACATGAATGATGTGTAGTGTGCCTTTCGAGGCATCATTGGGGGTACGCTTTCGCTTCGAGAAAATCCACCTAGGCTACAGAGGTTTACTTACCTGATATGGAACGCCGGTTCGATTTGAAGTCCCTGCCCTGGTCTGGTTGCCCTTGTCCATTGGATCTGGGTACCGAACCATAAGGCCGTCGCTGGTATGTACTTGAGAACCCTTTGCAGCCATCATGTATACCACGTGCCCAAGTGACGGATATTCTGTGATGAACAAGCTCATCCCTTCCCTCGGCCACACAGAAGAGGCAGTGATGCTAGAATCGGGGAAAATGGTTCTACAACGCGCAGTCTCTTGCTGAATTGGGTTGGATTGGAACTGCACAGACTGTCCACTTTATCAAAAGACAACCGAACTTATGCATGCCCACCGATCGGGTTTATCAACTTGAAGGTGGATCGAGCAACTTTGTTCGATTGTGCGGTCTGTAATCACGTGATATATAAATACTTTTGGAGGTCAGAAGGCTTACTTAACGGGCGTGTCGGTCCACTCTATCGGGTAGCTTAGTATAAGATCACATCCCGTAGACATCAACCCGGCAATGAAGTATCATAACGTCGGCTTGGGCCCAGTGTATAGTTCCGCGGCATTAGGGTCAGGTTTACACCAATTCCTCTTTTTTGCCTACGCCCCCAATTGTTTAGTGCTTCTAGAATCATATTGAAATTATCCAGAATACCTACCTCACCTAATACTTCTTCTCACTCAAAAAGTATTCAGAGCTGCTACAAGTTAGCGAAAGCAGGCTACATGCCGTTGCCATATAAATTTGTAATGAGAAGGTACCGGTAGGAGCGTTACTAGTTGTGGGCGGATTAGCGTCCTTGACTCGAATTTTGACTTATTCTAGAGTTATGATTCAGATACAGACAAGGAGTCTTATTCACCAGTTTTCCGGGTACTTGACAACCACTTCGCCCATATTGCTTAACTCTCTGCACAACACAGATCTGGTTCAATTGGTCAAAATTCTTAGGATATCAGAGGAATTGGTATTCTTTAATAATTCCAAAGGTAAAACTTCCTCCTTGCTTCCTTCATCTTTTATGGTTTTTCCTCTAACCAGGCTTGCTCATATTTATGCAAGCATTTCAAAAACTTATCCAATTACATATACTTGCAGGTCACCACCCCAACGCAAAGCAGAAAGGAATACTTAAGTAGTTTCAGTTTGGACTTTGCATGTAAAAATCTCTTCAAATCTATTGAAGTTCCCAGGGACAGATCAGTATCATGTGGACCATGATATTTGCAGATATATCTGCATTCAGGAAACCTTACATGTATGCAAGCCCCAGTATCCAAATTCACCTTCCGTACTGACTTCTGATCCATTATACGAACCTTTTTTTTTGACGTGCGTATGAGATCTAAGAGAGACCCTTGTATCTACTTAAGCTGTTTAGGCATCCCTTAGTCCTTCTGATAGTGATCATCACTAGCTAGACCCCTTTAAGGATGGAAACCCGTCCGCGCGCTGCGAGCTGTACCGAGTACCCCGTTGTCTGAGAATGTTGACCACAACATCTGGTCACAGCTTAGAGTCAGGTCCGGTGTGCTAGCGTCTAGCCCTAATAAACACGATGGGCCAATTTAAGTAGAGTCAGGGCGTCAGGAGAGGCCTAAAGTTACCCTACTGTACAAAGTACTGATATTTCTGGCTCAACTTGTGTCAAAGTAATCTACAAGTAGTCAAATTCCCTTTGTGCATCAACGTGAAGTACAGAGCTAATGAATGCGCATCGATTTTGTGACTGCTGAGTACGTACACCTGTGTCGCCGGCCCCACCCAGGGCTACATCCCTGAGGGGACAAGCCATTTATAACTTACTGAAGTAGAGTACAGTTGCGGGCAGCGAAATTACGTGCGGGCAGCAGAGCTTTAGTTAATAGAAGGGTTTTGTGCTCAACAACTGGAGCAGGCAAGTTGTAATTCATGTTATGCAAGTGCTATTATGCTTGCTATTCTCACAAGTATTGCCCAAATTTGTGCACCGCCTTTTTTTTGCCTTCGGTTTTCACCTGGACATGATACGGTAGTGCCACCTTTACTTGTGAGAACGATCCGTCGGTCTGGTCCCAGATCCTGGTCACTTGCATGGTTAGGATAACTCTCGGATTGTCACAAAAAGTAGCAACGGGCGCAGGAGGTGCTACAATGCAATCGACGATGCAAGCCGTTTGATCCTCCACACTGACAGCCCCTGGAACTGATCTTGGCGGCACCCATCAAGGGCCGAACACCATGCAAAGCCGGTCTTGCATACCAGCCAGCAGAGCTACTGAGTCCTTATGAAACCATGCTGCTTTTTCATGCCCATTACTGCCGTGCTGACTGTCTGATCTTCTGTTCTTCATTCATACATGTTAATCTAAGTATTTATTCTTATTTTCCCTGTCTGGCTGGCTGCCACCCCCAATGGGCTTTGCACCCCGTTCAACGTTGTTGGCTGTCTATCGACAGTGAGTGAAAGGTGCAGGCTTCTTATTATTGCCAGTGGGCTCGCGGCGTGGCACCCCCCCTACACACAGTTTAGATAGCGAGCCCACTTACCTGCGATCTTGATCATAACGAATCGTATGCTCTTTTTCTTATTTTTCATCGCCATCTATCGAGGCTTCCCAACTCCCATCCTGGCTCTCGCTTGTCACTTCATCTTGGTAGCAAGCACCAACCCCGAAATATTCCTTAAAACAAAGTGAACCCTCCCTTGAGTCACTCAGCTCGGGATTACTTTCCCACGCTCACTCCCTCTCCCACCCATCACATACCTCGAGGGGTTTTCGAGCATTTTCCCCATACGAGAACCTGCAAAGTTTTTCTGCTTTGCGCTTCGCTCCATTCCATTACTGAGACGGACAATAGCCGACATCTCGGTTCCCACAGTGCCAGTGCCACTCTCTGTTTTCGTCAGGCAGTAGGCCTGTAAAGAAAACCAAAAAATCAGTTCATCTTACAGACGACTCTTAGATAGACGGAACCATCTATCGTCATCTTTGACCTGAAGTCGCCAGTCGACAATTGCATCCAACGGGTACTTGTGTCAGGGTCGAGTCTATATTACACGATAGCAATCGGAGAGGGACCACCCGGCGTAAGGTCCAGTTGGAAGGGCATATATTGAAGATTGGCGTGGTCTTGTACGGAAGCCCTGCGGAGAGAGATTAGCGGACAGAGAGTCAAGTCCAAGCAAAGGTGCATAGAAGGGAGCGAAGGGTGGAACATCTCAACACTCATAAGACATCATATCGCCATTCGGTAGGTCCCTGACGTTGTCGTCGATGGCGGTAGAATTATTGGATCAGAGCAGAAGGCAGAGGTTGGCTTCCTAAACCCACCCTTCCAATGTGCCACTCTCAGCCCTCTTTTATTCCCTCCCACTCCCCTTCCATCTCTATAACCATCGGTCGTCCTGCCCCCTTCTGGTGGTTTGCTAGTTGATCTGACAAACTCTCTTTGATGTACTATAGTGACTCTACGCTGCCTTCAATGTCGTACTCACCTTTCGAGCGAGCCGCCAGGGAAGGCGTCCAATTCCACAGATCCAACCCATCTGACAATGTACCGGCTGGATCTCCAGTCAGTCCGACGACAACGACGAGCTATAGTTCATCTTTTACATCATCAAAGTACCCGCAACCAACTTACACAGCACCACTGACACCACCGGAATCTCGAAAAAACTCCGAAGATGAAAAGCGAGGCCAGTCATTACCATCACTGCGTGAAGTGGGCCTGGATCCCACATCAAATGCGGCGCACACAAACGGGAATGGATACCATTCACATACATCACTCCCCCTGTACATAATCTATCAGCAGTGCAGCAATCTCAGCCCCCCCATACGAATGGGTACCAGCATCCTCCGCCTCCAAGTCATTCCTCAGAACAGCATAGATACGACTACCATGATGGAAGATGTGGCTATAGCCAAGGTCCAGCGCCCGTTCACCCTAATCCAGACCCATACCAGTCACGACAAAATTCATATCCGCAACCACCGTCAGTACAATATTCTCGCCAACATCCGCCGCCCTCGCATAGCTCATTCTCGGGCCCTCCTGCACCTCCTGGGCACCAATTCTCACACGGATCAAGCCAGCAGCCATCTTCGAATCAGCCCTCATATGCTCCAAACTCCATGCCACCGCCGTACGGCCCCCCTTACCATCATGACAGCAATGTAACTCACCCTCCCTTGTATTCCCAAGGGAGCTCACCGACATCAAAAGTCCTTGGCAAAAGGCCACCGACTGGATATGGGGGTGCTATAGAACGAGCATTACACGTGTCTTCTATGCGGCGAGATCTCGAGAATGTATGTTCAATTTACCAGGATCCAAGGACATAGTGAAACTAATAAGCCTGATTTAGTCCAAGAATCATTCTTTAAGCATTTACCAACTTCTTCAGCACCTATACGAGCAAAACGGTAGTGGTTATCAAAACCACGGACTGGAAGTCGTGGTGGCGGAATTCAATAAGGCTATTCGTGAAGCCGATGAGTTAAAGGAGGGTTTGGAGAGTTGCCGAAAGTTACTCACAGACATGTGTAAGGAGCAAGAGCAGCAATCTACGGTGGAGAAGGGTCGACCACATACTGAGTACGAAGTTGAAGAGCATTACTCTGAAGACCCACGAAATCTCGGACTTCAGCAGCCAGAGCTCAAAAAAGTCAGGAGAGGGGTGAGTACCAATAACAATGTTTAGACGTGGGACAGCGCACTAATTGAGCTATTAGAGGGCCGCACCTCCTGGGCGGTGTCACAGTTGTCATCGTGCGGAAACTCCGGAATGGCGAAGGGGGCCTGACGGCGCTCGGACGTTATGCAATGCTTGTGGCTTACGTATGGCACCCTATCTTTTCGATCGAGTATTGGTTCACGTGGGCTGATACTAACTTCATTATAGACTATGCCAAGTTAACAAGAAAGATGAGCAAGAGCAATCTTGCTGCAAATGCAATGGCGAGGAAATCCCCAAATTCGTCACTGTCATAGGCCAGGGGAAGCCTCACCAGCTAAGATGAACCTGGTCCATCAACTCTCACCTTGTTCCTGATGATCGCAATACTCTTCATTAATACTGGCGCTACTTCCTTTTCTCGTGATACCTTGCTTATATTGGGCAATGAAAGGCGTTAACTGTTTAGCGTTGTATTACTTTGGCCCTTTCAAGTACTTCTGTCATATGTTGCAGACTTTATCTTCTCAGTAGTTTTGCAGGACATTGACTTTCGCTTACATTCACCAGTTCGGGTTTGATTTTACTGCAAATGCGTCTCCTATTTACATTTTTATTTGTTATTGCTATGGGTATCTTCATTTGTCAGCGGTTTGTGGAGCTGAGTGGGGTAAATTGGTAAATTTGAATGCTTAGTATTTCCCCCCTTAGCTTTCCTTGGGGTTCCAATTCATACTCTTATGACGATTTTTTTCTACGGTGCTTGTTTCCTAAAAAGTTTGGCTGCTAAGGGTCAGTCGTTGCACTTGTTTGAGGTACTTATTTTTGGGAATTGGGGCTATACAGGCGGGGATTTTAGCGTCTGGGTTGGAGGACAATGGCGGCACGCATTTGACGACTGGTTGGGGAGTTTTGTTTTTTCCGTTTTGAGTGCATCTACATCTGGCTTGGAGGCCGATCCAAACAGGCTCCTTTTCATTTCTGGATTGCTACATACGTATTTTTGGAATACCACAGGATGGAGCTACTAGGTTAACGCCCGTCTTGTTATGAAAGAAAAATACTTGGATAACTCCCTCAGTTGAATACCGGCTACGAGACTGGATAGGACTGCAAAGAGAATAAATCCCAAGGAATATTAGCAAGGGTTCTGCATATATCACATGCCTGATATGTTTTGGCCCATGCCAATTTTATCACGTTTTTCAACGATCAATCGGAGCACTTTTCCCGTGGAGGGGTACGAAGGTCATCTGTGGAAGGGATTGGTATCCAGGAGAATAGTCTGAAAACCATAAATTGGTTGACATCATTATTTTGCTTTCGGTCTGCTTCAGGTTGTCTTGAAACGTTGCTTGCGCTTTCGTTTCCAGAAGCCGAGCATGGCCTGGTGCATCTGCACATCCTTCACACGAAGTCTCTTTTTTAGCAGTGGAGGAGAACTACGTGCATCGTTGCTTGCTTCCCCGCTATACTGCTAGCAGATATTTCTACGCCGAGGTGGTCCAGTGGTCACTTCACTAACGTGGCAGAAGTATGTACTTGGTTTATTTTTCTCGTGCAGCTTTTTCCCTTACATTCATAATGTTACCTGGCGGAAGTCCCTTACTCTAAGCCTAAGCTCTTCATTTTCTTTCAATCCCTCTGGGCCGATTTGCACAGTCAGGTAAAGCAAGGGTGGAGGAGCTCGTGGACATACTAGGAAAAAGAATGCAACAGATGGTAGAAGATTGAATATAATAGAACAAGAAAAGAAAAGAAAAGAAAAGAAAAGAAAAGAAAAGAAAAGAAGCAGGCAATTATATCGAATTAACCACAGAAGTTTTTCATTACTCTTCGAGTGCAGTGAGTTTTTCCGGATCGGATCGATGTTCCTAGAAAGATCGAGATCTGATCGATAGATCGGTCGGCTTCGCGGGCTATCGGGTAGGGGCTAAATTCGGTCTCGTGGTCAGTAATGTGTGTTGATGTGAAAGAGTGAGTAAGTGATGGGTGGTTGGAGTTGGGGGTGGTCCCTTAAGTGTTGGGGGAGACATCTTGGGGAATATTTCACTGGTTCGGTAATGTTAGCATGAGACTTAAGTTTGTGAGTCACTCGTGGTGGGATGGCGCATGGCGAGGTTGATGAGAGGAGTTGAAGTTGAAGTTCAAGCCGTACTATAGGGGAATAAGAACACTCGCTTCTAAACTTAGAACAGCCCTATTCTAACCGTTTAATAGTCGTTGACCTTATATAATTTAAACACCCCATGCCCATCGATGCATCTCTAGATCTCTCGAGCAATCTTCATCCAGCACATATTTTGTTGGTGATTATGTTTTCGTTACCCTGACTTCCCTTAAAACAGACCCAAGCCAAAATTACTTACCCTGAGCGAGCCACCCGCGTCAGTCCATATACCGATACTGCACCAGTATCTCGCCGTTGTGGCTACCACGTTTTTTTTTTTTTCTTTTCTTTTTTTCCATTGTGTCACTATGGTATGATCAAATCTCCAAAAAAAAATTTAAAGAGTCTGCAAGCTTAACCGTAAGGCGTACACTATGGCTATGCATGACGGTCTCGAAAGGGTAGGATTGCGCGATATATTGTGGTTATGCAGGTGGGATCTGAAGACAGAGCATTAGACTATGCTTTGATCTTGAAATTTGACACACAGGTCGGCTTATCTTGACGGGAAGATGGTTGGAGGAAGGTTTACACGGGGGCGCTTGCAACCCTAGCTATGGGACGCTTTGTTGGTGCAAAATACCGTTACCCTGACGATAATAACCATCAATAACCGGATGCCATGTAGATCGATCCTGATCCTGGATTCTGATGAGGGCAGTCAAGATTCTTCCTTACTAGCCTGGTTCTTCCTTTAATTTCCAAATATGCATACACAACATTACTATCCAATTTCAAAACTCAAAACACCTCGCCACTTATTCGGGCACCAGTAAAGGTGGATCTCAGTGGCTTACGATTCCGCATATGGAGTTTTATTGTATTGCATTCTCCAAAATCCAACGAGTTATAAAAGTCTGAATACTACTCAGGTAATCTATAGGTCCTTCATGCTGCCGAATTGAGGTAAGAATTCAACGAAAGCCACAATCCATCACCTAACGCTTCACTACAGTTGTGAGGTGGCGGGGCTTGAAAACAGTATCACAAGTAGGCGGGGCGGCGTCGCTTGGGGTTTAATATTGGAAGGTGTGTTTTGTTTCAAGGGAAAAAAAAAAAAAGAAAAAAAGAAAAGTACTGTACCGTACTCGTATGCACACACCATGTTGGTCATGATACAGATTGGTTAGTTTTTCTATATGCATACTTGTAGGAGGTGTATATCTATGTGATCTGCAGTGGCAAGCTCCTGCAGAATGATCATCGTGTTCGAGAGATATGAAACACACTGACTTTGGTATCATGGTAGTGATCTCTCCATAGCTGGCTGTAGTGGATGTTCTAATTGGAAATAATCCCATAGGGTCTGTGCTAAGATATATATCGCAAACTTTATGTTTCCTAATTGAGTACTCAGTAACCAGAGAAGCATAGTGTGTTTTGATATATGGATAGAAGACTTCAGAAGGAAGATAGTACTTACTGTAAATCCTCATCTCACTGATTTGCTATTGGAGCCAGTCATGCTTAAACGCGGATTCATTCCTAAGAGCATCGGTACCAGCAGAGGGGCTATTAATATGATTGCTGCTTGAATTCGGACGTGGAGAGTAATTAAGGAACTGTCCCGGAGTTTCGTAAAAGTGTTGTAAACATCCCCGCAGCTATATTGCGGATCATTAGTACTGAGTGATTGTTTGCTTGGTAAGATAGTCTGGCCTGTACTGAATGATCAAATTAAACTGGCGTCAGTCATGTAAAATAAGTGACGTTACCCAGCCCAAAAGAAACCCTCTGATAGTCTGGTTCTTTCCAATCACTTATTTAACATGATTATACTTATAAAAAGTAGCGTTGAGGTTTTTCAAATTATGGTGTGATAGGACGTAGAATTAGGTGGTAAATTACTAGACTGAAATTTTGCCAAGACCACATTAATCCGGGATTTCACCCAATTTGATACTCCTCTTATACTGGGAAAGGGGGGGAAATCCTAATCTTATATTCTATTATAGCAATAAATCAATACTAAAGTTTCAGGTCAATTGCTTGCCTCCTGAGTACGGTTGGTTGTTTCTCTAAAAGTCCAATTTTTCGCTGTGATTTTGAAAGTGTCCAATTACTTTTGACGCATAATGGTATATATGGTACGGAAGAAATTGGGAAATGTTGGATTGGTATATGGTGGCTGGCAATAGAAGGTGGGGGTTATATTCACAGATGATTTCTTAGTAAGTTTAGAAACAAGCGGCTCAGGGTAAGGTTACGGCCGGCTACCTACGTATATCTGGGACTTCCTCCAGATATATTGGCAATGACAGGATACTTTGCAAGAAGGTATCATATAAAGTGAATCCATACATGCTACATAGGGTAGGTCTGGCCTCTATGGAGGGTGTTTTGTTGACCTCACTAAAGGAATTCAGTGATTATAGACTACATTATCTCGCTGGAACCTGGTATGAGAAGATAAGCATCTTGCGCAGCTAACAGTAGACAAGAGAGTTGACGGAGTGATTAACTTAAAGTACAAAGGTTCCTTAGTTTCGCCTCAGAGGTGCCCCCAAATTATCGTAGAAAACCCCTTTGCCCTTGATAGCGAATTGCACAGTCTATTCGAATCCACAACACATGATTATCATGAGGACAGCAGTCCCCCCAAGTCTGCTCTCTATTCCATGTTTTATTCCACTTCACACATCAAACTATAGCCCTTCTATCTTATTTGCGCGGTTTCTTGAGCCTCGCTCAGCTCTCCTATTGAGGAACTTTGTGGTATTTGACCAATGATCACCAGAATTCTATATGAGATCGAGCATTGTAGCTGTAAGAGAACGAGGATGTCAACCCTTCTCCACCGCTTTCATCTCTCATCGCATGAGGGGAGGCATGGTTGTTGTGCAATGGAGTTTGGAAGTACCGTACGGTCGAACGCTTCTTGCTCGGCAAAACTGCTGGGTAATTGTATTTAATAAAGTTGCAGACTACAGGCATAATATGGCACCGAGACTACTTATCCGTAACCGGATATATGCAGCAGCCAAAAGCCGAATATCAATCGTTTTCCTACTGGTATGGGAATTCGGAGTAGTTACACACTGACCACTGACCGACATTTTCTGGTGCCTGTGTGAGCCAGGAGTCGTAAGCAGGTACTCCTGCACGCAAAGTCCTTGGATCTCATGAGCCTGTGCGGTGCCAGATGCAGTTCAAGTTGTTTTTCACTGCACCTGCACTTCACATATTGGGGAGGTAGTCGTGCTAATATAGAGCAGAAGATTTCTGACCAGCGCCACTGTATAATTGGAATTCGTTGGATGCGATTACCGGGATTCTATAGGCCCTCACCGGCCCTAAGCCGCAGAAACCAACAATGCAGTTCGATTATGTGTGGGCTTGCGTTACCCTAACATAGCGCTTTATAATAGGTACCAGCATGGAATATGGTTTGAGATTGCCGGGATGAGATGCAGGCTCCTTCGTGGTTTCAGAAAGGTAGTGTACAGTCTAACCTTGCTATACCGGGAAAACTGGTGAATAAGAGACCATGTCGGTTTTTGAGACATTTCTAATTACAAAGCGCACTAATACTAATTCTACCTGAATCTGTTGCTTAGACAGGGGGCTCTACATGAACACCGTCTGTAGCCTCCACTATATACTCAACCTCTTCATCAGACCCCAACGCATCATCTATCTGCCATGGCCCTACCGTAATATCTGGGAGGCCACGCACATAAAGCTTTGTATCTTCAGTCCCATCAGGAGATAAAGAAATACCTGCCTGTTTAAAAGACTTAATGATACTCTCTTTTTTCTCTGTATGTAACCAAAGCCATGCTTGTCCAACTGCTTCAGTTATGAGAATGCGTCGACAACCAACACTCTCATCTGTTTCCCCAACTGCTTCCAACTTTTCCTCTAAAATATCCGCAATTTTATCCTTAACTAGCTTGTTAAGAATTGTATCCATAGGCTGAACATATCCTGTACAGCCATCTGGAATATATACTGGAATGATATGTCGCTCTTTCATAGCATTCAGGACCTTCTTAGTTTTTTGACCACTAAAAACATCCAATACTACTAAGCGTTCAGGTTGCGGTAGCTCTAATGTAGAAGAGGTAGTTCCACAAATATCATGCTGAATCCATTTCATAGTAATCTCTTCATTACTATATGCTGTAGAATTGAAGAAGACCGTAACACCAGGATGGTATTTCTTTCGTTCTTCTTTCCGAGGCTGCTGCTCAACAGTAGAACTGCCATGGAATATCAAGATTGGCTTACATCGGAGTTCTCCATCAGTACAGGCAGTGATCATGAGAGTTGCTTGTCGTTTTGTCCAAGAGGTATGCTCAGTGTGAATGAAGACAATAGTTGTGCCTTTAGTATCAAATGTACGATTTTGTAGGAACTCAAAAGGTAATGGTGTCTGGTCCATGTTATAGATATATTGAGATGGGAATCGATTGTGTTGTTGAGATCTTGCTGGTGGTTGAGATTTTCGTCGTATTTCTTGTAGAAAGGTTTGTATTGCCTTTGCCTTATCATCCGGAGCATCTTGTCCAACTTTGGTTTTTACCCGCCATGAAATGCTCCATCGCTCACAAAACCCTTCAAACCACCCATTAGAGAATGTACATGGATAACGCTTCTTATTTGCAGCATCCACTCTAACTTCCTCTCGCTCTTCAAATATCTTCTTTCCTTCTCGTATAAACCAACACTGTCCTACAGGCTTTCCTTGCTTCCGAATAGCTATAAAGCGAGTATGTAGCACTGCCTCCATCTCATGCCAAACACCTTTAGGCGGCCTTTCTACCTGCCTTGAACCTTTCCGTGCTACTACTATTTTAGCTTCCTGCTCCTTCCAGCGCAGTAGCATTGGCTTTGTAATATTAAGCTCTCGAGAGACCCCTTCCAATTATATCAGCCAATGCCTATATTAACTGAGTCCATTTGGCACCTACATCCTATGCTTGCCGGTATCTTTGCTCCTGTTTTCGGATCTATACGGGACTTTTGGAGCATGCTTAATGCCTTGAGTTTAAACTCTCTTGTATATGACTTTCTTCTGCTACTCCGTAACCTCCGGTTCAGAGAATTGACACTCCTAGGTTGTAGAGCAGTAGATTTGCCCTTAGGCCCTGGTCGGGTGGACTTAGTAGCTGAGCTTAGAATTGTAGACATTATTGGGTATTGGAATATTGAACTTTAATCCGATAATGTCGATAATACGTACTTACATTTTTCCTTTTCCTCCTAACTACTGTGTTGACCGTGTTGCCAACTTGTCATGTTGAGATCTCGCCCAGTTGCATGGTGGCTTGCAGATGTCTCAAAAACCGACATGGTCTCTTATTCACCAGTTTTCCCGGTACCGGACCTCGTTGTACCGGAAACCTTGCTATACCGGAATACCCCTAAGCCCCGCCACCAAACTAGTTACTTTTCACCTAAATCACCCTTGCTATAACGGATTTTTGCTTATACCGGACTGGACAGCGAATACAGAGAAGTTACTACTATCTACATATATTTTGCCCTTGCTATAACGGAATCCTTAAGTAGACACTGCTCCAGAACCGGGTATTGAGATGTTCGCTCCTTTTACTTCCATGAATCGACTGCTGTAACATCAACCTCAAGCCATTTCTTACTATGTATCACGTAAGATGTCCGACAATGTAGATGTTGGTACAGCTCGACCTTGATTATATTAGGATCTCTACCAACATAGATTTACCATTCTTCATACCTCAGAGTCTAAGAAATGATTTCCAAATTCACTCAATTTCTCCTTCGCATGCTTAGGATCTTGTCGCTTTTTACAGATCTGGTGCTTCTCTAATATGGTGAGCGCTCGACGCTTTTGTTTTCCGGCACGCAACATGTTGACTGATGAATCTTGAGCTTGATGTTCAAACATACGGAAGTTGAAGAATTTTCCTTCTTTGGTAACTTTTGTCTTGTCCCACGTACCCTTGTATTATTTCATACCGGAACCTTGCTATACCGGACAGAAATTGCTGGATTTTGGTCGTCCGGTATAGCAAGGTTAGACTGTATGCCGACGTTTGGGAGCGGAGCATGCACGTGTGAGCGAAAGCACATATATCTATGTAGGTTAGTCCGGGGGTGAAGTTTTCTCAGGGAAGGTCTATCCACAACAGGGGGGAGGCAGAACATTTGTCATCGCCAGCTGCACTGTCTGGGGTTCCATGGAACTGTACTTCTAGAAGCACAATTTGGCAAATTCGGATGCCTCTATGCAATGAGCTGCAACTATTCGACGTATTCTAGGGGTGATGGATTGTACGTATGTATGTAGATACCGGTAGAGCAGATGCAGCTGCGGTAACAAGACTAAGACACGGCTGGATCTGCAGTGCTCAGATTTGTTGCATCAACGCTAACATTAACGTTTACTGTATCAGACCGGAAAAAAATTTCCCGCGGGGTAAACTGTGCGGGGTAGGTAGTACCGGTAAGCTCGATTTGTATGTAATTTTTTTTGGGCCTGCTTACTTAGGCTAGACTTGATTACAAAGTTCTAATTACTACTAACGACAACCTTATTGCACATCTTAATTTCGCTCGCCAGCCGGCTATCTTGTTCTTGAGCCGGGTAAAGAATCGATAGATCGGTGACTTTCGTCTGAAAACGTCATTGTATAGGGATATTCATCAATAGATTATCATCTGGCAGCATTTACAAGGAGTGTGGAGCAGCAGGCCTAATATGTAGGCTTGCATTTTCAATTCGCAGGATGATTCTATTGTGAATCCTCGCTAGAGGGAGGGCAATAATATGTAGAGCTGCGGGGTTATTTCATTGGGAGAGAATGTGGAAGAATGCTGATTGGGTCTAATGGGTGCAGAGCCTTAGGAATTCCCATGGACTGGGAAGAGGCAAAGGGGCAAGTACGGAAGCTGGGAATTCAGGTACACTGCCTATTTGTACATGTGCCTCATAGTCCATAACTGACTTGGAAAAGATATGATTACTATATATATATCCGGATTCTTGCTTATAGTAGGGTGATGGGGTTAGATATCTTATGACGACAAAACAAAAACACCTTGAGACAGGAAGTAGAAAGCGACCACTACAAAGAGGGAAGGCAGAGGTCCGAATCAGTAGGTCCCAGAACAAGTTTTGCGACAAATATATCAAGCTAATATGGTCAGCGAGGTACAGCTACCTAGTCTGAGGCCCACCGAAGTTTCATCCTGAATTTGGTAGATTCATGCTGGAGTCGACTTCCGGGGCACTTATGGCGGAAACTGGAGAAGCTTATTGACCGTGGAGAGCAATATAAAACCAATGTGAGTTCCACAGCTTGGGTCATTGATAAAGCTCGGGCATGAGTTTAAGCAACCTATAGGCAGCCCCTTGCAAAGAAACATCTCGGTGAACATGAAGCCTCTATTACCATGACTTATACCCTGAGTACAACGACCCTAATTTAGTGATCCATGAGGACATCAAAAAAGAGCTTCTTGACAACAGTTCTTCGGAAACTCTCAAGTTTTCTCCTGGCGGTCTGAATGACCATTTCCAAAACACCCAATCGACAAACTGGGTAGCACATGCAGCCCAAGCCCCCTCCACCAGGCGACAGCATTGGCTGGAGGGTAGAGTTCCGAAAGCATGGAGATTCAGTTGATGGATTTCGAGAATGTGGTGTATGTGATTTTTATTGTATTGCTGACGAGGGCGACTTTTGTCATGGATTGAACTTTTATATACCGATTGATAAGGTATCCCTATCTCAGTTTCCTCGTTCTTACAATTTGCGGATTCATAGATATTAGGTTGATGAAAACATGTACACTGCGCATGCCCGCTACGCAATCTGCACCAAGAAACTCTGGTTCAGAAAGGATATCTTCCTTCCACTCCATCAGTATGTACACTTTTCCACCTCCACCGACCCTAGCGCAACCCCCATCCCCCCACCCCCCTCCCGTCGAAGACGAATACACCTCTTTACCATCAACGAAATCATCAACGGTGTCCCTCCCAAACCCTAAAATAACCCCCTACTTCGGGGTTTATCGAGCTTATCCCTCTCATTGAGGCGTATGTGGATACTACGGTGTTGTGAATATCGAAATGGAAACGAGGTGTAAGTTGAGTGATTTTTTTGGATTTAGTGGGGAAGAGGGCTAGTAGGGAGTTGATGATGGGGGAAAGGTGAATTAGAGAGTTTGTGATTGGGTATAAAGAGTATATGGGGGATAGTAGGGTGGGAGTAGGGGTGAATTATAATTTGGTGAAGGCGGTGAAGAAGTTTGGGATGGGAAAGGGGGGGGGGGGTGAGAAGTTGCTAGGGAAGTAGAAGGGGGGGAAGTGATTGATGAAGGTGAGGTCCGTGGTATAGATGGACATAGCATGGTTTTTGGTATATGATTATAGATTCCTGGGGGCAAACAACATGCAACTTTTGTTGAGAATAATGGCATAGATTGTCGATTCAGTTCAGGTGTTTTTAGTTGCGTCATGACAAGTCCAGGGTAATTGGATCATATTTACTGGTACTCACAGACTCATACTGCCAGTACAATGTGAAAAAGTAGAACTGTGCTGGAGCTTTTGTACACGTAAAAATATTCCTAGACACCATGAGCCGAACAAAACAGAGCAAAGGATACAGGAAAATTTAAAAAAAAAATCAAAAAAATCAAAAAAAGGAAACAAATCTTTGAATATATATTGAGAAAATTTTTCGTGAAACGTAAAAACTTCCAATATGTCGCACTCGGGAGGAAAAGTTACTAGTTTAGTGAGAGTATACTATAAATGCCTTCACCACCTTAAACCATCAGCCCGGGTGGGGATTGTGCCGATGACTTTCATCAGCAAGAAAAAATATAACGTCCGGATGCCCGCTCAAACTTTCGATTCCCGTATAAACTCGGTGTAGGTTTAATATCTGAAGATCGGGTCTGTCCTGGACGTTAAGTAACTCATTCCAGACATGCATGTTCAGGGCCTTCTACTTGTAATTTATCTTTATTCTTGGGGTCTAACCTAAGATATCTCCATTCTAGTTCCCATTATGAATATTATTCCACGTATATATATCAATGCGGTTATTTTACAAGATAAAGCTCTTCTGGGTTGCTCGGCCGTGCCTTCTATATTCGCAATCCTTTTTACATGATTCTGCCATGGTAATCCGACACGCACCATCCCCTCAGGACCATCTGGCGTCGGGGATCTGGCTATGGTCATAAGCGAAACATGAGCCAGCTGGTACACAAGTATTGTTGGCTGCCACGTATCAGAATTTGAACAATGTATTCAGTTGGGCGGGAACCCCCACCAATGGCTTTTCCAGGTGAGGCCTTTCGGCATCGGACAAACACCCAGTCATGCTTTTAGTCTTGTCCTTGGACTGATTACACATTAAAAGGCCATGTCCTAAAGTCGGTGTGTCTTATGCAATTGTTACCGTTAAGACCTCAGTTCATCGAAAACCTTTCGGAAAAGACAATGATAGAGGCAACACCTTTCCAGCGCACCACATTCTAACTTTTTCTTAATGATATAAATCACTTCCCATTCTAGCGCTTTAGGGAACTCTGAGGTTCGCGGCTTGCTAGGGTATATGCTCAATAGTGGGAATAATGTGTGGCAGCTCAACCTCTGTTTTAAAGACCCTTTTTTCAGTGAAGTCGAATGCTACACCCGCCTCTATTAAAGAGAACTTCGACAAGTATATCCCTTTCCTCGGGGGAGATTGTCCAGCCAATTTTCAGCTTGCTAATCTGCTCAGGTGTTAACCTGTTTCCCCTCTCGATAGTGGAGAATTTAAGTATGAATCTGAGGGTATTTAGTCGTATTGGATGGCTGTCCAAGGAGCTGTTGTTTCCAGTCCTTAGATCGGGGTATTTCTTATGAGATTCCCGGAGCTACTCCTCGCAGACAAGTTCTTCTAGTATTGCCCAGGTATCATCTTCTGCACCATAACCCTGTCATAGGATTCGATAATAAACATTTTCGGCGATACTCCCCCCTGCTAAAGGGCATCCAGACCGACCATCTTCACCAACACTCTGATTCACGTGCTCACGTTAAGGCATAGATAAGATTGGGACGTGTTCCGCAACCTGATTTCCCAGCTCTCCAACCTGACTTGCCAGTGCAAGGGGGGCGTCTTGTTCATTCGCGCGCTCGTGGCGTTCGCTTTGGTCTTTTGCGCTCGCGGCGCACGCATCTCCGGTGCAACGTACATAGTGTATAATGTGTCCATCGTCATTGAACGTCAAAACCACAGCTAGAGAGTATTAAATGCCTCAAGGGGGGCATCCAGGAGACACACTATGTTGGATTCGGAGTCAAATGATTGGCGGTAAGGGTTGCGTGCAAGATAGGTTAGTTGTAGGGGTTCGGAGGTCTGGGAGTTTGTAGAGCGTCTGCAATGTTACTCAATTTTATATATCTGTTATACTTAGCCATCCTTGCGATTTGGTTGTGGTCAGCTCTGGGATCTAGACTCTCTTCTTCTCTTTTCCTTCCTTAATCCACTTTCATTCTTCAGCACCTTCACAACCGGTATATCTTCTTCCTCAACAATCTGCTCCTAACTTATCATATACCGTCAGCTCTACATAATGGTATGCCCATTCCCCAACTGATTCTCCTCCAATTGCATATCCTTTTTGTTTGCAAAAGGTATTATACATATCGAATAGTATCTTCCCATGAATACCTGCATTTGTCAATGTATCATTATATCAGGTATCAGGTTACTTACAAGTCGTTTGTCTGATTTTCTTCGTGGATTAACGCAGAACCATCCCTCTGGATGTGGGTGTCGGCGGTACTGAATATAATAGGGCCCAGTACGAAGTTTTTGGCCTCGAGATCCAGAGATTCGCCTGCTTATTGAATTACGCGGCGTTGCTCTCTGTGATGAAGCCGATGGAATGGCTCTAGATTGGGTGCTAGGCCGGATATTGTGACGTATTGGGGTATTATGATGTTTTGGTTATTGGCTAGAGTACCTTGAGTAGCTCTGCCGGGTGTTACAGCATATTGTGGGGATGTTGGTGAGTTCTCCGTATGTATCCTGTTTTCAGTGCCTGTGTTTGCAACCCAGGAACGCGGTTGCCATTCCATCTAAGCTCGGCACGCGACATAATCGAATTACCAGCTTCAAGAGGCTGCTGGTTTGGAGCCATGCTGGCCACTCCTGGGTTATGCATTGGACCACCCCTGCCGGAAGATATACCGCTGTCGGGGGACGCTTCCGCGGAGTCATGCATATTAAAAGGGTGTGCAATCTCGGTTTCGGTTTCTATTTGTGGGACTGAACTCTCAGCTAGTGATGTACCAGAAAAGATGATTGACTCGTGCCCTATAACTTTGCCGTCGTTGAATTGCAAGGAGCCACCTCCACTGTAGTTCATAAACCAATTGGTTTCCCACGCATTGAATACTTCCAGCAGTTGCCAATATTTTGTGAATCAAATTCGTCTGTATTTAGGAAAATAATCCTTGTTGCAATAGGATCGGGTACCCCAGATTTTGGAGATCCAGTTCCAACTAAAAACCAGCGGGTAGGATTGGCAAACCAAAGTGCAGTCATTTTCAGACCACCTCTTGCTCCTCCGCTTCTTCTCTCAGAAGCTTCCTCATTCGCGATTGTCCAACCACTTCATCGCTGCTTGCTTAAGTTCATTCCATATGTCCTCACACTTTACCGCATCGTCCGGGTCGATACCGCACTTCTTGATCAATTCGTCTCCAGCTTTGACGGAAAACGCTGTCAAAGCAGCATCTAGGCAGATGTAAACTCCGTTCCGTGGGGTGAATGACGTTTCGTTGGATATGTGTGGAAGATCACTAATCCATTATTTGATGTTTCTTTCCCACATGGCAAAGTTGTGTGCTCATGTGTAAGTCTGAATGAGTTGGGGGCATAGGCATTGATGTGATTACTCCGATGGTATACGCCTTTCAGAGTCTTATGGGAGGTCTTACAGATCTCTGTTGAATATTGGGATAGAGATCCATATTTGGGAATTTGGTCAGCAAAATGTGAAATTAGATGCAATTTGGGAAAATTGTAGTTGCCCCAGTGGTGAGGAAATTGTGTACCAATTCGTCGGTTTCTTTTGGGACTCCTCTTGCAGCTTTCGGCGTTTGGTGAAGATTTGAGGACGTAGGTTATCAGATGCCAGTAGTCTTCAGTGTTCCTTACAAAGGTCTTTGGATGCCTGCTTTGCCATAGTCTTCAGGGACTTTGTTGCTCGAAACCTAACCTAAGAAATACTTCTTTGTATTTATGGAAGTCCTCAAGGTAATCCTTCATTGATTGGATGATCAAGAGGTACGGGCCTGGTATTGTACAATGAGAATATAAGTCGATTATATACAGAACACACAAAATTGCCTTGTGGCAGGATGGTTTGTGTCGGGCTGGAATAGTAGGGGCATTGGATATATGACCGAGTGAAGCACTAGAAGTATGCGGAGTAAATTTGGGAGATGTGATCGAATACGGTAATATGTCCAACGTCAAACGTAGTCTAGGACCCATTTCATAAGATGGATCAAGATCCCAAGGAGAAGTGTGTGGAGGATATCGGCTCGACCTATTGTATAGGGTTCGCAATGGGGATATGCCAAATTAGGGTCTTGCACGTCAGAATTGTGATATGACGGCAGCTTACTGGGGGTGTGGTCGCATATGCAACTTCATTGGGGGAGCAATACAGATAGGGCATCGGTTTGACGATATTGACGCATTTGCGTATTTTTTCATCACAACAAACCATCTCGATACGTTGCTGACTTCTTGCATCGGATAGGAGACTGAGTATAGAACTCAGGATCTCATGTATGACCTGAATGGCGTCCAATTCTTGGGCTTCGATGGGTGATTGGGGTTATCAGGGTGTTTTGGGGGGATAGGTAAGAGGGCGATGAGTATCCAAGCATTCATTGTAGGTTTGTTGCGTACCGTGGACTTAATATTGCCAATACTCATATATAGAGGGCCACAATTTCTTGAACCCTGAGAAGTTGGTGAGATGCGTTTGATCCGACACCAGAAGGAAAGGGACCAGTGTACGGAGTAATTGAATGACTTTACCGGTTCCCAGAGCATGTGGGTCACATATACACACTGCCGCAATAGATATTTTATACAATCTAGGAGATTGCGGTACTTGAACTCCGACTTCGGACGTAGCGTCATATTGAACAGAGCCTGTGTATCGGCGACCATTTTGGCGGCTTGCTAGTAGAATGTGTACCCCGATTTAAAGGTGACAATTGACGTTGGAGGGTCCGCGGGTGACGTCGGTAAAATATTGATCTCCAAAAAAAATCGTGTATTCTGGTTTTCGGTACCTTGCTGAGGATACAGATGATTGTATTCCGGGGATTGCGGTTCGAGAATGGGAACGTACATATCGGGTTCACATGTTTGGGGCCAGAATACCATCAATAGGGCCTACGGAGCTCCGGGGAACAATGAAATTGGGTCACAGCATTTGAGAATGAAAGATACTGAGCCCTCCAACGAAAAGCGCCACCAGCCATAATATACGGGGGTCGCTCCCTATTTTGTTAAAGAAAAAATCTTCCAACCCAGCAAGATGAATGTAAAGAGCACTATAAAAGGGTGCGTGTTGGTGGTGCGTGTTGGTGGTGCGTGTTGGTGGTGCGTGTTGGTTGGTGGTGCGTGTTGGTGGTGCGATGGGGTCGTGTTGTTGGCATAAGCTTTCGATCTAAAGCCGGTACTTAATGTAATGCCTGAGCGGCAACCCTACTCGTGGGCCACATTTTATAGCATCGCAATACCTATCACCGTGGGTGCCAACCAGACTATCACCGTGGAAATAAGCCTAGAAACCACCGTGCAAATAAGCCTAGAAATCACCGTCCAAATCAGCGCAATTATCACAATGCAAACAAGCCTAGTAATCAGCAGCTCTGAAAAAGGAATTGAAGGGAGTTCATGCTGATGAGGATTCCGTCTCGGAAGATGAGATTCCCGATGTGGAAGCTCAAGGCACAGCCGTTGTATTTTCTGGATTAGAAATCCCGATGTGCGCGGATGTAAATGGGTGGATTTAGGACGTGCGTAACTGGGTGTCATTCACATGATGACACTATATAGGACCATCTCCGTATCTCCTTCAGCATGCTTCACCTTCTTTTCTTTCTTTTCCTGCTCGCCTCCTTCTCCCCACCACCATTGTCCTCCACCTGCTGTTCTCAATCTCCCTCATCCCCCCGGACAGGGTCAGGAGTGCCTTTGCGAGCTTGTCTTTCTTCTCTTTTTTTTCCCCTTTTATGGTCTTTCTTTGATGCCCGCGGAGGATATCTCCTTTTAGTCTAGTCGGATTTGTCTCTGGGGGGTTGGGTGTTGTTGGAGCCTGGCGTGTGGGCGTGGGAGAGAAGGTATTTTGCGTAGAGTAAAAGTGGTAAACTTAAGTTTCGTGCCAAACCTAACGAGGGGCTAGTGCAAGCCAGACTGAACTTTCTGATGGTGTTGTGCCAACCAGACTAGAGGGTGACTAAGATTGAATAGGGTTGAAATCTTGGCGTGGGCTAGATGCAAATATCTTTTTCAGGGTAATTATAATCATCGAAGTGAGCACTAGAGGTGTTACATTCAGATATGATCGTAATGTTGATAAGCTCTAGATTCAGCACCAATACAAGCATGATTTTTCACAGTGAGAAAATCGATGAACAGGTAAGCATAATATGAGTAAGCCAAGCACTTCCGCTTGCACAGCAAAGTCCCAGAAGAAGTAGCAAACCTTCGACAAGATAAGTAAGCCTCTAAAAAGAAATAAAGTAAGAATAAGCTTAAGCCCCAAATAGAGAATCAAAAATTAATTCCGCCAAGTAAGCAGTAGAAATCGTAGGAAAAATATGATATAGCTCGGAATATGAGGTGAGAAAGAGTAGATAGATAGAGAAGGGGAGAGAGAGAGTGTGTTTGTGTGGTGTGTATGTATGTGTCCAAGTCATCATTTCCGAACCAAAAGCCCACAGTAGGGATACAATACCAGCCCCGCTACACCTTCGGATTCCCCCCATATTTAAACCCTTTCGTCTCCGACTAACAAATCCACATCAATCGACCTCTCCACATGAATTCCCTTAGTCTTCACCTCGGCTTCTTCATAATGCTTCGCTCTACCCGTCTTCTCACCTAGTGTTTGGCTTCCTGTCGACACACTACCAAACCGGGCCTTATTAAGGTTGTTGGTATTTCGAGACTTCATTAGACGAGAAGACGCTCCTGAGTTATGAGAGCCACGATTATATGAAGGGGAGATGGTAGATTTGTCGGCTGCAGAGGCAGAAGCCCATAGTGACGATATAGGGAGGGAAATTGCTACGAGGAAGGTTGTGAGTGAGGACATGCCATCGAAGGAGACGGAGTTGATGTTTTCAAGGATTGAGAAGATCGCTACCCCGGCCATCGCCACAAAAGTCAGATACACAGTTGATCCAGTATGAAGGAGGGAAATGTAAAACTTACCAGGAACCACCAGAGTCTGACAACCCACCACGAAAATCACCTGCAACGGGCCCCACTTCTCCAACCCCAAAATCTTCCTCTGGTGAATCGCCATCGCAAGCTTCACCACAAATACCCCACTAAAGAAACTAATCGCCCCAGCCAGTAAACCCCTACTCGTCGGATACAGCCACTTGCTGTCATAACTCTCCATCCTCATAATCGTGATGGAAACCTGTACGGTAACCGCACAGAAAAACCCTATACTCGCCAACGCCACGACCGTAGCCAACATCGTCATGATCCTATTCACCCTCGGATTCGACCCATACACTACCCTAACTTGCAAGACCAGGGAGATCATGATGCAAATATGAAGCAGTAAAGCCATAACCGTAGCAGCAATACTTATAGCATAATCTTTCCTTTTCAGATCCTCGAAATAATACGCCCAAAATGTAAAGAACCCATACCATCCTCCTGTGAAATAACAGATTTGGAGAACGCTCCGGATGATGACGAGGCACAGGCTGAGGGAGTTGAAGATGAAGAGTGGAGTTTTGCGCTTTTCGGGCTTGGTGAGGGCGAAGAGGAGGAACAGGACGACTGCACAGGCACCGACCTGTGTACTGAAGATGCTGATGACGCGGATTGAGGACTGGGTCCAGGAATCTATTTCTGCGAGGGAGATGGTGATGGGAGAACCGTCGGGGTAGAGGAGGGTGATGAATTGGGTATGGGGATTGAAACCCGGTGGAAGTATGGAAGCAGGGCTGTCGGGGATTCCGGAGCTTTCTGGTGCTTCTGATGTGCTCATATTGGAACGTAGAAATGGAATAAGGAGAGTAAGGGTGAGATTAATATTTTGTAGCTTCGATGTCGGATTTTTTCAGGAACGTGATGCTTTCAAAAGGAGGCAATAAAAGAGACGCCCTGGGAAACTTATACCCGCCTGCCAAATTGCAGTTCACCAGAATCACAGAGCTGCCAGGGAACAAACCATGCAGATCACATCGCCCGATCCCTCATTGCCTCCATCGGGGTAATGCTAAGTACGATATGAAAAGAAACCTATGCAATGGTTGTGTGCATAGGTGAGGGTATGATATTGAAACCCGCCCGGGTATCTCTCTGAAATTGCAGCTCATGTGTGAATGAAACCCATAGCTCAAAGGAATGAGAGATGGTAGATAGGAGTGCAGAAAGATGGTGGGTTGAGAATGGATCGTATTCGTGATATTGAGACGTTGAAGACATTGATAGACTGGGAGAACAATACTAAGAAGTGCCGTCTTGGCGACGGTTGCTTAGTATTGTTCATGACACACGCGGGGGGCGGAGGTACGAGATTTGTCGGAAATGTTTGAGTTAAGGCGCTAGGGTAGACTGGATTGTTGGATGATTGATGATTTATGTTGTCTATGTCTGTGATACATACGTCACATTTGCATACATATGAATTCGCGATCGGTATATCGTGGTATTATATTGAATACTGGTACTCGGTGGTAAAGGTTCCATTGAGCCATAGGTCTATACCGACGCCGTTCAGGTGGCATGTTGCTTCAGGGTAATCATGTTAAATAGATGGGGCCGGAAAGTCTCAACTTCAGTCGTGTTCCCAGGAGTCTACTCCCTTCACAGCATGTTGCTGGCACAAATAAGTTTGCTACGCTGTCAAGGCACCTCCGTCAAACAGTATCATGACACGCAAAACCAATTAGTCTTAGATACGTTGGTCCTATGATTTGAATTCGCGGTGTCCACTTTCGCAGCAAGTTTGTGATAAATCGACCGTGGCTTATCATGACGCTTTGGCCGCATCCGTGCAGGGGCTGAGCAGGTATCCTCATTTTATGTTTTTTTTTGAGTCGGTTAGTTACAGCTGCAGTTACCCAACTTATCCTGTTTCCAGCGGTAATTTCAAATGATTGGCATTGTAGCTACATATATCCAATGAGTTGTATTTACTGATGGGTCCTTGTTATTGGGGAATAATAGGAGCATTGCATGCAATTAACGCATCTGAAAATTCCAGTCAATGATGGTACGTAATTGTCATAAATTCATTCACAAGCATTGTCCGAGACATGTTCTGAGACACGAGAGTATGGCCGAGGCCAATTGGAGTCTCGAGAAAATTCAATCTTCATGCATATATCTGAAGGTTAGTTATTATAATAATCTTACGTTTATTGATCGCTTCACTCAAGATAAGTTGACACCTATCGCTTAAGCTTTCAAGTACCTACTTGGGTCCCGAAAAGAATGACTGAGCTACTTCATTGTGGACGGTGTTCCGGACTACTCTATGATATGTCAACCAGACTAATGGTTGTAGGTATGTCCCTTTAGATTCCAAGCATCTAATAGTCAAACCACAGACCGTGGGACATGGCCTGATGGACCTGAGGCTATTGTTTTGGCAGGATTATTATATAACGAGGGACTAGACTACCTGACTACTTGCCATCCACAGCCCTGGAGAACAATCACTGGTGGGTACAGTTACTTATGTCCCTATTGCTTGAGTGCTTGCTAACTCGTATCTGTTCTAGGAAATATTCATACACTTTGATCCAACTCCACGATGTGAATGAACGTCAACATCCCTGTCTCATGAAGACCAAATCTCTTCACTGTAACAGTCTAAAAACTCTTGGTCTTGCCACAATAATGTGGGAAATATGTCTGAGGATTCTCGTTTAGTCATAGCAAGACTACGTTATTGTTGAATCATTTCAGGTGATGGACATTCAAGAGGAAAATAGAGTATGCTCACCATCCTATCGCCGCCAAATTCTGCTCCCATCCCTAGGGCATACATCTTAGGACACGTCAATTTACATCCACAAAAAAATTAGATGGTCTGGGCACGAGGATAACTACACATCTTTTAGTTGCTTAGGCTATGGGAGGTCCAATGGAAGTTGGTTGGTTAAAGGCAACAATCTCGGGCCTCCAATTTGAAAGAACTAATGCCCAACTGACCCTCATCAGCGAAGGCCGGTAAGACAGCACCCATATCGCCTCCCAACATCAGATATACAGAGCCACCACGTACACCAGTTTTATCCCCTCAGCGATCTCACGGAACTACCTAGATTACGGACGGTGGAGAAATGGGATACATTAGAAGGTTTTCTTTCACCGCCCTTTACAGGATAATTACCTTTCCTTCGGTTTTTATCCTATTTCCAATACTTTCCCAAAGACCTTTTACACATCGATTTCCCGGTTTATTCTCCTACCTTTATTATCTTTCCCAGACACTTCTTAGCATAACAGCATCTTTATGTACATAGCACGCGCGGGTGGCAGGTTAACTTGCTTGACTGCTTGAATCCACACGGGTTTCTGGGTGCATACGAGTACTGACTTTTGGGTCTTGAAAAAAATTGTATCATTTGAGGGTAAAAATTATCGCCTATTCCCGGAAGTATGACAGAGGAGAAAGAACAATTCGTTGGCACAGCATTCGTGCCTCAGCTGTTGTACGCTTTAGACTCGCTCCTAGCACCAGATGAGTTGGTGTCCTTGTTTGAGCTGATTTGGGGCTGGCGAGAGGTATGGGGAAACCCAAAGAGGCATATATATGCGTTTGGGCTATGGTATATCAAAGAATTAGCATTATTTGCTCACACAACTAGAAATATATAGAGTTGTTCAACATCAGGGAGTATTCAAGCGCAAGCCAATCCCTCCAAGCAACTAGTATATATATGACTGACTCCCGAATTATATAATACAACTGACAGACGAGCATTAACAACATTGCTATAATGCCCGTTTCTGCGAAAACCCAAAGAACAAAAAAGGAAAGAAAAGGCGGTGAGAAAGTATAAGGTATGTAGTCTGTCATAATGGACCTGAACGGTTAGCAAAGTGGATGCCAGGATTCCATAGGGCTCTAGTCTTATGTTGGTTCAACAGAATGTGGGGCACATGGACTGGCTGAAAGGTGTGTAACCAGTGTGGATGAGAGCCTGAAGACTTCAAAGAGCTTCTGTCTCCTGCCAATAAGGAATAGTTTGAGTAATCTGAAAGGGTGTTATATATTCTTCTCGAAATGGTCCAATTCGCTTTACTCAAGATGAGCAACTTATAAAGCCGGATGAAATACTGGTCTTTGACGATCATTACAATCCTCTCAGGAAAAAAGTCAACGAGTCAACTTGGGAGACAATTCAACTTTCAATGAACTTCATCACCAATACCACACTAGCATTACCCAATGGCTAGTTCTTGCTTACAAGTATCAATAACATGAGATAATGTCAAAAATATCTTGCGAGATGCATCATTTTCGCCTTCTTATTCCTCGGTTGCCTCGACTCTTCAACACTGGTTAACGAGGTTCACCAGTACAAGCTCTATTCCTGCAAGAAAAAATGTTACGGAAGAAGAACACCAAAATGACTGCATCTCCAACTGATTTCTTCAACGTAGGAGCGCCCATGACATTTCACGCTACTTAAAATCTCTGCGCTTGTTTGTCGACGTAATTGGAATCAATGTCACGGACTCTTTATCTATGGATTGGGGGCTGGTGTAACATCAATACAGCAAACAGAGACTTATATGTTGAGTCGGATTCGGAAAGGCAGAGGAGATTATTATCGTGTAAATACTAAAGATGCCACATTAAGAACACGCATAACACGAAACTCTCTATCCTGGTTATTTACTAGGAATTGAGAAATTGAAACTAACATTTTGAGTAACTAAGCTGGGAGAAAATGCTTCAGAAAGAGTGAGGTACATGTTTGTAGACCTCCCCGTCTACTTTGCTTTGGTGGTGTGGGAGGATTGATGGAAACCAATCATGGAGTTAGAGGTGAAGGAAATCGTTGCTATATGGGGTTTGGGCTGGTGCTTCTCACTGTTGGAGGAGTCGGCGTCTTGAAGGTATATTTATACTTGTTGCCAGGATATCGTATCTTGAATGAAGGAAGTACTCAAAATTACAGTTGATCTACTTGGAGCAAAAATTAAATAATCTGGGCGCTAGCCAAATGACTCCATGTATAGCCCAGTCTACACTGGCCCAAAACATTGCCAGTGTATATCCCTCCACGGGAATTACTAGTAAACGACACCGTAACCGTTTACTACATCAACTCTTCTTACCACAATATTTGTATATTTGGCATTTGCATGTCATGGGTTGCGGGGGACGGCATCACTACTTGATGCACTCCTGCGTTGTTATAAGTTCAGGGTAATTACCACACAGGGTGAGAAAGTCTTTCTGGAAAATATATTACACCAGCCACCCCGATAGGACGGCCCATAACACATGTGCAGCTGGCCTCGTCAATGAAGCTTCCTCCAACGACAACCTTAGTATGGTATCTAATCATTGTTCATATCCATTTAAATTTCGGCGCAATTACACAGCACTGTACTTACTTTTCCAGGAGAGGTTCTCAATTGGCTAAGCGTGCGACGACTGATTTACTTGCGCAAGATTCAGGGTAAGTAGGCCTCTCCACAGAAACTTCAGACATGGTATCAATTTTTCTGACACTTATTAAGCCTCTGTATCTGTTCACGAACTACCGGCCTGTTGCCTTGCAGAAAACTTAGACTTTTTGTTGTTCGCTCCTGAGTTATACGGGCGTGAAGGTCTCGAGCACCTCTCCAGCGGGCAAATTTCTTGTATAAGTGAAAGTTACGCTGAGAGAGCATGGGTTTTTTTCTTTATCTTTTTTCCATCTTCCTATTTGAGAAGAGCATAGCTATTTGTATATATAGACAGCAACGGGCGGGCCGGATTAACTTGCACCCATCCTTCAATCCTCGAGCTATTGCAAACGGGTACTGAAATTTTGTTTTCTGAAAAATATATATATTTATATATAGGTGCGAGTCACTCGTGGAGCCAGGCTGAGTAGTGTTACATGAACTTGTGTTTACGTGCTCAATTACCCTGAATGGTAAAGTAACGGAAGCGCTGTAGCTCCCTCAAAGACCGCAACATCGCAAACAATTTAGTCCAAAGACTATAAAAGCGAGAGAGATCCATCAAAATAGCCAATGCCCATTTTGTTGAAACGCTGCTATTGCACTAAAGCGTGACTAGGGTGTGGCCAGAAAAAACTATAAAAAAAACTACCTTAGATGTATAGCAACGCACAAATGACCGACAACACTCCCATATTCTCATATTGTTCCATAATAACACTCTTTTTCCTTGTGTCACATGAACCAAAATCAAACCCTTGTCCTAAGTCGTTTACATGAACAACTTGTGCTCGAGAGTCATGTCGTTCTCCGGCTCAAGACCAACGCAGGCACGGAAAATGTTGGACATAGCACTGCGCTGCTTGGCAAGGGCGTTGACGACAGGGGTTCCGGGAGGAGTAAGAGGTGCCTGATATAAGTTAGCCATTGTTTATTTGCAAAAATAGGTTGAAATTCAAGCCCACCTTCAACATGTAGGAGAGAATGCTTAGAACGCTGTGGAAGCCCTTATACTTGGTAGCAACGCCGTTGGAAGAGCTTGCCTTCCAGTTAATGCGGGTCATCATCTCGGCAACGATTGTCAAATCCAAGATGAGAGGGCTGGCAAGAAGGGAGTCTTCACAGACATTCGACATGGAGATTGTCTGATGTCCACCCATAAAGATCTCTCCATAGTACTCATCCAGAGCACGCTTGGAGTCTCCGACAGCAGGCATGTACTTAATGACGACAGTATGGTCAGGGTGCTCGCCTTCCTTGTACAAAACGCTGTTTGCGGCAACCATGTCGTCAACGACGTTACTCTTACTAATCTCCTTGGAGCGGAATTGCTTGTAGCTGTTGAGATTGAGGCCGTCGTTGTTTCCGAGATGGTTGTAGCTCGCAATGGAGGTGAGCTTGATACCGGCGTTGATTAGGAAGTCAACGAGGGCAGACTTCATCTTGGTCTGACCGGACTTGAAGTCATCACCTCCAATGAAGGCACCATGGCGTTCAGCAAGTTCAATTACACCAGGAACGAAAGTGTTCTGAGGAGAACCGTTGATGAATGGGACGCCCTCCTTGATACAAGCGATGGCGAAAATGGAGGAGGGTGCAACCTCTTCATGGCCCTCCTGAACTGCCTTGAGGACGTTGTCCGCAGTGTCATTTACTCCGTTGATGAGATCAGCGAAACGCTCAGTGTTTGCGGTCCAGAGAACGATGACCTTCTCAAGCCCGTTGGCCTCCTTGAAGTTTCTACATATCCCATTAGTAACGCTTAATTACAAATGATAACAACCATTAAATGTTCACCTGATATCACTTCTGATCTTCTCGACGTGCTCGGCCTTAGTGCCTGGCAGAACGTTATTGGCACGATCGCCTTGGTTGGCAGCGATAAAGTCTGGGTAGTAGACACTTGGGAGTGGGTGCATCTGGCTCATCTCCTCACGGACTTGGCGCTTGAGATCAGGCTCAAGGACTGCCGCACGATCCATTGCATCCGCAAGGCTCATGTTGCTAATGTCCCAACCACCAACGACCAAATCATTGGGGTGGAGCATTGGGAGCATGCCGTGGAACGGGATGTAAATTTCCTTTCCATTTTCGTCCGTACCCAACTTGACCGTGGAGGCCATGATGACGGAGCCGTAGTAGTTTGCATGCTTCTTTCCCTCACGAGACTCCCAAGACAACTTGTTACGGTTGGCAATGATACCGGCGGTGACGGTTGACCCGTTATTTCCTCCCCAGCCGACAAGCATGAGGCCCGTTTTCGGCACCTTACGATTAGTCTTGAATTCGTAAACGGTGGAGACCGGTTGGGCCATGTATTTCCCATTATCATTCTTCGTAACCTTAGTGGTACGGTAGGTGTACGTGGACCTGATCTCGCTATCGGTGTAAGTCACATTCGGCGAGTCCACCACGAAGAGGTCGGACCCTAAAATAGCAGAGGATCCATTCGTGTGGCCATTAACGCCATTTGTGCCATTTGCGTGTGGTGCCATAGCTAAGAGTGATGTTGAGTTTGTAGTTGGTGTTGTTCTTTAGAGAGTAAAAGCCGGATCAAACGCCCCTCCAGATGGCGCACAACGTCTGCCTCCTTGATAGGGGTGATGGACACTGTAGTTGGATGCAAGGTCAGAGCCTGTCTGGCTAATGGAGAGGAAGAGAAAACAAAAAAAAAAGTACTGGTATTAAGGATAGCAAGGAACAAAGCTGCGGCGCAGAAGCAAGAATAGCACAGCACAAATATCAAAAGGGCGATGTTGATCCAGAGGCCAAGCTACTGCTCAAAAATTTGAGAGGGGCAGAGTGAGAAGGCTCTGCGGAAGAGGTTGTCCACGCCTATAATTCCGCAGAACACAAGATACTGCCCGTTTCGGCAATTGCATGCCCCCTCACCAATTGGGAAAGCGCGCCATGCGGCGGCGGCAACGCCTAAGCAACGGCCTGATTGGACCGGGAATTGTCTGGTATAATCAAAGTGACCCGATGAAACCATGACAAGAAATCTCGGATCTAAATCAAGAAATATTTCTCCTACCTGTTCAAAAGTGTGGAGAACGTTTTGACGGATTAAAGTGACCACTTCGAGGCGGAAGCGGTCGGACTCTTGGAAAGCGAGGTGAGATTTTGTGTTTTGGTGAAAGTTGTCAAATAGATTGCTATGTAGCAAGCTTTGGAGAAACGGTAAGAGAAGTGGGAGCCTGAAATGTGTTCTTAACAGAGAAGAAAAAGGTGCAGGATATGCTGTCTCTTAAATGCCCACGCCGGTAGACATCGTCTCCGAGGCCAATCGGAGACTCAACAGCCTCTGGAGCCGAGAAGTATTCGTTCATCGCCCGCCCCACTGGCACCCCCACTACCCCTTTCCCAAAGCTCAACACTAGAATCTTCGCTCGCTCCGCGACGGTATTCTCGAACAGTACTAGCAGAGAGCGGATGTAGCTTGCGAGTCGTGGCCAGAACATTGAGCGTCTTCCCTTCTTTGGCCATTTCGGGTCCCGATATGTATTGGCATAGCCTAGCTAAGAATTTTGTTGAAGAAAGACCCAAGGAAAGGATCGTCACGTAGGTAATAGGAGTCGGAGAGGCGAACTGCTGGCTTATCCTTAACCTACATGATGCCATCTCCAGGCACAGCTGGGGGTTGGGTTGCGTGAGAATTTGTTCCTGGCTCTTGCATCCCTTCCTTACACAAGGCCGACAACACCCACAATAAGGGGAACTTTTTTTTTTTTTTTTTTTTTTTTTTTTTTTGGAGTCTGTACGTCTGTGGAGCCTAAGGCTATGAGACGGCAGTAAGGGGATTGCATTGCAGTACCAGTCGACATTGCAGTACAGAACAGGTTTGAGATGCAGCCTTAAAGACTCTCTACGAGAGGTTGCAGCCAACAGAAGAAATTTAAGAAATCTCAGGTCACATGCTTCAGATCTCGTTCTATACCTATGGAACTGAGCAGAATGCCTCTGAATTCGATAGACTGGGAACTGGATTGGTTAGATTGGGATTTGTTGTTTGGTTAACCAGACTAGTTTGGTTAACCAGACTAGTTTGGTTTTAGTCTCGATCGTTTGGTTTAAGCTAAGTACGTACATTTGAACGACATCTACATTGACGATCCTCTTACCCGAAACAAACTGTTGATCATTTCCATCTACGATCCTTATACCTATCACATATGTAAGTTTTCGGTTGTCCAGACGTCAAGATAAGGGAACCTAAGCTAAGTCTCTCCCAAAAGGCCACCGTTGTTGTCGTGTCCAGATCGATTTTTTTTTCTTTAAGCAGCAATTGCACTACCAAATTCCGGTGATCAGCACTTCCCAATGAAGGGTACATGGCCATAATATTTGCTCTGCAGAACAGAGGAACCAAAGGACCTAGGATCACCTGCAGAATCCAGTACCCTATCTCACGATACTGTCTATTCTAGGCTGAATGTTTGGTACTTCATGCTTAATTGACTACGTCATGCTCCACACACTCAGGACGAAGAGGATGGTATTCTAGGTATATTTTATATCGCGACTGTCGCTCAAAATTAAGTACTGGGTTATCCTGGGTCAAATCCTAGCGAAAAGCAGTGGCGTTGCTTATGTCCGTGACCGGAAGCCAGATCCCTAACCAGGCGATATTTAGTAAAGTTCAGCGGATGTTAATCGTGAGGTTTCAAAGGAACGCTATGTAGCGGGTAATTCATTGCGACAAGTACAGAGTACATAGAAGGGAATGGAAGACAGATGCAGTGTCGGACTTGGAACTGAAATGAGGTCTCCAAGCCAGTCTTGATCTCCAGCTCAATTGGGGCGGTATCGATAGATACCTACTATGTATGTCCTGTCCAGCCCACAAGGCTTCGGTTCCTGAGCATCATGCCGATCCAACGAAATGTGTGGAAATTTGTCTGGCCCATACCTACTCACAGCCCTTGCATAAGGCTAGTCCGAAAGCGTCTCAACTGCAGCAATATTGCCCACACCTGCAAGTAAGTCATCACACAAAATATTGGTTGGTCGGTTGGTCTGTTAGGCCAGAAAGCTGCAATGCCCAAGCTACTCAGTCTCGCTTCAAGACTCCTGGAAAGGTGGAAAGGGCATCTGGGTGGGCACGAGACTAAGCAAAACATGTCAGTCGAGACAGGTGGTGACCTCGTGATTCTGAGATTCTAACGGTCTTGCCCATATCACCGGGCAAGGAAGCAGGCTGAATACAAAATATCAAGGCTTCGCCCAAGGCGAGGCATGCGGCCTGTAAGATGGTATTTGCGGCCCGGAGGATGGCAAAATACCAAACTGTGCCTCTTCAGTGTTGCCCTACCAAGAAGCCCCCTTGAAACATTGGAGTTGAGCATTTACTCTACAGGACGTCGTCAAGTGTATATTTGCAAGAATTTGGTGACACCCATCACCTGGGGTGGGGCGATCACAACAAGGCAGTCTCGAGGTTATGAATTCAGCTACCTAGGCAGGTGGTAGTACAGATATGTAGAAGGTAGCCGGGGAGTGCTGACAAGCTATTCGAAGCCTTACGCGAGAATCTCACTCCATAATCTTGAGCCGCCGCTTTTTAACCATAACAACAGTACAAAGAGTTTCACGGTGGAGTAGCGACTATCGGAGGGCACATCTTATTTAGACTCATGATCTCCTGGTTACCCCTGTTAAATGCTGCTGTCTAGTAACGCCCTGGCCATTCCCCACCATTGGCCAGCCATTAAACTAGCAGCTCCCCCCTGTTGTCGCCACTTTCTGGAGGGCATTTGATTTCACTGTGATTCTCATATCGTATTTCGTCCCATTTCGTCTGCTTCATTTGCTTTTGTTAAAGATACAAGATAGGTTTTGAAGCGGACAAAGATCGATCACTCTCATTTTCAAACCCGGTACCACGCACATTGTTCAACATAATTAAAAAACGGGGGAATCGACGCTGGAAGTTGGTTACTCAAAAAGAATACGATAATTACTCTGTCTTGCAACGGGATATATTGACAGTTTGAGGGCAGCTTTCTTGCCTTTAGGGGGGAATCATTGAGATGCGGAGCACATTCAGTCTTCTGGGCACAATTAAGTGTTCCACTTGTGGTATTGATGTCGATATAGCTGAACTTGGGGACCACGTTTGCGCACCTCAGAAAGGTCAGGGACCCATCTCAACAAAAGGAGAAGGAAGAATATTAACGCCAAACAGAAGAGGAGCCTATTCTGCTACAGAAAAGACCAGCAGCCGCATTCCAGCTGCTACGGAAGAAACCAGCAGCCGCATCCCAGGACTCATCACGGCAGGGCAAGCACGCGCTACCTCCGATTGACTCAGGTGCTGCAAGTGGGTTCTTGTCATGGTCTTTGTGGTCAACTCGGTATACTAACTGATCTGCAGATCGGCCTTTTGTAGGGCGAGAAGAGCCGACTCCAAGAAGCAGTAGTTCGGGGTCTCAAGAAATATCACCTGCTACGCCGGCGGATGGACAGCCGCTGCTGCAGCAACCATTAGGGCAAAGTATTACGCCGCAGTTATCTGCGTCGTCAAGTGTGTATACTTCCGGAACCCCGGGCGATTCTAATGTCAGTCCTCAACACCTGTTTGCCCCACCTCCAAACGATGCACTCTATGCACCAGCATCGCCAACAGTAAATGCCGGAAGTAGTTTGATGGCCAGATTGACCTCAATTGCACCTGGCCCATTTGCGTTGAATGCTTCCTCGCCTCCGCCATTGGCATCTTCATATGGAGAAAGGCCCTCATCTTCAAAAGGCAAGACTACAGAAAACAACCAAAGTCCATACTATGGCGGTTTAAGTTCTATTGAGTCAGATATTGCTTCTAAAAATGAAAGGCAAAGGGAACAGACGGAAAGAAAGCTAAGTGGTACTACGGAACTAGAAGTAAGACGGGACCGGAACAGTGCAGGTTACCGACGGCCACCAACTTCTGGTTCTGGCCGATCTAGTCGCTCAAGGGAATCACAATCATCTGTATCTGATTCACCAACATCATCAAAACCCAGGCCCGATTGTTTGAAACTGAAACCTTACAGCGAAGAAAATAACAGTCAGTTTAAGACAGCGCTAGTTGAATTAGAAAAGCCATTACCTTCTCCATCTTATCAGGCGTATAGACCCCCACAACCTCCTCAACGCATACCTCGCTCTCCAACTTTCCCAGATCGTCCCCGAACTCCGGCGGGCTATGGACCTCGATTACAGGGCACTCAGCGGCTGCCAGTTGGATTACCATCAAGTCCAGCCCACAATCACCAGAAGTCGAATGTCAGCACAAATGGAAATCCTTGCTTACTGCCTCAATTGTACCCAGGCCCCGGGCTCACGAACGACAGGAGCGGACCCACTCAGCGAGGGCCAGCTAGACCAACACCAAACCCCAGGGTTAGGAGTGCATCCAGACCAGGTACTCGTGATGGCGATGATGGAAGGCCAAGGAGAAATGACATTGATCCCGTGGGTAATCCTTATAGAAATCCCCTGCTTTCGGCCTCTAGGAGTCTCTCTTCTCTTTCTATCAGTTCCACTAGGACCGGAAGCACTATTCCCAGGACTAGACGGCCCCAGATACCCCCTCCATCTAAACCACTCCCTCATATACCAGGTCATCAAAAGCCAATTTCTACTTCTGGTCTCAACTTGGGAGATATTGACAGTTTAATGAAGGACCTACAGGATTCCATCAAAGATCTCAACCCATCTCCGGTCGCTGATGAAGGCGGATTACGATCACCGGGTATTCCACCTTCCCCGCTACACATCAACCGCCCAACCACTCCAAATGAACATTCCCCGAAAGCAGGCAAACAAGATTCACCAAATAAGAAAACGGCCGTAAAATCAAACTGTCGTGGCTGTGGGGGAGCTATCAAGGGGAAGGGACTTACCTCATCAGACGGTAGATTAACTGGACGATATCACAAAGAGTGCTTTGTTTGCCAAACGTGCAGGGAGCCCTTTGCCACGTCGACCTTCTACGTGTGGGATGATCTTCCGTATTGCTCTAGACATTATCATACACTAAACAACTCCCTTTGTAAATCTTGTGATCTTGGTATTGAGGGGCCTTGTTTGGAAACAGAAAGGAGTGATAGGTTCCACCCGAATTGTTTTACTTGCATGGTAAGCTCTACAAAGTACTCACCACATCGTTTATTATAGTTACTAATTAACGAAATAGGACTGCCGAAGGGTGCTTGGAGACGACTATTTCGAAATCAATGGAAGAACATATTGTGAACGCGATGCGCACCGTATTATGCAACAACAACAACAACGTTCTAGATTAGGACCTGGAAGAAGCATGCCTATGGGTAAAATGGAGAGGAGGAGGACGAGGATGATGATGATGTAATGTATAATACCTCTTAACCAAGGGGGAGAAGAAGAAGTGTATAATGATGTGAGAGAGTTGTGTTACTGTTTTTCGTTTCGTTTTTGCCTTTAGTCGTTGGGGATTCGAGCCTGGGGGTTTAGCTTTCTAGAAATTGGGGTTTGGAGCTATCAATTTCAATATCTGCTGGTGTCATCGCTTCATCTTGCTTTTGTGGGAATTGCCTTTGTATAAGCAGCCTTTCAATTGTGATTACTCTAATTCTTTGTCACATATCGTACCGTTTCCTACTTCTCTTTGATTTCACTTTTCTTACTCTTCTATTAGTTTTATTCCGAGGATGAGGTTCCTCGATACTTTTTGTGTAAATACCCCTTTCTTCTACCCCGGACTTAAACCCTCACCCTAGTACTCAATGATTTTTACATAACTAATTGATCAGATGAACTACATTCTTTGATTGGAGAATTTGATACCTTGCAGTCCGGCCCATGTTTGTTTTACGTTGAAACAACGCAGGTACACACATCTGGGTCGTCGTTGAACCGCGTGGCATTAAGCCTAGGGCTGAGCGATGCATGTTTGCGTACTAACGAATAGGAATTTTCTTACCCGGGGGATATGTTTGAGGGCGGCTCCATAGGCTTCTGGAATTCAAGAACGAAATAACGGGCCAGCGTCGGCAAGCGGCCGGGGGGGTGGCCAGGTATGTATGTTATATATAAGATGAGATCAGCATTTAGTGCTGCAGGAAATGTCACGTAGTTCAACTACTCGTGAATTTTTAATACGATAAACTGTAATGTGGCGTTGACGTATGCCTTATGGTCAGTCGTTTGTCATTTCACGAACTCGATAGTTATACACCGATGCTGCTTTAACCTCCCAATTAGACTTGCCAGTGTACAGATGAAGTTCTGTGCTCGTCTCGTGTGGTCTAGTCTCGGTACACCCCATTACATACATGAAGCCAGCTTACTTTGAGTACCGGTACCGCTCGTGTGGCCGATGTCAACCTGCGCACAGATAGGGGGACTTCAATCCTAGGTTAAATTTCTGCAGGGACAATGTGGCACACGTCAATATGCATATTTAAGAGTCTGAAACGTTGAGAGTGTGCAGATTTCTCATGGAGCTATACTTTAGCCAACAATGCCTTTGTCTCACCGTTCAGCAGTTGTTTTGTGACAGATGAAAAATGAGTCCGTCAATCATTTTTTCATTTGTTTTGCCTTCTGGAAATGTTTCTCGCCACCTCTCGCCTTTGTCTGGGCACTGTACCTCCGGCTCCCGCTCGGCTGGCCACGTTTCATGTAATTTCAGGTGTTTCATGAATTCGAAAGGGTTAGAGGTTCGCGGTATGGAGCCTTGAATACCTACTCTAATAGACAGAGTCTTCCAATTATAACAGTGGTGAGAGAATAAAGATGAGGTTAGAAGGCAAAGAAATTTGATGTACTGGTGGGCCAATTGGCGACGAGGTACTGTAGTAAGTGGAGCACATAGGGCCTGCACATACCCACTGGCACATTTGTTTACCTATGTTTCAAAAAGAACGAGGTGATACCAGCGGATATTGTGCACGTCACCAATAGTAAGCTTCCGCCGCCGCATAAAACATTATATTAAATAAACAAATCATTGTCACATGACTGATTCTGAGATCGACATCATTGAGCTTTCAATCCAGCTAGCGCCAAGTATTTCCAAAACCTCAACACCACCATCAATCCCCACCCCCACTGCTCTGCCAGACACCATGACGGGGAATCAGCTAGACCTTAACCACCTCTGGACCCAAGTTCAAGAAGTACATTCCCTTTGCGATCTTTGGAATTCGAATCTTGGCTAATCTCACCACTTAATGTGCTGCCATTACATAGCTTTCAGCAATCCTACAAGCGAACAGAGACCAGGCACAAGGGCTAGTACGGAGGGCAGATGAGATTCGGGTATTGTTTGCTCACTACGTGGACTCTGGGAGAAGTGGAGTGGATAAATTGGTTAATCGATCGAGGAGGATTAGGGCCGAGTTGCGAACGGCGAAGGAGGCTCGTTTCTACGTGATGTCAATGGGGAGTTAAACGGTTAGTACCCATCGCTAGGCTTAGGTATGGGTCATACATGCTCGGATGCATTTGAATGCCATACTAAAGTCGGGCTTTTTGGTGGTGGAACGAACAGGAGCTCGGGAAGTAGAACTAGAGCGAGAACTCGCCGCCGTCAAGGAAGAAAATGCCGCATTACGAGCAGATAACGAGGATCTAAATAATGTTCTTATGGAGTATGCATCGACGCTGGAGAAGGTTCTTGATGGGTTGAGAGTTTATGCTGTTGGTCGCCATTATACCACCTTTACCCACCGCCTACTGGGCTAATGATAGATGGATGGATGAAAGCTAATGTATATGAGGGGACAGCACGAACATACTATTACGACGATAAATATCCACCAGAGCTATACCGCCCAACTCGCAAATGAACGGCAAGCCAATGCCATTCTTCGACAGAACGAAGCTGATTCCCAAGGAAGATTATCTGCGATGGCAATGTTACTACGACAGGCGTATGATGCTCAAACAAATAATGTAGAGGCAGATACAGTGATAGAAGGGTTAAAATACGAAAACGCGGCATTGAGGGAGGCGTTAGGGTTACCCAAGGAGAGTGAGTTTAGCATTGAAAGCTCTGGGGATGACAAGCCATCAGGGCCAATTGCTATACTTGGTAATGGGGGGGAGATATAGGTAGTGGCCGTTACAGCTGCTGCGAGGCATGGCATTTGCATATGGGGTACCCAATTTAATGAATACACGGATTTTCTACGTGAGTTCTGATAGGTACCTTCGCCTTGGCGTGTATGAGGTTTGCATCGGGTTTCCGAAAATTCCAGTGGGCCAGTGTGGGGAAGAGGGGGGACATTTGTTTCTGATATACCCCAGAGAACTAGAAACATGGGTGGTTTGATTCGCGGCCAGCATCATTGCTGTGCGTCAACGGGGCAAGGATATTCTTCCATGTATATATTCTGATTGATACGTCTGAGTGTTTATATCGTTACTGAATGAGGTTGTGATCATGAGCGTGCATAGAGTGACCCTGGCGCCGATCTAAAGGTATGGTACGGTATGATATACTCCTTTTGTACAGACTTCAATGCTCGTAATCGTACTAGTACCTACATACATATAGTTCCTGTCAAGATATGAACTGCCACCGCGCTATTGATTCACCTATGCTTCACCGTCCAGACTCTTCTCCGGTAAAGTGGAAGGCTAACCTAAGGCACAGCTACTTGAACCTGCCGGCCTATCATGTATCGATTCACATACGTTACGCCGTATCGGCGGCGCAAGCAATTGCGCATTGCCTAGCCCTTATGCTGGCTTGTACTAATTGGTGGGTACGTTACTTTTGAGCAGCATTCGAGATTCATCACCAGTTCTTCTGGTTTCAGCATACAAAAATATATTTCAAGTCATAGATACATACCTGTCTATCCAAATCTGTTCCTGAGTTATCATCAATACCCTCTTTATTTCTCTCTACTGGGCTCTAACCAAGCCAGATTCATGGTTCCTACCTAGCTGGGAGGCGACAGTACAATTGCACGGTTGTTGTTGTTGTTGTTGTTGTTGTTGTTCTTGTTGGCTGGGCGGTTTCGATGTTGTGGGTTCTAAGAATAGGTACTACCTTTCAGATCAATACCGTTATTGCATTCAACACTAGCTAAACACCAATTTCCGTGCAATCGAGTAATACTATTGTATTTTCTGCCCTGCCAGGAGTATTTTCTAGATCTGTCTTGGGCATGCAAAACATACATACAGTAACATGCACCAGGTGTATTCTTAGAATAGCTACCCTGCACCATCACCCTGAAGCAATCAATTCGATACTTGGTGTACTTGGTGGGACAGTGGGCAGGGGTTTGTTTTATGGAGGAAGGCTTGGTGAGAGGGTCGGTTCGAGTGACCGTTATTTCGGGCATTATTTCTATTTACCGGAGATGCACCAAGATATAAGATTTTTTTTCTGATATTATTAGTCGACAGTATACATATGTTATGTACCTCTAAGTACATGAGAATGTAAGGTAGGTTATTAGGCGCTGAGGCGGTGAAGCCCTTTTCTTTTGTGGACCAGGTAGCTGCATATACAAATAGTTCCAATCTCACCGTTAAGCGCGCAGCAGGTTGCATGTGCATTATTGCACTTAATTTAGTCGAGCTGGGTGAACCCAAAATGTAGTTTGAACTGCGAGATGCCCTTTGATCACGAGCTTTTCACGGGGGCGGGGAAATTGTTGGACTGATCTGGCCACTGGGGGTGGGAGGGAATTGGATGCTCAAAGACACAAGATTTGGGTGGCGAATGCTGGCGTTGGGAATGATGGATGTGGCCTAGGGGTTGGATTGGGCATAGGGTTATGAATGTTATATTAGAACATGTTTCTCAGTGCTATGACTCCATATGCCTCGGTGGGATTCCAAAATAGCCCATCAGCGTCTTGGGTATTATTATCAGCACATGCTGGAAGGTTTCTATCTAAACAGCGAGTTTGGGACCTTCGATGGTGTTTGAGATCTGGGAAGCCGTTCAGGATCTGGCAATCAAACTCTAACCTCTGGTGCCTGGAGGGAACGAAGGCTAGGCTCGGCTCGGCTCAAGGTTCACCATATCCCTCTGGGCCACAGAAGTTGACCCTGCCTGATGATGCCTGACAGGTCCTTGTCCGTAGCAAGATCTCTGGCTGTCGAGAGAGGAGCTTAAGCTGGGCCTGCTGAAACTCCCCGGGCGACATGAAGCTTCATGGTAGCGGTACATGGCGGGTACAACAACCCTCAGCGAATAATGTGTCAGATCAGCCTGGTCCTTAAATAAGATTCACCCAGCTGATTGGATTGCGTAAACCCACTGCTAAACCTGCCTGGGCGATGGTGATGTTTCTCTCGCTCCTTCCAGCCTGCCCAAAAGACGCTCGCCGGGCCAACACCCCTCCCTTTCCGTACGCACACCAGCACCCTTTTGCTCACAACCCTCCACTCCCACCACCCACCACACACCACACCCAATCTCACCCTCGCATTTCACTCAATTAATCCCTGGTCTGTCGCCAGTAATCGACGCTCCGTTGCCCTCCCGTTGCAGTTGACCCGTTCCACTCCTACCTGACTGCCGTTCTCTATATTATTGTTCTGCTCCCCCTCCCCTCCCCCCCCCCGTCCTCCGCAACTCTGCTCCCTTCATCTTTCCTTTCTTTCATCCTCCCTCCCTCTTTCACTAGAGAGCATCAACTGAGCCTGTCGCTCCGAAGAAGCACACGGCAAACAGCATTAGCAAAAAAGCAATCTTTCCATTCTTATCGTATTTCCCGTCATCACCATCATCATCATCATCCTCATCATCGTCGGAACATCCATTGGTCTTGCGGTCTTGTTGCCTTCGATCCTGCTAGATTCTTCTCGACAGACAAAAGGAATAGAAAAGAAAAAATTAAACTTGCCTGCTTTGCTTGCTTGCTTGCTTGCCCTCCTGCCCTTTCGAACCAACGGCTACAGCTAGGGATTTGAAGCCTGTCTCATCTGTCTGGGTATACTCGTTCCTCTCGTGCTGAGCACGTAACACCTTGAACACCTGACCCAGCGCGAAACACTCATCATCTCCAGCGAGCAGCTCTTACCAGCTCCCTCTCTAGAAATCACCGGTCGATTTTTTAATTTGTTTTATCTCCTCGGTTCAGTCTCAATTTACCTTTTTATTACACACTTTTAGTACCTTCAAGGGAGCGAGTTTTTCCCCAATCCTGCCTGCAGATCTTCTTGTCTCCTTTTTCGACCCTTTGGAACCACCACTCCTCAAAGCTTCGCTCACTTCCTGTCGATATCAGCACACTGCTTCTTATATCTAACCTAATATTCTCTATTCCTTTATTTTTTTTTGCATTTTATATTCTGGTTGATTAGTTTATTCGAACAAGGACACCTTCAAGTGTTATCGCTGGTTTTGGCGTGATTTGAACACTCCTTCTTCGATCGTAGTGATAATAGGTGCTTCTCAAACAATCCAGCCTCGGATCCAACCAGTTTATACAACAGACATGGACGCAGGCGGAATCATGGCTTACAATTCTTACAATCAGCAAAGGGGCCAGGTTGGCCAAAGCACCCTTGGTGTTCCTAACAGTGGATTCGCGTCCAGGGGCAAGAATCACAATATTCGCAACATCTCAGTTCCTGTTCCAAGCCCGCAGGACCAACCATCGGTCACTACTCCGCGAACGGCGCGTGGTCAGCTTCTTGCTGGCCTTCGTACTCAGCCAAAGACTCCAACGACCACACCAGCTACTGGTAGTTTTGCTGAACAGATGTCAAATGGGCTTGAGGCAAGCAAGTACGCGAGCATGCCGAGATCTGCAGCATTTGCTCCAAAGACTGCTCGTGGGTTGGGGTTTCCCGAGCAAAACTTGCAGTACTCCTCCCCGGCTCTCCCGACTCCTCCACATTCGTCTCCTGCTATCGCGATGAATGGAGAGATGCTTTATGATCATCACAATCTTGCGGAGGCCCAAGCATATGCTGATATGTTGGCTCAAACCAACTACATCCTCGCTCAGCGCCAGCAACAGATGCAGCAGTTATTGTTGGCCCAGCAGCTCCAGCAGCAGCTTGCCGGCCTACAGCTTCAGCCTCAGCAGTTTAATACCCCGCCTGTTAGTCCTGGGATGGGAATGTATGCTGGTAACCCGACTAGTGCATCCATGCAGGCTGCGAACAGTGGGATGTATCAAATCTACAACCCAATGACTGGTCAGTTCAACTACTATGTCCAGCCTCAACAACAACAGCAGCAGCAGCAGCAGCAATCTCCACAGCAACAGCATATGCAGCAGATGAGCCCTGCTTACCAACAAATGAGCCTTGCTTACCAGCAGCTTCCTACTCAGCAAAGGTCTGTGTCTCCTCCAATGCAGCAACAACAACAGCAACAGCTTCAGGCACCCTCTTGTTCTGCGTCTTTGAGCTCTAGCCGCACTAGCAGCCGGTCAAGGTCTCCCCCCAAGCTTCCCGTCAGCCAGCCTCGTGAGCCCACCTCCGGGTTGAGCAACTCTAGTTTCCGTAAGGGTCATAGGAAGGCAAGTTCTTTGTCGAGCTGCGTCAATGCCAACAATGTTGAGATTGAGGAAGCTCCAAAGACATCCGTACCAAAGTTCTCCATGTTGCCTGCTACTCCCCAGACCGCTACCTTTGCTCCTGGGCACGCAAGTGGAACTCATCCGGTCAGGCAGCCAAGGGGCCCGCCAAACTTTGAGGAGATCAAGGCCAAGCCCACCACAAAACACGAGGGGAGCAAGAACTTTGCTACGAGGCAGCGTAGAAAGGCAGTTTTTAGGTTGATCACTGCTGGTTTGGAGAGGAGGGGTAACCGCACCACTACTGGTTGCACCATGACGCCCGTTTCTGAGAATGATGGGGGCTTCACGTTTGAAGATGGCGAAAGCGTAACTTCTTCGCTGTCTGGGAGGCAAAGTCTGCAAAGTCTGCGTGGAGGTCCTGATTCTCCTCCAGTATACAGTGCCTCTAGCCTCAGTGGTGATGAAGGTACTCTTGGTGGGAGGCTTGTCGAGGTTAAGGAGTCCACTTCACTTAGGACCGCTCAATTGGTTTTTAATGCGGCGGAGAAAAGGAGGAGTGCTCTGTTCTAGGAGGCAGGGAGACATCCATTCTTTTGAGTCATACGACCATTCCTTTGCGTCTGGTTCTTTTATCTTATTTCGTATAGCTAGCCTAGCTATGGTTATGTTTACCTATTATTACTCTTGTTTTTATTATTACATTCTTCGACAACGCTCACTATACGTGATCCTGCACTTGATGAGAAATGGAAAAAAGATGGAAAGTAGTCCTGTGTTACACATGTCAAGGCGGGTGAATTAGAACGAAGGATCTGACCGAGAAGAGATATTGGCCGATTGCTTTTTTTTATTGTGTTTCGTTGGTTTATATCTGGGCACTGACGGACCATCATGAAACTTGGGACGGGCCATGAGGATGACTTCAATCGCAGGACACATGCAGGAATATTGTTTTTGTGCGTTTTTGCTTGTATTTTCTGGATGGGGTTAATTTGATGGGTATGTTGATGCCGATGGATGGATCAGAAGGGAGGATAGGATGATCCATCTTGTGTTCTTTTCTTCGTGCATGACGGGTAGAGCCTTTGCGTATATGATATGTATAAGCTTGAGACCCGTTTTCGCCTCCTTTTCTTTCCCCCCTTCTGATAGTGTTTTACTGTTTGATATACTACTGCGGAAGTTTTACTTTTTTTTTTTTTTTGATTTGCGAGGTGCTATGGGATTTGCCATTGTCTTTTTTTTTTGTTTTTGTTTTCTCTAGGAAGTATATGAAGGAGATGGAGGATGAGGATTAGGATAGGAAGAGGAATGAAAGAGGAATATCAGAAATTAGATACAGTTTCTACGAGTGTAAGCTGGTCTTGAGGTGATTTTGTATTGTGAGATATTGATGCTTGCTGAGAGGATTAGGGTAACTTAAACTGCCTTGTACAAACATCGTTATTGGCCAAAGTTTTTTTAAAGACAAGTCTACCCGTCATAAAGATCCCCCTCGGGGAGTTGTCAGGACGCTTAGAAAAGATAAATTTTAGAAAAAAATTTAAAAAAAAAAAAAAAAGAAAAGAAAAGATTCTTCCTAGTCCCTAAAGTACAGTAGTCCATATGTAATTATATATATATTCTCGAGGATTTTATTTATTTATTTATTTAAAATTAAGACATGTTACGTTGTTACAGTACTTGTATTCCATTCCGTACATATGTCTTTTTTTTTTTATTTTTTATTTTTTTTTTTACAAGTTATTTCGCTTGTGAATATGGGCGTTATACCTAGGTTTCTATGTATTGTAGGTTTTATTACCCTGAATTGTCACTTTTCCATTTCCCCCCCAAAAAAAAAAAAAAAAAAAAAAACCTCTCTTACTCTTTTCTAGTTTGAAGCTGCCAACAACAGGATCAATGTATTGGATAAATCTTTTGCTGCCCCCCCCCAAACCACTTATTCTGGAGCTGTGGGTGGCTCTATTCTTTTTTTTTCGCCCTATTATTTTGGTAACTATAGCTTAGGGCGTCACTTTACTTGTGTGTGTGTGCAGTTTCCCTTCGGGTTTTGTGATAGCAAGGAAAGTAGCTTAGCTTAGCTATTTCGGCGATATATATGAGTAAAATCACAGAACCCCCAAACCTCTCGGTCAAGGGAATGTGAAGCCTTCAAACCTTCACAGTAATTTACTAATGTCCTATCGAAATCAGAATTCCAACACATCGGACAGAGTGAGATAAGACAAAACTTTGTTTTTAACCCTCCCCCCCCCCTCAGGACATTTATACCATCAGCACCGTGCAATAACACGGATTCCACACTGGAAAAAAAACCAAAAAAAAAAAAACTCATTATGACCAGCATATTATGTCTTGCCAGTCAATCGTAAAAGAAAGCATTTAACCCCTCTATAAAACCAGCTTAATGCATCGGCAGCGCTCCCCTATGTATTACTCCGCTCTGCCCTACCCACGTCTATCCCATAGGAAATAGGCAGAGGGAATCGTAGGATAATGTTTTTGCTTGGTATAGTTATTCAAACAAAAGCATAAAGTCCACTCCATCTCCCTCTACTATGGCTGGGGCTCCACATCTGTACCCTCCTCGAGATAGATCATGCCAGCATTCGCGAGATGCCATTTTCATCGACCTAAGGATATCGTGTTCAGCATTCCATTTTTGCATCCTCCAAAAAGGAATGGAAGAAATGAGAAAGAAAAAAGAAAAAAGAATATAGAGTATATATATCTCCCCCTCCTCTATGGCCAACCCCCCGATAACCTATCGCCGAGCATGATGACCTGCGAGAGACCACATATATATAAGATGGGGGAAAAAGGTAAGGCATAATAGAACAATTCAGACTCTCAGAACAGGGATTCGAACAGGATAATATATATATTAGGACGTAATGCATGCAACACAGAAGGCGGGAAAGGCATACTTGCATAGTAACCGAGGGTTCCTAGGAGGGAGAAGGAAAAGAAGTGGGAGATGTTCGACTTACATCAATATCTTCCAGTGCATCTTGCTGCGACTGTTTTTCCCGAGAATAGACGTATTAGCACCCCATCCCACTCTACACCCCGCATACCCCAGTTATCCCCACTACCTTCTCCAACCGCCCACAATCACCACCCAGCATCAATAGGGACAAGAGAACCACTCACAATACACCTCAACACATTCTTCTTACTACTCTCCTGCATCTCCCCCGCCAGCAGGAACTCATCGAGGATAAAATACGCCTTCTGGAAATTAAAAATGATATCCAACTCGCACACATTCCCATAATACTTATCCATCTGTTCGACATAGCGATGCACCACCTCCAGCGTAATAAGCTCATTATCGTCTGGATCGATTCCGGCAATGAAGAACAGCGAAGCATAGCGACGGTAGATCACTTTCGAGTCCTTGTATTCAATGAAGTTGCACATGCGGGTGCGGCGACTGAGAACGAGTTGAGTGACGTCCTTGACAACTTTGGCTTTTTCTTTGGGGGAGAGCGTAGTGAACCATTTTGCGAGACGCTATTGTGTCGCCCCAATAGTTAATTACTCAATACCATCCGTAGCTCCCCTAAGATGTAGATTGTAAGCGGGAACATTGGAATACGCACCACTTTTCCCTGCCGGGAGAGGAGGATCAAATACCTAAATGCCACCTCTGTCAGCCAAAGAACACAAAACCATCCATTCACTGCACCCCAGGGAGGTGGAAGAAACTAACCGTACGGTCATTTCTTCCGTCGCAGTTTCTCGAGCTCTGTGTGGTCGGGTAGTCGTGAGGATTGATGTTGGATGTTTCTTCAATAATCACAGTTGGATTTTAGCTGCTCCATATGCCCTGCCAAGACAAGCTCTCCTTGCACGTGGGTTCATAGCGTTCAGACAGAAATATTCGAGCGGAACATCTTCAGATTCGGTGATTAGATTAAATAATTACTACATGAACAGAAGCTCAGGAATATACAGCTCAAAATCATTAAAGTGCACCAGCAAGTACCATTGCATAGCATACACAGAAACAAAATATTAAGAGTAAACGTTACAAACCTCGTCAAGCGAAAACTTAGCATATTGAAACCGGTCTCTACCCACTCGAACCCCATCCACATTTCTCGATTTCCCATCCGCTCTCACCGGACGTGCCACACGGAAGACAAGAAACCCCATAAAAACGCCATCTCAAACCCAACCCATCCAATGCCAACCCAATTATCGAACGCCCTCGTCCCCTTCCCGGGCGTGCGTCAAGTTCCCCGTTCAAGAGCCCTAGAACCCGCGCTCTCACCGCTGGTAAGCCTGGAGGAGACAAAACACACACAAAAACTCCCAAACGAATAGCCACCAAACATCCATAGCAAGTAAACGCCCTCGAAAAGACATCAAACATATAAACCGAGGGCAAACGCTACCCTAGAATCCAGAATCATGCAAACAAACGAAGCATAGATGAATAAGTAGAAAAAAAGCGGCAAGAGTGGGGAATTAAAAAGCGGTTTAGGTCATAACTGCAAAACTAAAGGGTTAAAATTAAATGAGAGTAAAAGAAGGTTACCAGCCTCCCTCCACCCGTAGGGGCTCATGCTCCGTTGTACCCAAATCATAGGAACCCCCCTTCTTCCCACCACCGCCTAAAACTCCATACTACCTACCCACTCGTCTTCATCATCGTAATCCATGTCGTCCCAACTACTACTATCATCCTCACTCATACCCCTCTGCCACCTACCATCTCCCTGAGCTCTACCTCCAACCATTTTCTCTCCTGTGGTCTGCATAGTGCACCACGAATGTCCCAAGGTACTCACGCCCTTCAGATATAAATAACACACCCTCTTCCTCAATTTGTTGTAGAAGAAATAATTTGTGCTCCAAACCACACCATCCTCATTATAAATATCACCATCCTCGGGGCTATACTGATAAATATAACACTCTTTCAACGACATCTCCTTATCAATCGTTTCCCACAGTCTTGGTACCGGCCTTGACAAGTTGAAAAGGGTCGTGTCAATCGCAGATAACGCCGTGCGGAGGGAGCGCTCTCGTCGAAAGTCAGACGGGCGGAGGATACCACTAAAATCATAGTCTGGGTGTGAAGCATTCAGCGTAGCGATCAGGTATGCGAACGTTCGTCTAGAAGCTGGCTGGTCCAGCGGGCCAAATGGACTATTTCGCGACAACAGCGCGGAGGAATCATGTGGCGGTGAGAGCGATGCTGATAAGCGCAGATCCGCTTCATGTCGAGTTTCCAGGTCTTTTTCAATGGACTTGTATAGCTTCTTATCTACACCAGCTGCTTTGGTGGTGTAGATGTCACAACCGCCTTCGACATGACAGTCTGATGTGTCGAAATTCAGGAAGCGGTTGACTTGCTCGAGTTCGCGTATTGGAAGGAACTGGAGTGTGTTAGTACCATTGCGATACGAAGCCTTAATATGTGTTGAAGTTATTTTATTTTATTTATGTTGTATCAAGTACATCTGTGAGTTTGAGACTGAGCGCGGGAGTTGCGCACAGTACTCGGGTAGGAGGGGGTTGCAAGTACGCAACGAGGAGGTAGATGCACCTTCATGATGACAGAATTCGGATGCTTTAATGACGCAATCGGATGTCTATAGCTACTCCAGCTACAGATAGGTGTATGTGGGCAGAGACAAGATAGGCACGTAGGAAGGAAGCTGCGGGGCGATGACTTTGCAGTTTCTGTTGTGACTGTGCCAGGGGGGGGGGGGGGGGGAGGTCTCTTTATCAACTGGCAGGAGGGTGGTGACGATCCCAGTAGATCTTAGGTCAAGTAGTAGACAGCACCCTCTCGAGTCGACAACGGCAACGTGGGCTTTGTAGAAAAGGGGGGAACGCAAGCACCCTGTTGATGGTAACTACATAGATCTTTGAATGAACAGAGCTGACCGTAAGCTCTAGGCTCGTTTCTGGATGCACATGGACACGTTCATTGGATGTATGGTGTTGGGCTGGGGGGTTGTAGGTATAGGTATGGGGGTATGGGGGTATGGGGGGTGGCACTTAAGCCCGGAATTGTGGAAGGTTGTCCGAGAGGTGTGGGCACAGGGAAGACAGCGCAGCACGGCTGTAGTCGGGTTGGAAACAGCTGCCGACAGCTACTGTAAGAGCAAGGAACAAAACAAAGAGCAAGGAGAGAAGAGTGAAGAGTGAGAGTGGCCCCGTCGACAAAGGCAAGGCCACCAGTATTCCAGACGCATCTCGGCTCCCCAGCAGCCCACCCTGCCGTATCCCCATGTCCGCATGAATTCCATGCACTAGCTCTCCCTTCCATACATTTCCCTTCCTCTTCCCAGCACCTCCTCCCACCCCCATGCCCGATGCTGGCCCTCGCCCGTGAATAAAGTACTGTACCTGTACTGTAGGTAGGCATCTACCGGTACCTACCGCAGTACTTGAACCTCTCCCGTAAATATGTAAGTATCTACCGGTACCTGGGTAGTAAAGTACTTAGCCTCTCCCGTAGATGAAGCAAGTGCCTACCCGGCAATACTTGACCTCTCCACCCATTAATATTCACCCTCTTTCGGAATCCTCATGCGCCGTCTATACCGTATGTACTTCCAATAAAAAGGTCTCCCCCAGCTTGGCACCCTTCAGAAGTTCTGGCTAAGACGCCACTGCCAAGCCTCCTAATCAGCAATGCTAATCTGGTGATGTGATATCATCGGGTAGAAGCCTCGAACTTTCAAATTCAAGGAAATATATGAACTTGCGGTTGTCAATACCATAGCTGATATGGCGTTATTTGCTTGTTCGTAAGCGATAAACATTTTGGTGTCTAGTTTTGTTGATGCCTCGCACGTGGTCGGACACCGGCTGGAGCTGGAAGTCTGCCGATTCGATAGTTGCTCAATTCTGCTCACTATTTCGCTGAGGTTGTGGACCAACATCAATGGTGGGCTCCTCGCCCTTATGTATGTAGCAACCAGTCTGACTCACAGCACCGTGCCCAAGCATAATCCAATTGTATCAAACTCTTGATTTCTAAAACCGTTCCCACCCCAAATCCCATATACATAAAAACAAACATTGCAGGCTAGCTTATACAAAAAAACAACTCGGCTTGGATATGTCCCACTCCAGATCGAATCCACGATATCAGTACCCATCCTCATCACCCAGTTCCATGGCCAGTGCCATCTATGTGAATATGTCCGTCCACAAAATATCCATCACAATATTACAGAAAATATTTTACACGCGCTTAGATTAATTGCTGGAAAGCCCTGTTGATGGGGGACCTGATTGGCTTAACATCCTTCCAGAAGTCGATGGTAGCAAGAGCCCCTATTACAACTTTGTCAGCTCATCCAAAATTCCACATCTAAGAAATGCGGGAGCTTACTCTTGGTGATTCCCTCAGCGTTGAATTCAAACCTGTTATACACCTCCTTGTATGGGCCAGAGGCACCAAACCTGTTGAGACCAAATTGCTCATGAGAGTACTTTTCCCAACCAAGGGTAGTCATAACCTCAATGCTCAAGCTTGGAATACCATCTGGAAGGACAGAGAGTTTGTACTCCTTAGGCTGGGAGTCAAACACCTCCCAACATGGCATAGAGACAACTCGAGCGACGACATTGTGTTTCTCCTTCAAGTTCTTAGCAGCATCAACGGCAATACCGACCTCCGATCCGGTGGAAATGAGGGTAACGTTGGCGTTCTCAGCCTCAACACAGACGTAACCACCCTTGATAGCCTTCTCAATGGTAGAGCCCTCCAACTGAGGAAGATTCTGCCTAGACAAGGCAATGATGGATGGAGTGTGCCTGGAAACAAGGGCGATGTAGTAGGCAGCGGAGGTTTCATTACCGTCTGCAGGGCGCCAGACCATGCAGTTAGGGAGGGCGCGGAAATGGGCAAGGGTCTCAACGGGCTGATGGGTTGGTCCATCCTCTCCCAATCCAATGGAGTCGTGGGTGGCGACCCAGATAACTTGGTGGTGGGACAAAGCGGAAAGCCTGACAGCACCAGAAGCATAGGAGACGAAGTTCAAGAAGGTACCGGAGTATGGGATGATAGTTCCATAAGCGGCCAGACCGTTCATGATGGCACCCATACCATGTTCGCGGACACCATATCGGATATATCGTCCGGCCCAGTCACCAAGGCCAGTTGATGGGGGCTGGAAGTCAACAGCATTCTTTGCCCTAGTCAAGTTGGATCCAGTAAGATCGGCGGAACCACCCACGAGTTCTGGGATGACATTGATCAATTTGTTGAGAACAGTCTGGGAGAGTGTTCGGGACGCAATAGCGGGGTCAGTTGGCTTGTACCTGCATTCTGTTAGCTCTGCTTATACATGCCCTAAAGGAAATTTTGGAACTCACTCTGGGAGATGCTTCTGCCATCCCTCAGGTAGCTGGCCAGCTAATCGTCGGGCCAAGTCGGCGTGGAGCTTTGGGTACTCCCCCTCGTACTTAGTGAAAAGCTGGTTCCAAGACTCCTCAGCAGTGGCACCACGGGCGGCGGTCTTTGCATAGAGGTCATAGACCCGCTGAGGAACGTCAAAGGACTTGGTTGGGTCAAACCCAAACTTCTCCTTGACTTGGGCAGCATCGTCGGCCTTTAGGGGAGATCCATGGACACCTCCGGTACCGGCAAGCTTAGAACCATATCCAATGGTGGTGGTAAGTTTGATAACGGTTGGCTTGTTCTTGACTCCCTTTGCAATGGCAATAGCCTGCTCAATTGCCTCAAGGTCGTGGTCACCATCCTTAACCTCCAAAGTATGCCATCCGTACGCCTCAAATCGCTTCAAGACGTCCTCAGTGAATGCACAGGCGATATCACCGTCGATGCCTAGGGACAATTAGCAATTATCATTCATAACGAGCATATTTTAGACATACTGATCTTGTTGTCATCGTAGATGGCAATGAGGTTACCAAGTTGAAGATGACCAGCCTGGGAAGCAGCCTCAGATGCAACACCCTCCATAGCGCACCCATCACCAAAGATTACAAAAGTGTAATTGTCAATAAGCTCATATCCTGGCTTGTTGAAGACAGCGGCGGTGTGTTTCTCAGCGATGGCAAGACCAACAGCGTTGGCAAATCCCTGACCAAGAGGACCGGTTGTGACTTCCACACCAGGTGTATCGTGCTAGTAGTACTTAGTTACCAGGCTTGAGGTATAGAATTTCTCAATCTCACTTACTGCCTCAGGATGTCCAGGGGTGATGCTTCCGAGTTGCTGAATTGGGGAATTTTTGTCAGTTTATTTGAAACCCAAGACTTGGGTCGTGCAGCATACCCGGAAGCTCTTAAGATCATCTAATGTGACCTTGTAGCCGAAAAGGTGAAGCAAAGCATATTGGAGCATACAACCATGGCCGTTGCTGTATCAAACAAGACCTCAGTTAGCTTGCATCATGACCCCTGCAGAAATATGCAAGACGGCGATAAAATAAGGCAAAACTTGAAGTTCTGAGACCCCCAACTGCGCACGCAGCCCCACCTCAACTTTTTTTTGGGGAACAACTACTGAGAAAATATCTCTACTTACGAGAGAACGAATCGATCCCTATTTACCCATTTGGGGTTGGCAGGGTTGAAGGTCATGTGCTTGTTGAATAGGACGTGAGAGAGAGGTGCCAATCCCATGGGAGCACCTTCGTGCAGCCTGCATTAGCTATTGCGCGAAGAACCATTGCAATTGACGCATCGAGCGGTCATGAAGCTTCTCACCTGGGTGTCCACTGTTTGCCTTGCTGGTGGCATCGATCTGTATTCAGCCAATTAGTCCTCACCTACTCTGCAGCATCCAGGTGGGTCCACTTACCGCCAACACACGGATGGTGTTGATGGCCAATTGGTCGATATCTCCGTATGCCATTGTGAATATATGTCGAGCCCTGGGATACGTTTAAGAAGGTAATGGGAATAACGTCTCAAAGAACTTTTAAAATCAGCTTGAGGAGTGACTGCAGGTAAATAGGTAAAGGGCAGAGAGAAAGAGGAACGTTGGAACGAGAGGGACAGAGGCTAAGTACTTAAGAAGTAAGTTGTTTTGGATGGTGGGGTGAAAAAAAGAGAGGGGCCAGAACTGTTGAGGGTTGGGTGGGGGTTGAGTAATCTGGAATGTTTCCAACCTGAAGCTTGCTGAGCAAAAGGAAAAAACTAATGATGGGCCCCCACCAGAAGCCGGTGGCCAGTCTCACGCTTACAAGCAGCTTACTATAGGAGAATGCTAAGCAGAAACGTAGTACCAGCCGGATGTTGGAAAATGTATATTTTCAACATATTGTTGAAAAGATAAGCATGATAGTGCTAATACGGGGGCTTCTTCTTCTCGTATCAGGCCATCTAGACCCTGGGTGTGGCCACAACGCATAAACCATCTCCGCTACCCCTCATAGGTCTCTCTACACCTCCGCGGGGCTCCGCGGAGGTGACAGCCCCGTTTGTGGATGTGCTGAGCTTCAAATGCCCACGATGCTTTTTTTGCAATTCGAAACGCTTCATGCTCCGAGTCTAAGTCTAGAGTCTAGAACACCTCTGTATCCGCACTGCTGGGCCCCACTGCAGATATTGAACCTTGAGTACTTAAGTCTTGGTTAACTTTGGTTAATTATGAAAAGTCGGTGTGGAAACCTGGATGTGCAGGTGATGTCAGTCGGCTAAAGACACGGATAAATTGGTTTCCAGTTGCCCATCGACCAACCAGCCTACTTCGAACCCCATCGCCGCCAGAAGGGGAGGCAAGAGGTCTAAAGTGTTTGTATAACAATTTCTTCGGACGCCGCTACCTCAAAAATATCTACAACGGGCTTCGGGATAAATTGTTAGCACCCCGCCCTTGTAAATGATTTTTGACAAGGTTATTCCGCCCATTTTGATGCTCGGATAGCCGGCGGGCCTTGGCGTTCCGGGTCGCTTCGGTCAGATCACGTGTGGAGGTGCTTCGCTTGGCGCTTGCCCATGACCTCACCTCCACCAAGCTTTGAATGGTTAGAAGCTCGAGTCGCAGATACCAGATACCATGGCGGACGAGGGCAAAGAAAAGGCAGATAAGCTTGCTGCAGCTCGGAGGCGGGTATGTCAATCCATATGCAATATACTCTCCACCCCCGGAAACGCAGTCTGACACCTGTTCTCCTGCACTAGGTAGAACAATTGAAGAAGCAGAAGGAGAAGGCCGGAGGGAAGCGGAAGGACAAAGCTGAAGGCTCTGAAGGCAAAAAAGAAAAGAAGGGCAAGAAGAAATCCGAGGACACTGTTGGAGAGAGTGCCGGTGCCACACCAGAACCTCAGAAAGAGGACGAAGAGACGACTGCTGCCACTCCTGCTGCCCCGGAGTCAGAACCTACGCCGGATGTTGAAGCTACAGAGGCCCTTAAGGAGGGGCAGGAGGGGGAGCCAGAGCTGAAGAGCTGGAAGGAGGGGCAAAGGAGGACAAAAGGTACAACCCGCCGTTCCCATCTGTACCATGACGTATTGACTGACTCCAGGAGATTAATAGGGATATGCCTACCGTCCCCGAAGAAGCACCAACCACTCTTCAGGCTGAACCCCCACGTCCCATGACCTCCGCAGCTAGAGCATCCCATTCCCGAGCCGCCTCCTTCAGTGCCAACCGAGACCTGAAGCAGGCCCTTCGCCGGCCGTCGATCTCATCAGCCGAGCTGCTACGATCTTCCGGTGCAGCACGCTCACCTAATCCTCTATCACCTGGGGATATGGCCCCTGACATCTACAGGAAACAGGCGGAAACCATCTCAATGCTGACCGAAGCCAATGAAAAGCTGGAAGCTGAAGTGAAGGCATTACGGGAGCATGGAGAGAGGCTAGGTGTGGAGCTTGTCAAGAAGGAGGAAATTGTAGAGGAAATGGAAGAATTAAAAGGTGCCATGGAGGGGCTAAGGCGGAAGACAGTTGAGATGGAGAAAGAGAAGGAGGAGAAAGGTGCGGAATTGGAGAAGTTGGTGTGTACAAAAACAGCCCCTTTCCCATGGCTCAAAAAGCTATATGCTAATTACCTATTTCTAGAGTTCCGAACTCGAGTCAGCTAAACGGCAAGTCAACCTCCTGAATTCCCAAATCTCGTCCAAAGACAAAACCATCTCGGAGCTGCGCTCTACCGCATCCCCAAACAAGCCCCCAGCAGAGGATACAGCCGACCTCCTCAAATCAAAAGAAGACCTCATCGAGTTTATGGAAATGGAAATATCAAAACTCCGTCTCGACATAGATAAATCCAGCAAAATCCTCTCTGACCTACAAGCCCGCATAACCACTCTAGAAACCCAACTAGCCGAATCCGAGACTAACACAGCCTCCCTCATCACACAAGCCGAGGAATTGAAAGTTGAATTTGAGAGAGTTATTGAGCGGCACGTTACTGAAGGCGCAGCTCGGGAGTCTGCCGAGGCAAAGGTTAGGGAAAAGGATGCGCAGGTAGAAAAACTTGAGACAACGGTGAAGAAGCTTGAAGCGCAGGTTGCTGGTTGGGAGAAAGACCATAGCTCCTTAAAGCATATCTATATGGAAACAGATATCCTCTCTCAGACTGCACAGAGGAAATATATCTCCCTAGAAATAGAGAATACAGAGCTAAAGAAGCAAATCCAGGACCTCCGCGATAGGTCCACGGAGTTCCGCCGGGGAACAGGTTCAATGCAAGCTGATGACGACATCCTCGACACCCTTGAGGACGACGAACGCCAAAAACTTAAGCGACAGGTGAGAGAACTGGAAACGTTGTTGGAGGAATCGAAGGAGCCGAAGAAGGGTCATAGGAGGATGATGTCTGAGAAGGCAGGGTTCCAGGAAGTACAGTTTTTGGGCAAATTTCCGAGTATTGAAGATGATGAGGATTTTCTACCAAGTACGGATGATGAAGGGAGGACAGGGAAGGAGGCACAGAAGGCGGAGTGGAGGAGAAGTGAGGAGAGGTTGTTGGAGTTGAAGAAGGGGTTGGAGAAGTGGAGGGGTTATAGGCTGGATTTGACGATGGTGCCGGGGAGGACGGGGTGGAGTGGGCAGGGTGGGTGGGGGGAGATATTCGAGGTGTAGGTTTTGAGATGGTGGTATATGGTTAGGGTATTAGTTGGGCGTTTTTTTGCTTCGTGATATCTATTGTTTGGCATAGGGAATTTGAGTTTATTTCCCTGAAGCCCCAGTTCTGCAGATTGCGCTTAATGGGCTTCGCACTAGCACTGGGACTCACTGGGCTTGTAGTCTACGTGCGCAATCCTATCTTCCGTCTTCTTTTGGAACAACACCTTAAGATGGGATGCATGTCTCTAGTCGAGACGTTTTGACCAAGAACAGGGTTGATGGTAGCGATAGCGGATGCAACTGTTTGTTTGGGGGGGAAAGAGAGGAAGGGGATGAGTTTATAGTTGCAAGGATGCACATAGTTTCTTGGGATATATTGTGCATAGTTTAATTGATTTAAGGAGAGTAGGATACTTGGCATGGGATGGTTGAGGTTAGATGTTGTATGGTTGGGTTGGTAGTAGTGTTCAGGGTAACAAACAACAATCCACATACCTTGTCTGGTAGCAGTCATATATTTTTCTTGATGTTATAATACATAAATAGGGACTTATTATATGGGGTAATCCAATCCTTCAAGGGCTTCACTTGCAGATGGACGTACAGTTGCGAGACCTAATTCTATATCAGCACTAATTTTATTGATGAATAAACGCATTATATTGTCTTGCTGAAGGGAATGCTAGGTTACAAGTTTCATGCAATTGAAAAAAAAAAAAAAAAAATGTTACGTAGCCCGAGATTCCTTGCCTGACGGGGATAGTGGAGCAGCTATTGATGAGGGAACAAGTTGGAAAGAAGAGGGATTTCCCGAACTCCATGGAGGAGTTGACATCTTCTGTATTTTCAATATCGGGGTCAACCATCGAATCGGGTAAGCTACAGCAGTTTCTCGGGCGTAACAATGATAATAACTTTCCCGCTCTTATCGATTTCCGCCGTCAATACCTACTAGTCTAGTACCTAGCTATATACTTGCTGCGAGCGACTTCTAGTTTTTCGTAGTCGGGATCATAGTAGATGAGATAAGAGGGTATTCTAGTCCCCACAGCCTTATATACATCTCCCAGACATTCTCAGCGAGTGACCATTCTGCAGGAAAACCCAAGAAACCCATGGGTTCAACAATCTTATCTGGAAGCCGATTATCTGGTTATGCGGCAATTTTTGATAGGCTGTCTTGTCATATTTATTACTGTAACGGAACTATCTGCTACCAGCCTCCGAGTTAAAAGAGATATAATGGTATCGCTGATTTGTCCTTGTTGTTAAGCGTTCGAGTAAGATTCGTCTCCTGCCCCAATCGCCATGGTCGCTTGCCCGCTTTACAAACTTAGCATTAGCAAGCTGCTTTTGTTCGGCAATTCCTGGAGGAACCTGACGCTAATTTCTGCAAGTGTCACTTAAAGGAGTTCACGGCATTGATAGATCCACCGGGTACCTGGTATTAAAGACCATATGACCCATTCCACAATCCCCATCTGTGTCTTGGTATGTATATTACCCCGTGAATCACATCACAGGGATGTCGACCAGTGGGCTGGAGAGGCAGCAACAAGCACAGGTGTTCCGACCCACAATGTACAGGGCCCCAAGCCGTGCAGAGGGCCATGTCTAGGCCAGATTTGCCACAAACTGCCAGTTGCTACTCCACTGCTTGAGCTGGGTGCCAGGGCTGGGCGGCGCGGAAAGCTGTGGCATGTTATGCTGATGGTAGAGATCAGTCGGTTTTTTGTGTAGCCCATTGCAACTACAGTCGAACCTCTCCTATTGGATCTCCTCTTATTAGATCCTCTCGTTTATTGGATAAACTCCAGATGTCCAAACTCGAAAGGTATGTGCTTCTGCCCGTCCTTCACTGGATATCTTCCCTTATTGAATGGACACCCTGGCCCCTGTATATCCAATAAGAGGGGTTTGGTATTGAGTATGGCGTTAACCATATATTTTGAAATATGTGATAACTGTATAGGGGACCAGGTCGGCGATGAGTTCGAGGCCAAGCCTCCGTCATCCACTGAGGGGCATAACTAACTCAATCTCGGCTGCAATACATCGGGATAGATGCATGTGATCTTGTTTTTCTCCAATGCGAAAATGTTGTTGGGTATCTAGATTAAGGTGCCAATCCATTTGCAACGTATTCCTCACAAGCCTCAATGTATGCTGTCACAAGCACCTCTATCACCAGTCTGGCAACATGTCGTGCTTTATGGCATGGGGTGGAACAGCTCCCGGTAGTAATACAGCTATAAACTTGTCTCTATGGAAATACATTAAATCTATCTTCATTAAGTAGCCAGAATGGGGGGAGATCAGGAGGGTGGAGGTAGTAGTTACCCTGAAAAGTGTCTGTATTACCCCTGTTTCGATCGAAATGTCGGAACAGGATATGATTGGGGGAGTTCTAATCTGTTTCACGCTGAGTTTGAGCCGTATGTCATAATAGATCATAGACCCTCTTCTTTATCCCACCAAGTAAGACAGCTGCCTGAACGACTTCAGAGTTGCCAACCTGTAAGGTATACCAATAGATGCTTTCAGATGATACGCTGTGTGTCTTCATGGGGTATCTTTGGAGCTATAGCATGTTTAAGGTGTGACAGCGCCACTGGGGTAGGCTCGCAGTGGGAATTATATATGTGGTCCCACACTTTTCTGCGAGATTGTTTGTCTGGGCCTGTTTGGCACTGGGCTCCTTGTGGAGTAAATGGCGCCATGCCTCCTCCCGTGCACATATAGCTCTCGAGAATAGGCGTTTAGTAATAAGTAAATTTTAAAATCCGTTGATACTGTATGAATCGGCTCCTGCTGAGGAGCAGGTAATAAATGGGATGGAGCTTGGACTGTGCTATAGCATATTTGTTTTTGTTTGTAACTGTATGATCTTCAATGGCTGAGTAAGCTGTAATGCGCGGACATGCGGGGTGTATGCAGCGCGTATGCAGCCAGTATGCACGCATGCCGCAGGACGATCATTGCCTCCCCCCCCCGGCCAGCTGGTCTCGCCGGAGATACTTCGACAGGGCCCCACACTGCTGCGCCTGCCGAGCAGACCTTCCCTCTCTCACCCCCAGAAACGAGAAAAACTCGCGACTCTGCGCGCCTCCTGTACTTCACTGTGCAGTACAAGCGACTTCTCGGCTCCTCCGGTCAAACTTCTCTCGGCTCCAACCGCCTATCACATCCAACCTCCTACAAACAAGTCAATCCCTCTCCACCTTCCTTTCCATCCACAGCAAGAGCTCAGGCACCTACAAAACACAACTCCCACCCCACAACCGGCACGATTCCGCCGCACTCAAACAAACCCGGCGGGATGGGCGGCCGTAACCGCCCACGCGCGGGCGTGCAAAAGGACGATGCCGATTCCCACGAAGAGAGCATCATCTGGACCAAGATTGTTAATGAGCTGAAGAACTTGCATACGTTGAGTATCAAGGTGGATAATGCGGAGGCAAAGATCACACAGGAGGAGAGGAATGCAGAAGGTGTGTACATGTCCTGTTGCATGCGATGCCGGGCATGGGAAGCAAAGCTCGGACTGACGAATTGCCCCTTAGACCCCACCAGTCAAGAACTCTTCCGTCTCCTTGCACAATACTCTGACCTCCTCGAGCTCATCGAGTCACTTGAGAAGCAGCTGTCCTCTACTTCCGAAGATACTATCTTACTACTTGCCCTGCGGACTGCCACTGAGGGCGGGGATCGCGCAAGTACGTTCCACTCTACCCCCCACATTCCCATATTCATGACCCTCCATCTAACTCCAAACCCCCTCCCTAGCCGAAACCAAACGCAAAAAGCGCAAACTCGACGACGACAACGCCCCCACCCCTATGTACTCGCGTACAAAAATGGCACGCTCCAACTCCGCCGCCCCCAACGCCAGCACCCTCCCCAACCCCTCCAAACCAGACCGCGGCGGCGACCGAGACTCTATTACCAACGACCGCGCAGGTGGCGCCTCCTCTGTCGCATCCTCCGTTGGTCCTGGAGGCGGCGACCGCGACGACAACACTGCCTCTACCTCCGCCCCCCGCTCCGCGCGGAACGGCAAGAAAGCCGACCCCGCCAACCTCGGTGACGAGTCTCTCCTCACGCTCAGATCGGAGGTCGCATACAGACTTCCCAAGCAAAAAGGCGGAGGCCAAGAAGGCGAATTCATCCAATGCATCATTATCGACATCACCGGCGAAGGCGGCAAACGGCGATACACAATTCAAGACCCAGAACCAGACGAAGCAGGTGGCCTCGGTCAGGTGTATAAAGCTACTGCAAACTCACTTATTCCCATTCCGAAAGATAGTATTGGATTGCCATCCTACCCCGTAGGGAAGCAGGTCCTGGCGATGTATCCTGAGACGACTATGTTCTATAGGGCAGAAGTCATGGGGACGAAGCGGGATGGAACTTGTAGGTTGAAGTTTGAGGGGGAGGAGGAGGTGGGCAAGGAGACGGAGGTGGAGAGGAGGTTGGTACTGGATGTGGGGGGGCGGTAGAGTCGTCGCACCCATGGCCTGGATAAGGACAGTCGTTGGAGTCCCACTAGGGGGGATGACCACAATCTCAAGAATACGATTAGGGTTAGGGTTCCGGAGGAGATTGAGGAGGGGAGGGTGGGGCCGGGGAGGAAGAAAGAGGTTAATAGGGAGAAGGGGAAAAAGGTAGCAACAGGTGCGGGTGTGAGTAAGAGGGGATTGCCCGGTAGAAGCAGAGCAAGGCCTACAGAAGGAATTCGTGGTAGAGGAGAGACATTTACAACCAGAGGCAGAGGAGCTATTCAACGTGGAACTCTACGTTCGCAAGCAGGGCTAGGGTCTACTACAGGTAACCTCAAAGCTGAATCGAAACCTACTCCGGCATCCAGAAGAGCTATACCTGCCCTAACTACAATTGCAAAAACAAAGGCTGCCAGTGATGCTAATGCGAATGTTGATGGTGGTAGTAACAATGGTGGGAAGAACAAGCAAAAAAGTTGGGCACCGTAGGACGAAGAGTAATACTAATACTAATACTAATACTGTTACTTCGCCTCCTGTGCGTCTGAAGTACTGGAAAAGGGAAGAGGATGGTAAATAAGCATGAGATGTTTGGAGGGGTGAAGAGGGCATGCGGGGAAAGGTATGCAGAGGGGGTAGTTGATTTGGTAGTGCTGTAGTGTGTTTTGGGGGGAAGGCTGATTGTCTCTTTATATGTCTGTGGGGAGGTGGGTCGGCGGTACTGGTGGTGATAGTGATAATGGTGGTGTTGCGGTCGTATTGTTATTGGGGTTGTTGTGGTGATTGTGGTGATTTTATCCCCCTGATTCCCCCAGTGATACTGAATTTTCTTTCTCATGTTTTCTTCCATCCCTCGATTCATTCCTTTACACGAAACTACCTTTATTTATTGTTCCTGCTACACATTTATGGAGCCGGTTGCTTTTGTTTTCTACTTTCTCTTTGCTTTCAACTTTTGATTCGATCTTTGCTTTCCTTGTATGATATGGTCTGGCGTTGGCGTGGGACTACGTGGGATGTATACTTTTTGCTTTCTTATTGCCTGGTACTCTTGAGATTGCTATGGTTACTTTATATGGTTTCTTTGGTTGTGGTAGTTGATAGTGGATTGTAGCAGAATTGAATGAATGCTAGTTGTTGAGAGAAGTGCGGGGATGATATGTATTCAAGAAGTAGCTGTGGGGGAAGAGGGGGAAGGGTGGGAGATAACGGGGCAAGAAGGTGGGGGAAGGGGATGTTTATGTGATTGAGAGTTTGTGGGATGGTTTGAGGTCGGCGGGAATTGGAGTGATTGCTTTTTTTCCTTTCGCAGATCAGGGTAAAAGAAACTGGCGCGCGAGAGTGTTTTGGTTTGACTCACCATGTGGTGCCCTCTCTGATCTAAATTCCTCCGGTTTTAGAGCTGGGTGGGAACTGAATGAAATCCGAACGAGAAAAAAAAACCGAACGATCTATACTTAACTCTCCACAAAATTTTTACCAGGCTATCTATCTCCCGAATACTCTGGCAGTTCCTAGAGTCACGGATTGGTATGTGGCTGATGTTATGAAGTTTTTACCCTTGAATGTTGTTGTTTGTTCTTTACAAGACAAGTGGATATAACTTTATCTCCTTTTCCAACAGGCTTGTTGAACACTCTCTCGCCCTTTCGACGACCCCTCAGTAATATAGTGAAAGGATTCCGCATATGTGGCAAACATGCCCTTCCCCCCCCGTCAGAATCTATGAAGACTGGCTCGAAAAATCACTTTCCTTTTGCCGGGTGAGTTTTGGAGAGATTATCTGTAACTTTACTACATGTACTAATTGGGAAGGAAATAATATGAATAGGATTTGAGGGCGCCCTTCAGTGATATTCCTAGTCCACGGCTAGCTAGCGGGTGGGTATTGGGGTCAATATATGCCAATTGTGCTTCTAGAGAGACTGGCTAGAAGGAAAAAAACAGGATGAGGAGGTTATGGCTGGGGCCTTTGAAGATAGATAGGTGGTGGAGGTGCCAAAATGAGGGGGGGGAAGCCAGAAAAAGAAGATAATATGGATAAATAGTGGGTAACATTCAAAGCTTGAGCGAGATTCTCGGGGATGGTTAGAGGGGGGAGGTTTACCTGTAAGCAAAAGCAAGTATAGATTAATGTGAACAAAAGTGAAGGTTAGGTATTTTTCTGGTTCAGGGTAATAGTGTTTGTGGCTCTCCACACAAGGATAAACAAGTAAAGTAATTACAGTAACTACTTGGCTATAGTTACTCTAACCTCGTTCATACTGTACAATGCAGGTATGTTTCCTCGTATAATGCAGACCGCCTTGCCACGTGCTGCTGTAAAATGGTGCTGCTCATATTTAAACCTATACCCTGGGCTCCGCAGCGCCCCAATCCCTCGTCCCAGCTTTCGGAAAATGTCTATAGACACACAGCTCCCCCCTTCTCGGCAAAAACAATCGTCGGCGCCGGAGTCGCGGGACTACGTGCGGCAGAGGTTCTACTCAATGCCAACAAGGAGAATGGTGATGCAAATGTGGAATATCATGTCACCGTATTCGAAGCACAGGGCAGAATTGGTGGTCGGGTAGTGACTAGTGATGGGATTAATGGATGGAGTGGGGTTGGGAAGGCGGTGGATTTGTATAGCATCTGGCCCTCCCCAACCTCCCCCCCCACAATCCAAACACACAAACCAGATATTTGTTTGAATCTTTTTAATTAGAATGTGGAAGGGTAGGGGACCAAACTGGATCCACGGCATCTATGTACGAGAACCCTCCTCCCACTCACTACTAGAGGAAGTCTAGCCAGCGTAGATATATGTTATGGTAGGGGTAGTTGACATGGATCAGTACTTGGTCATAAAAACAAAAATACGTTGGTCCGCCCTTGATCGTGCACTTTAATCACACCCTATGATCGAGTGTCGTCAATCTCTAACGAGTATTTTCGGCTTAGAACGTCGATTATAATTTTCAATTTAATCGCTCGATTGTTTTAGGTTTGAATACCCCTAATAATACTAGAGTTAAATAGGAGCAAATCTTCCTACCTCTGGTTGGCACAAGCCTCTCGTATCCTATTAAATGGTTCAAGTTCTGCTTCTTTCTTCACTGCTTCCATTGCTTTGTACACACGAGAATATATGCATTAGTAGTATATAACGATTATATATTAAACAAAGCTGTGTTACTGTTTTTTATGCTATCTATTGGTGGATCAGAAGTTCCTATACAAGCAAATTATATACTGTTCCTCACCTCGGGATCGATCCACTTTAGTACATCGGTACAGTTTACAAAGCAACAAAGGCAAATCCACGCAGCTAGTGACTGGCCTCAGCTAGTTATCTCATTTGCGCTTTCCTCCTAGTGTCTCCTTTACCTTACGAGTATGGGCTAAACATATATCACCCTTCCCTGTTACTCATTAGTTATACCATCATGTCTTTCCTCGGCCGAAATGTTGCCCGCTCTGTTTCCCGGCTAAACCTCACCTCGTCCAGAATCATATCCTCCGCTGTGGTCTCTCCTCTGCGAACTGCTTCTTTCGCTACTCGAGCGGGGAACGAAATTAGCAACAAGAAGCGAAAGTCCAAATGGATTACATCGTATAGCAACATGTCCCAGGAACAAGCGCAGGACAGACTAGGGTTCAGATTCAAATCACTCGAAGCGATACCAGTTAAAAGAATGTTGAACAACAATAAACAGGAGGGTGGGCTGAGCCTGGATGAGGTGAAGGAGGAGGTATATAAGGAGATAGTGCGGTATTTACGAGTTGAGGGTATTTTGGTCGTCAGAGTTTGTTGCTGGTAGTGCTAATACCACATCCACTGGTGAGCAAGAGACCTGGTCAGTTTAGAGACATAGGTCGAGCTTATGCAGTAAGTAACACTACAACATCCACCCTATTTTTGCGCTCAGATACCTTGTGCACTTTTTCCCAAAAAATGGACCATTGTAGTGTCACTTACTGCATAAGCTCGACCTATGTCTCTAAACTGACCAGGTCTCTTGCTCACCAGTGGATGTGGTAAATGTTGAAGGTCCTCCTACCGAAGCCGATTCGGATTTCAAAGAGGCTTCTATCAATCACTTGGTTTATTCTATCCTTAGTCCTATACTCGAATCTTTCATCCTGAGGACGGGACGCAAAATGGTGTGGCTGCTGTCTGAGAAAGGAATTGTTTCTAAAGATGGCAAGACGGGCGGAGAAGAGGAATTTGTTATTGTGGATTTTATTCAAGTGAGAAGTGAAGACTTTATCCTTGTAGTGGAGTCAAAGCGAGCTTCCCTCGGCCAGGCCATGAGGCAATGTTTCCTTGCCATGAAGGATATGCGTGATAATAATGGGGGTGGTGAGGTATCTGGTTTTGTTACGACAGGAGCAACTGGAGAATGGTTAGATACGATGGTTCGTCATTTGAGATGAGCGAAGAAATGTTGATACTATTTGATAAGATGGGTTCAGACAAGCAGCGATGGATGGATAGTCATTCGACCGTGGTGGAGTGTATTTATTTTGCGTTGAGTCATGGAGGCATGGAGGTGGTTGTGGAAGGATAAATGATGGTTCACGGAGTTTTTTTTTTAAATTTTTTTTTATTTGTATGTAAATGAAATAGGGACTTCGTTGTGTTTTCGTTTTGTTTGTTCGCGTTGCGTGTCTTCCCCGAGATTTATTTATGATACGTGGGAGGGCTGACGTAGAGTTAGGAATACTGAATTTATTTTGTAGCTTTTGTAGAGGTGTGCCTTGGGTAGATGTATAGTAGTAGTTTGTTAAATGTCAAGGGCGACATCCGGTTTGTCCTTGTTTTGATACTCGGTGGTATATAGACTGAAGATAACGAGGCATCCCGTCCGCTCTGCCATATCTAATCAGGCTAGTACTGCGGTGGGTGACCACGCGGGAAAGTCTCCCACCGCAGCACGCAATACTGTATGGGTTTTTTAGTCTGGTTTGGGTTTTTAGAATTGTTGACTTCTTGTTTCGGTAGCATTGGATGGTTGCCTTTTAGAGAAATCACACAGGTAATCCTTTTCTGGCCTATACCTTTTCCGGTATCTCCCAGTCTTACCTTTTTTTGTAATTAAGCTAGTCCTATCTTGGTAGTCTCACTACCACACTATTTTTGGTCTGGTTATCAATTTTAGATCGAGACTCCACCAGTTCTACCAGGCAGCTGAGGCGAGCCCTTGACACGCAGTGCTGCAGACAAAAATTTCGGAGTAGCCCCATGTTTGAAGTCTGATTTGGATCCCAAATGCCAGATGTGCTATGTATGTAAGGTCATTTGCCTCCTCGCTGAACAGAAATTCACAACATCACCATCATGTCTACAGTGCCAACAACAACCCAGACTCTTCCTACAACCGCCTTAGGCAGTATGACTACTAGCCCCTTGGATGCTTTAAATCAAGCTCGCCCTGGCAGAAGCATCAGAAAAGATTTTAATGGCGTCCTGAAGCCACTATGGGGGTTCAGATGGAGATAGGTATGTGAAGAAAGGGGCAGGAGATAGTGAGGATGTTGTAATGGCAGATGGGTCAAGTATGTATAAAGACCTATTTGCGTATGAGGATGAAGATAAGGCTCCGGTAGTAGTGGCACCCCCAATTACCAAAGAACAGGCTGCACCATGTCCAGCAGCAAAGGCTGGGAAGAAATCCCACCGCCCAAAACACCCCCGCAGAACACACCACTTAGCGACAACAACTGGCGAAGGCAATTGTGATTCATGGGGTCCCCTGCCAGAGACCCATTGCAGATATCATACAGGATATGGGAGTGGGGGAATTATGAGGGCACGTTGGCTCCTGGGGGGTAACCGAAGATTTGGTAAAGCCACCAGCTCCGTAGTGGTATTTTTTAATAAGAAGTTAGCCGTTGAGAGTCACCTGAAGATGCGGCGACGTTGGCTCCCAATTGACCGTTACGAATTTCTCAGCGATGGCTTTTATCTTGTTCATTTACCCCGACTGGCATTTCGCATTCCCAGAGAGTTCATACAGGTTTTCGGATCTTCTACAGTTGTATTAGGATAGTTTTCGGGTCTTCTACAGTTAGGCATGAGACTATCTACAGTTGTATTAGGATAGTGGATGCGAGTTTAGACCGCTCCTAATAAAGGTTCCATCAAAAGGTTCCAACATAGCCTCAGACGTAGAGTCCAAAATTAAAAAAAGGAAATTCTATCGTCAACAGTTTGTCAGCGACCCAGGATGTCCACAAAAAGGGAGGGGCATATGATAGTATAGAGGGATAGACGTCACTGGTATAGCTCTTGGCAGTATATAGATACACAGGTAGCTAGACAGACATACATAAATACGAGATGTTGCCGCTCGCTACGCATCGTTGCTTGCTCTCAGTACTCGTGCTACAGTTAGGGAGGATACCCTTTAGCATGTATAAACCTGCCATGTATATATTCAAACTCGCTGTGCCACAATCCCGCCTGCCAAGTATATTCATGTTCACAATATTCAATCCCAATCTTGCTATGGCCTATAAATGAGAAGTTTATTGAATTATGAAACATTATCAATTGGTAATATGAGCTCCTGAAACAGAATTTCTCTCATTCTTGAACAGGTCATATTTGGTGCCCAATCTTTTATGTTAAGAAAAAATCTTAATCTTGGTAAAATCTTGCCATGCTCAATCGCATAATATTAAATCTTCCCGATGCCTTCTTCTGGCTAAAATCACCGCCGGACTGAATGCTCGCAAATTCAAAATCACTCACTTAAAAAGCCAAAGCCATACTACTGTAGAGCGGTGAGGTGGAGGGAGTAGTAGCAGCTTATTGACACTTCCTCGTTTTACGTATGGATAACAAATATGCTTACCAAATATAAGCGAATTCAGCGCATAAGCTAGATTAGACATGTTGAGTATAAGCTACTTCAGATATGTCGAGCATAAGCTAATTTAGGCATCTCAACCTTCAAACGTCTCAAGCATAAGCTACTTGAGACATGTCGAGCACAAGCTAATCCAGACATCTCAGGCTTCAGGCGTCTCAAGCATAAGCTACTTCAGACGTCTCAAGCATAAGCTACTTCAGACGTCTCAAGCATAAGCTAATTCAGACAGCTCGAGCACAAGCTACATACTTCACATGTCTCAAGTATAAGCTAATTCAGACAGGTCGAGCATAAGCAATTCAGACACCTCGAGTACAAGCTACTTCAGACGTCTCAAGCACAAGCGACTTCAGACGGCTCAAGCATAAGCTAATTCAGACAGCTCGAGCACAAGCTAATCCAGACATCTCAAGCTTCAGACGTCTCAAGCATAGATAATTCAGACGTCTCGAGCATAAGCTAATCCAGATGTCTCAAGCCTAAGCTAATAACACACCAGCACATGGTCGAGAGCTGTATTGGAGCCCTTGGTTGAAAGGTTGGAAGATAATAAAGAGGAGTTACGGGGAAGGCAAATAACATGGTATAAGCTTATAAAGGCTTAGGTATTCATACATGAAGGACATATTACAGTGAAGAGAATTAGATAAAGCAATGAATATGAAGTGATCATGAAAGAAGGCTCGCTGTATATGGATAAAGAAAGAAATGCAGTGTTAGGATAGTCTTGTATATTGGTCTCTAGGAGATCAATTATCATTCCATCCTGCATTTGTATTACAGGATAGAAGGTACCGATCAGAGGCAATAACGTCCTCTCATATAGCTAATGAGTCCTCAAGATCTTCCTCGTAATCATTCTCCACTTCTGATCAACATGGTAATATAGGCACATACAGTATTTTCTACTTCAAATTTCGCAATGAAAATGGGTTTTGGTATCAAGTTTCAAGGTTTTGCACATTATCAAAGGGTGATTCACACCTCTTCGCACCAAAAAATAAGGTTTGTGAGGTGTCTCGGGTTTCTTCGCAGCTCTTCGCACCAAAAAAAATAAGGTTTCTCAGGTATCTCTGGTTTCTTCGTACTTATGGCTTAGTCTGGTTGTTTGGCTTTGATTCTCGTGCTTTTGCCTATTCTTCTGCTTGTTGGGAACGTCTGGTTTGTATGTCCATTGGATGTCAGGTTCATTACCACACACTGCAGCTATCTTTATTGTGGTCGATATCTTTCTTGTAGGTTTTCGCATCCTCTCAGATTTGCATTTCCCGACTTCATCAATCCAATCTGTGGCCTTTTTTATGCTCTAAAGCCTCAGACATCTAGAGGATCAATGACAAATAAAACCTATTGGGGTAATGCATGTAAGTATTGTTCATTGGATTATTTTAGTATGTAGAAGCCCTCAAAGGGGTACCCTGAGCCAGAGTATGGGCAATAACCACCTCACAATAACTTGAAAGTACTGTTTCCACTACTTAAGAACTCAGATACGCAAATATTAGTAACGGTAACCCTCATCGTATCCATTTTTTCCCCCACACCCACAATAGCGAAAACCTGCAACGAAGAAAACTTGGTATGAGGTATACGGTCAGAAGCTTATAAGCTAATAAACCACAAAAGACAGGCATCCAGACATGAATTTGAGACAATAACCACTTATAACATAATAACCCCAATAAGCAACGCCAGTAGCCAAAGCTGGAAACCAAGATATAAAAGATTTCGACGACACAACTCCCTGAAGCACCACCACTAGTACAGTTTCCCATTTCACCTCTTAACCACAGGCCAACACAAACTTCTCAATCGCCACCCTCATCACATAATTCTTCGCCTTTGGTTGCACCACTCTTCCACTAATCGGGATCCCTTTTACCGGCAACTTCACTCTAACCACCTCCTCACTCTCTTCCTCTTCCATTAACTCCTCCCACTCCCTACCTTTATCCAACCCCTCCTCCCTACTAGAGCTTCCATTCCCAAACCCCATCACCTCAATATCATCCAGCTGGTTTAACATATTCACTCCATCAAATAAAATCGTACCAACAACCTTCATTGCTGCCTCATGCTGCCTCATCATTCTTCGGGCTGCACTCGCAGTTCGTGGGGTAGAATATGCTCCTGGATCACCATGCACCGGCCGTAGAGGCCTGGTGACAACACCATTGGCTTGCTGTGACGTAGATCCTAGATGTCTCTTATGATGGCGATATTTTGTGTTCGCATAGTTATTCAGGACAAGAGGCGGAGTGAGTTCGAGTTCTGAAGATGTATCGCATCCACAAGGAAGAGATGTCCTCTGGGCTGATATTGTCGTGGTGGAAGTTAGTACAACCTCTCCGGCAGCAGTACACTCTTCATGATCACTTGTTTCTTCCTCCCGCTCCTCGTATTCCTCAGTAGATCCTACCTCCGTGTAGTGATCGCTATCGCTATTAGACAGCTCCCCATCTGTTCCTTGCCCATTAACTTCATCGTCATCAACATACACATACCCTAGCTCACCAGTCGCAGGGGATGAGTCCCTTTCTTCATCTTCTAGCTTCCCATCCTGTGACATCCCTTCGCCACTCATCTCGCTTCCAAACCCCCCACTTTCCTCTTCTTCACTCAATTCTTGCTTCTTCCCTGTTCTTCTCCGCGATATGAATCCCTCCGGCGCCGGTGTGCCTCTATATGCCTCCAAATATTGACTCCTGCCTGCCCTTCCCATATTGCTGTTACCAATCTGCCCCTGGACGTCCACATCATACACCACTATTGGCTGAAGTGGTTTAGGTGACTGGTAGGCCTGATATCGATAGACCGGCTGTATCAATTGCTGTGGGCCTTGTCTTATAGGAGCGCCCATACTTGCCATGCTCACTGAACCCTCTACGGCTGGACCCAGATGTTCTGGGACCTTGTACCATCTTCCACTTTCTGAACTTGAGAGGTAACCATGGTTGATTTCCCCCGAACTTCTCGACCATAGTTGCTTATTCGCAGTCGTGTGATACCCTCTTGTGCCTCCGTCCTCCTGGCTCCTTTCACCAGCAGATGTATATGTGTAAGACTGCCTATGTGCCGATGAGTTCTTTGTCGTGATCATTATATCAGTTGAGGTAAGTGAAGGAGGGCTGAACTCCGCCTCAGAACTTTCTTCACCACTCTCCCGCCTGCTTCCGTCCGTACCGCTATGTGGCCCTGACATCGCACCAATATTACCCCGTTCCGAACTTTTTCTTTCATTGTAATTGCCAATGTCTTCCGCTTCTTCGCCCGTCTCCCCAAATTCCTCATTTTTTGGTGCAATCCTTAGCATAAACGACCTCGTACCGCTTCCGGGATGCAAATAAGGTTTCGGTTGTTTTTGGTCATGCCAAGAGTGACCGGAAAGCTCCGTTTGTGCACCGACCCCCGTTGCATGCTCCGACACAAACGCACTCCTCTTCCTTTGCTGTGCCTGAGCACAAGATGAAGCTCCCAGGAATGTTCTAATCGAAACACTCCTCCACGGTCTCCTCCTGAAACTTCCATTCTCTCTCTTAGTGCCCTCTCTCTCAGACCTTCCACCCCAATCTTCGTCATTCTCTTCATCGAACTGCACCTCAACACTCCGACCAGATTCCCTATTCAGCACCTTGTATACTCCTAAGTCACTTTCCCCCGTTTTACCAACGTCCCCTGCCTGTCTGAATCTTGCAATCAAGCTCCTGACACTAACCTTCGGTGGAGTAATCCTCTTTTTCCTAATTGTTCCACTCCCATACATGTCATTCACCTCCCCAGCTCCATCCATCCCCTTCCGGCTCGCTCTAGACCAATTCCTCCACGGTATCCTCGACTTATTATGTCTAAGCGACCCCTGCTCTGCAATTGAGACTGGCTTCGATCCCCCAACGGCTAGAAATGTGGCAGTCGAGCTATTCCCCCGCTTTAAAATAGCCGGGACTTGTTTAATTTCCGGAGCCCTTCGAGGTCCACCTTTATATGCAGCATTCCCACCACTATTTGCCGGCCCTTCGATAGCAGCAGGTGGCTTTAGTGACCGCCTTAACAGACTATGAATAAATTTCGACGGCATCTCCCTCATGACTGGTGGTGTTGTAGGTCTAATAAGTGAATAACTGGTACTGCTCCAACTTGACGACAGCTCTGTCCCCACCCTCTCCCTCTCTGTCTCTGTTGCTACACTCCTCTCTCGTCCCAATGACAGCACCACTGCTTCAGTCACAGTTCCAGTGAGGGTAATATCGTCTGTACCATCCCCACTCGACCTCTTCTCCTCCCGGTTCGACTCTGATCGACTAAGCATTACCAGATTCCTCCCTCCATCTTCACTGAACCCCCTCACATCCTCTACCTTCCCCATCACCTTCCTACTTACTTTCCTCCCCATATTCTCCCCACTGACCCCAAACAGCCGTTTTGGCGGAGGACTTTTCCTGATTGGAAGATCATCCTGCTTCAGGCTTTGCTCAATGAAGAAGGAAGCTTTCCGTTTGACACTCTGTCCTAACCGACGAAGAGCAAGCCGTGGAGCGGAAGTACAGTGCATAGCTGAGCTACAATCTGCTTTATTCACTGAACGATCTCCCATTCCGGCAGTGGATTCAGCAGGCCCATCTTGTGACCCCTTGGTGTCACCTGGTAAGAAAGTTTCCGCTCGTATGAGAGTATTGTATAAACTCCGTGGCTTCACCGCTGAGCCCGCTGGTGGCTGTAATGCAGACCCATTTCCACCCATCCCCTGGGGCCGCAGACTCGGTAGCCCCAAATACCCCGAGGTAGACATTAGTCTCACTTCAGAACTACCCCTCCTTAACTGTTTCTGCCCTAAAGTCCTTTCTCTGCTGTGTATCTCTGAATTATTCCTTCCTTCTACCCTCTCGAGCTGCTGAATATCGACAAGCTGTGTATGTGGCCTCCCCTGCTGCTGTCGTTGAACCTGATATGTTGGACTCACTAAAAACTCACTCCTCACGTTCGGTACACTCGAGTAGGACGCCAGTATCTCAAATCTTCTTATCAGAGATTTAACGTTTGATGAAGGGATAGCCATATGAAATGAGCCTTATGAAGAAATATTCTCCTGCATCTATGCAAGGAATGGGTAGAGATAGGGAGGGATCGACGGGGACGTTTTTGTAGATCTAGAGGTTTTTTGTTCTCGATGATTTGGATGTAGTGAGGGGTTACCAAATTGGGTAGTCCAGAGGGTCTGGTCACGTGACCGACCCTCAACGTCCAAGGCTTTAGGATAACTCACAGTGACAGAAAATAGTTTCTCATACTGACAATAGCATAAAAAAACGGGATATATCAGCCTGCGGCCTCATAGTATATAGGTCCATGTAACTCTTGAATGCCACATAGCCTATGCAGTGCTACCACACAGAAAATAGGCTGTTGAAGCTATAAGTAGAGGCAAGGGAGCACAAGCACCACCACACCTTAATATAAATTTACTGGGATCGGCTGCCAGATCACCAGAAGTTGATTGTTTTCATGTCCCAGGGGCTGCGTGAGATGAGTCTGAGACTGGTGTCAAGTCCTGAGAGTCGCAAAGGAGTCGGAAAGATGAAGGAAGTGAGGTTTGAAAAAGAGATGCTCTAGAGCTTACGCTACCTAGTAGTATGCAGGACCATCAAGTTACATCTATAATTAAACTACATGCATTGGGCCGATTCTAGTTGTACCATCTCCAGGGTAACTAAGAGGTTCTTCATAGGGAGCGTGTTACCACAGGTCTAGAGCTAAACTCATACCAATGAATTTGAATAGCCACTCTGGAGGGGTAGTCGAAGTTCATGACACATGTAACATTCGTATACAAAGCATAAACCTCATCGCAAAATTACAACCCAACCATATATCCAAACCGAGCCTAGGCCCTGACCTCCCCAGCTAACCTCCCCAAATACCTGCCAACCTTCTGCGGCTTGCTCTTTAACAGTGTGTACCTACAAAAAAAAAGGTTAGCCTCAATATCACCGCTTACGAAATCTCATGGAAGGAAGGGCGTACTTCGCAAACGCTCTCGCCAAACCCCTCTTCACGCTAACCTTCTGCGTGCCCACAAAGCTTTCTACCGTCACGGCAATGGCACGATCTATGTCCCTCTGCGTAACATACTCTCCCAACCTCATCTTCGCAAACGCCTCACTAATTCGGATAATGGATTCCAAGTGACGCACAGTAATCGGGAAGGACCCAGTAGCTAGTGACTCCCTTCTTAGATCAACAAACAATTTTGCAACCTTGTCGTTGTCCATACGATGAAGTTTTGGAGTAATATGTGTGCGTGCATAAAGGATATACTTCCTCAACAGGTCTTGCGATATGGGGGAAATAGACTCGAAAGAGGTTGTTGTAGAGGTAGGATTGGTAGAAGGTGGGGCAGGAGTGGGTGCGTATGGTGTGGCGGGATATCCTGGTAACCCAGGGGTACTTGGGTAGCCTGGAGTTGTGGGGTTGTTGAGTCCTGCGTTCTGAGCATCTTCTTGGGACTTCTTATATAGCGGATGTGATCTAGAATGGGATTGAACGACGAAATTTGCTAGCTTCTCATCCACCTCTGGATCAACCGTGTCCCTCACCACGCACAAGATGTCGAAACGGGATAAAATTGGTTCCGTGAGTTCTACATTCTGTGCGAATGGGATAGTAGAGTTATACCGTCCCCCAATCGGATTTGCTGCTGCAATGATAGCACATCGGGCCTGGAGGGATGTAACGATACCAGCTTTCGAAATGGAAATCGACTGCTGTTCCATGGCTTCGTGAATCGAAGTACGGTCCTGGTCATTCATCTTGTCGAACTCATCTATCAAACATGTACCCTTATCTGCAAGGACCAATGCGCCTCCCTCGAGTGTCCATTCCCTAGTGATGGGATCTTTGCGGACAGACGCGGTGAGACCGACGGCGGAAGCACCCTGACCAGTAGCAAAAACAGCACGATGCGCAGTCTTCTCAACATACTTCAACACTTGAGACTTCGCTGTTCCAGGGTCACCGAGAAGGAGGACGTTGATATCACCTCTGATTTGATGCTTACCCTGGGGGTTCTTGGACATACCACCAAACAGAGAGCAGGCAACAGCGGTCTTGATATCTCTATGTCCGTAAATAGACGGTGCAATGGAATCGATAATTTTATCAATAACATCTTCGTCTCTTGACAATCCTCGAATTGCCTTTTCGTCATCCTCAGTTAGGCGGAACCCAGCAAGCTGGTCGTGTGACTTAACCACGTGGTTAGCTTCAAGTATTGTAGCAAATACAGGGAATCCGTTCTTATTGTTGAGTTGTGCATCGTAGTTATTTCTGTAGATTCCGGTAATTTCAACCTCCTCTCCTGGCTTAGCTGAATCAATGAGATCCCAGAGCAAGATGACTTCCCTATGCCGGGGAAGACGTCCTGCAGGAACCGTCCCAGGGGACTCTTGCAGAGTGAGTTTCTGATAGTTCCTATAAATTGTCTTCTCAGTGTTGAGGTTGAACGGTCCACGCGACTGACAGTTCTGACAAAAGGAGATCTTGACTTCCACGTTGGACTCCTGCTGGAAAGGACCAAGTGTGATACCGCACTTGACACAGTCGAATTTGACATATTTGAGCTGGGGGAAGACACCTGTTCTCCGTGTGACCACGCCACTAACGCGGACTAGGGAGTTGAGATGTGACTGTCGAAGCTCACGGAGGGTATAAGACGTAGGCAAATCTGAGATACGAACATGAATCTCTGACTGGATACGTTCATAGTCTCGATAATGCAAAAGAGTGGCCTCCATGGCTACAGTATCAAAGATCTGCAATACTTCGGTTGGAGCATTGGCCAGGAAATAGGCAAGAATAGCCTTCGATTGAGCGAGGTGGTTATACGAAACCTCCAGTGACTCAGCATTGACCTCTCCCAAGTGCTTGATTCTGTTTCCATAAACCGAATTCCCCGCATCATCAACATATTCCAGAAGGAAATTTTTAAACTCCCTCCCGACAGTGCGGTGGACTGCAGGTTGGGAGATCCAATCCGCAATAGAAGATGCTTTGATATCACCCAATGTCTCGAGGGATAACTCTGCGTCCATAATATCTTCCATCTCACCATCTTCCCTATTCTCATCCCAGGGGTGACGGCCACGGCGCGGTTGATTTGTAAGTTCGTAACCATCCTCATCTTCAAGATCAATATAGGGTGGCCTTTGTGCCCCACGCAGCCGCTCCATCTGGTTTAGGCGCTGGTCAACTGCTCGGCGAACTGCAGGATCCAACTCTTCGTACACCTCATCGTCGACTCCATCCTTATCGTAGTCGTCGAGCAGATCGTTTCGGTTGTAGTCCCTCTCCATGTCTACCATCAAGTCCTCACCGTCGAGCTCCTCATCCAAGTCGTCCAAGTCGTCCAAGTCGTCCACATTGTCTTCTCTAATTTCTTCGTCTTCATCATCGTCATTCAAGGGAGGAAGTGGTGGAGACGACGGAGGTACTGCAGATTAGAGGAACAAGTCAGTAATACCACCATATGGGAATAGCGTGCACACTCACAGCTGGACGGTGGGTTGGGAAAGGACGATGGAATATCATCGTCATCCTGATGAGGCCTCTTTCTTCTCGAAGACATTGGCGCAGGTGGGGACGACATTTCGAATACTTCAGATAACTAAACAATAAACAGTGAATACGAATTGAGTCTCTAATAAACGCCTTACTGGAGGGAACGTCAAAAAGCGACTGGTGAAGGAGGCGCGAATGGAGGGGTACTTTATTTTATTCTCCGGCAATATAAAAGGAACTGTCAAGCCAACTCAACGCGACGCGTCGGGGTCCTTGGCGGGGTTTCCACCGCTATCCCAGACTCGGGCGTTAAGTGGCTGCTGAGTCGCCGCTTGGCGGAAACTTCGCCGGGCGCTGCTCTGGCGCGTTTACCTGGGGCAATCCTCCCAAGCCAGGAACATCCACCCCTAACACGAATATATATCCCAACATCAAAAAAAAAAAAAACAGATGTCCACCGCTGCAGAGTCAATGGGCGTTGAGGCGTCGCCTGTCTCTGGTGGAGAGCAGTCCGTCACAGCTATGGATTACATCAATCGACAACTCGAACTCGAGAAAGAAGCCCGTGAGATCATGCCGTACAGTTTTGAAACCTGCACATACTCCATGGGACCGCTGCGACAACCCGTATGTTCTCTCTTCCAATTGATCATCCCTCTAGCTAACCCCAGCTCCATTCCTTGCAAAGGTCTACGCCTGTAAAGCACATTCTCCTGAAGGAGGAGCACTCTGCTACTCCTGCTCTATCTCCTGCCACGGCGATTGCGATCTGGTTGAGCTCTTCAACAAGCGCAACATACAATGTGATTGCGGGACCATCCGTTTCCCCAATTCTCCCTGCACTCTACGGAATAATATTACAAATGACACACCGGCGGAGACAAATAAATACTGCCATAACTATCAAGGGAGATTCTGTGCATGCGATCGGGACTATGATGTAGCTAAGGAAACAGGAACGATGTACCAATGCCTTCTGGGCGACGCTTGCAACGAGGATTGGTTCCATGATGTATGCATCGTAGGAGAGAAGTACCCAGAGGATATAGAGGATGAGCTGGTGAAGATGGAGAAAGGTACTGCTGGCCCTTCAGACGCTGAGGCGAAGGTAGATAAGGGGGTACCCATAGAGGAGGCGAAGCATGAAACTTTAACAGAAGAAAGCTCGGCCACCAATGGCACCACGAAGAAGATTACAGCGGGAACTGCCACAGCGGTGACTACTAACGGTATCACTTCAGCCCCCGCCAATAGAGATAGCCAAGCTGCTCCTGCTCCTGCCGGCGGTGAAGAAGACGAATATGATGACGACGAGCCTCCCCCCGGCTTCCCAGCATCCTGCACCTTCACGAACTTTATCTGCTGGCTATGTGTAGCCAAAAACCCCTGGTTACGGAACTACGCTGGCACCCCCGGGTTCCTTCCTGCCGTAGTAAAAAAAGACGCTATACTCCCGCCTCCCGTCGAGAATACCACTACAATTACTGTCACCACCACCATCACCACCACCATTGAAACATCCACAACAATAACCCCCGAACACGAACATGCATCGCCGTCCTCCGACCAGCTCCCATCAAAAAAGCGAAAAGCTTCCGATGACGGCAACTTTGATTCCTCCATAAATGACGCTCCCGCCCTAAAACGAGTAAACAAGAATTCTGGCCCCGAGCCTACAGAAACCACCACCAACGGTTCCTCCTCCCACCCTACTACAACCAAATCCGCCATCACAACTACAATCACCCCCGAAACCTTTCCCGCACCGTCCTCCATCCCCCCTACTTCCCCCATCTCCCTCTTCCTCACTTCCCCCGCACACACCCTCCCCGCAACCACCTTCTGCCGCTGCCCCACTCACCTCCCCCTCCTAGCCCCATTCCCAATCCTAACCTCCACCGAAGAAGAACCCTCCTACGAGCCTCCACTCTCCCGCTCTGCCTCCCCCACTGGCTCTCATCACAGTATCCTCGACATGGGCGAGCGTGCGCTCAGCACAATGGACCGTGTCAAAGCTATTGAGGGAGTCATGGCGTATAACCATATGAAAGAGAAGGTGAGAGAGTTCTTGAAGCCGTTTGCGGAAGGAGGTGGTGTGGTGGGGGCGGAGGATGTTAGGGCGTATTTTGAGAAGTTGAGGGGTGAGGGAAATGGGGGAGGAAAAGGGTATGACGGTGGGAGCGGGAGTGGGAGTGGGTCGAATAGGAAGGAACAGCCGGGGTATTGATAGTTGATTTATTTGGAGGTTGAGGACAGATTTATAGTATTTGATTTTCGTTGTGACGAATCTTACGGGGGACTTGAGATTGACAGCTATTATTTTTATTTTGACAGTCGAATTGTTTTCGGAAGAGCATCTTTCCGTGTAAAACACACGTGAAATGGTGAATACAGATTATACCAGATAATCAACCGAAGAAAGAAGTTTTAGGGCTCATTCCACTATGTTGTATTTTCATGTCCCACTAGAACAGACCATATTGCCATGTAGGAGAATAGGGCAACTGAAGTGCCATTACCCTGAAGTATAAACGTATATAATACCAACGTTTCTAAAAGAGAAAGTCAGGTGATTCCAGGCTTATTAATTGCGGTAAGCAGTTATAAATAAATGTTCCTCAGCTCAATATCAGGAGAACAAGGCTCTCATACACGTAAAAGAATTTCACTGCACTCACATCAGCTGAACCAGATTAATGTGATGTATAACATCCACCAGCTCAAGCTTATGGTCCGAAGTTCAGCAGACCGAAGTTCAGCAAAATCTTATCTCCAGCCAACAGGATATAGTCAGATCATGATGAAAAGTTTCCGCTGGTCCCAGGTTAAACCACGAACGTGCATGATCAGGGGAGAAAGTCGATCGAGTCCCGATACTCAGATCGAGCCTTTCCAGCAATGGGGAAGTGGCGAAGGTAATAAATAACCATTGCTATTTGTCGTCCCGAACCATTGAAATATTAATATATCTGGTACTATAAGTGAAAGTGATAGCCGGAAATTCCAGGGAGTTAGAAGAAAAGGTGTTCGCACACCCAACTCCTTCGGTATGTCTCACAGAAGCTTCTATCTCTACGTACATAGCGAAAAAGCCTCAAACATGCCGGGACCGTTTTGATGGTTTCCCCGGGATTCCGATTTTAGTACTTCTCCACGATTTCTATCAGTAATTAAAAGATACATTCTGGCCATTGCATGATATTACCACCAGTTCTGATTGCGGGCCCGATTGTTCGTTTCCAGATTGAGCAACGACTTTTCCCAAAAATCTCCATTAATTTCTTGAATCCCCAAGACATAGTACTACAATTACGAGAACCTAGCTTAAAGTCAGCCCTGTTAATTAAATTATTTGCGAGGGTATATTCTGGTGTAGAGCCAAAGAACAAATATGCAATAACTGTCGGTGTCGGTACAGTAGTGGCAGTGCTATTTTCTCACTGGCATAATAACCAGTGAAGTTAAGATTCTGTAATTCCGCTTTATTCGATCGTCAATTGAAAGTTTCGAATATACAAGAGGTGAAATTCGATGATCACGGGTAAACGAGTTCAACTAAGTAAATACTGAAGCTATCGGTGATTCTGAGTTCTTTTGCAGTGTACGTAGTTAGCAATGGATGCGACATTTTAATATTGTAATTGGAGGTATGTGAATAATGACAACCATCTCTCGTTCAGTTTTGAACTCCACGTTGACAAGCTAGGTCAATATCACTGGCTGCATCCACGATTCGTGGCACCTCCAATGCTGGTAAATATCTCGGCGCAGATCTTGCCTATCTCTAGATAACGGTGGGGTTAGTTACTCTAGAGTTACCCTCAACAGCCAAGACGTCAATGTGCCTATTTGGGCAATGAAGGATCGCCAAGAATTGAGTCCAATCCTGGATAGTTTCGAGTCTAGTTTTGAATAGTCTGGTCAAGAATCCGGTGCCGGCCAGACTAACCCAATGCATCTGCTCTGCCTTTGAGGTGCCAACCAGACTAGATTCTGAGGCATTTGCAGCAGAACATGTGATGTCCCGTATGGCGTGTTCACATCTCAAACATGATTGGCATGACGCCCCAGTGTTGTCATAATACAATTGGTGAAATCTGCGTACACACACTTCCAAGACAAGTACCGTAGCAGTCAAATCGGAAAAAAAAAAAAAAAAAAAAGAGGTATGAATGACGTCCCAACTAGTCGGGTTCCTCCCGACATACAATGGCTCTCTCCAATAATATATTTATGATAGAGATCTCAATCTCTACCCAGATCGACTAGCTGAAGTATACAAGTGCCGGTGAATCACCAGGTTCCGGCCGTTTACCCACTGTCAATCACCAGTCACATACCGCAACGTCCTCTGTAAAAACCAAAAGAATATTTCACATGTAAACTGGTCTGGAGCCTGGGCCAACATTAGTGGGGGTAATAGGGGCTAGAACTAATGATCTTTTCGCATTCCGACAGAGCCCCTGTCGGTCCTTCGATCCCTTGCATTTGGGTTTATGGCAAAATGTTTATCTATTGGAACTCCTGACCCAATCCAGAAGCGAATTCGAAGAAAGCAGGGTTGCTGAATTCGGAGGGCAATGCCCTACTGTACCTGCCATACACTTGCCGTCGAAAGGAATGCAGCAGATTCTCCTGCAGCTCGGGTAGCCTGGTTGTCGAAATCTCGGGGTATGGGGGGCTGAGCAAGCCGGGATGGTGGAGTGGCGCCAGTATGCTATCTAGCTGCACCTTGATAGATTCGGTAGATTATGTCAGTGAGGGGCACTTGTTTGAGAATGGAGGCGTACAGGTATCATGCGCAGTTGGTTATCTTCGTGAAAATAACTACATTGCATTAATGTAAGGAGCCATACTGAGCACGGGTTTGTTCTCATTGCTTGAGTTCCCCACTTTTGCAAGAAACGATACCTAATTGGAGTAGGACATCGTGACACCGGCTTGCTTGCCGGTAAGGAATTGAGTTAACACAGTCAGGCAGCACTAGTTCACTAGGAGGTACTTCTTGGTTGCTATAGAGCTTGTTTACAGCGCCAAGCTCGAAGCGGTAAACACCAATATCGTGACCGTCTTCAGTTGAGTTGAGCCTCCAATTGCAACCTTGCGGCAGGATAGATTTAGCAGCCTACGATTAAAACACACCACTGAGCTACAATGGATCCATTTTCTTCTGAAGCAGGTGAATATTAGTATACCCCAGGTCACGCTCAGTCATGCTGACCTTGTATAGAGCTTCTGAGCATCCACAATGCTTTCCACCAAGGCCAGCTCACCACCGTCATAGAGCACAACTCATCGGCACTTGCGCCAGAGAATGTTATAAAGGCACAAGTCTACAAGTATCGAGCACGTATTGCTCTAGGGGAGGCGGAAGAAGTAAGCGCGGAGCTCGAAGGAGAGGATTCCCCAGAACTGGCTGCGGTGAAAGCTCTTGCAGTGTACACTACTGGTAATACATCGGTTGCAGCCGCCGATATCGCAAGATTGATATCATCCTCATCGAACAATGGAACGGTCCAAGTAATTGGAGGCATCATATTGCACTTGGAGGGCAAGAGTGACGATGCCGTTGCCCTCCTCAGCAAGCACCAGGGAAACCTTGAGGCGTGAGTTCTCAATGTCCCAATATATTAGCTGATGCTAATTAATTGCATTTGTAGTGTCTCATTGATAGTTCAATTCCGTTTGTGTCAAAACCGTACAGACTTAGCCCTGAAGGAGGTCCAGGCAGCCAAGAGATGGGCACAAGACAGCTTGTTGGTCAATTTAGCTGAGTCATGGGTGGGGTTAAGGGTGGTGAGTTCGAAGACAACCCTAGCCGGAGATAAGGGTTATGTTCTGACCCCACATTGCGTGAAGGGGGGTGACAAATATCAGCAGGCATATTATGTCTTCGAGGAGCTGGCTCAGGCGCCTTCCACATCCACTGCATCTACACTTGTTGGCCAAGCAGTTGCAGAAATTCATCTTGGCAGGCTTGAAGAAGCAGAGGTTGCTTTGCAACAGGCACAGGCAAAGAATCCGAAGCATGCGGAAGCTTTGGCAAATGCAATTGTGTTGTCTGTCCTTGCGGGCAAAGATAACAGTGACCAACTCAGGTATAGTGGCCTCTCGATACACGCGTGCGGAGCAAGCTCCGTTCCATAGCTGACAATACTACAGCCTGCTCAGAAACACGATGCCAGACCATCCCTTACTCACTGACGTCGAACAAAGGAGTGAATTGTTCGACAAGGCGGCTGCCAAATACGCTGCGAAGATAACCGCGTGATATATCTTATTTAGAAGTTCAGTTTCTTTTCTCTATTGCCTGTGGATCACTAGGGTCAACTATTTTGTTAACTATTTTGTTCGATATCGTATGTGGGTTAGCCATTCTTGCACTACTAGTGGTCTGGGCGATAGTTCCGGAAGGCGCCGGGGTAGGAGGATACTGTTTCCATGACTGTTCTTCTACGCTTATCAAACTACCTATCACCATTAAATTTCAACTAAGAAAGGATCCTCTGAGTCCTAGTCTGGCTTGGATAACCAAGGTTACTTATCAATGATCAACACTATTTTAGATCATATTCGGATGTAGTCTGGTTGGCACGGTTATAGTCTTAGTCACAGGAGGGGTCGTGCCAACCAGACTAGTCTTAGCACAGCTGCTTGAATTGCAAAATAAGGGTCGATTAAGCCCTCAAGTGGCTTTGCCCTTCATGACATCACCCGCAAGGGCCTGTTATTGGTAGATCTCGCGTTCAAGGTCGGGGACCCTACGCACAATGTTGTCATTCCGTCAATTCCAATGCCCAGAACAGCAAAATAAAAAGCAAACGAAATTTTAAGGGACTTGGCAAGGGAGGTTCCTTCTCTTGACAGCGGTGCTGGGCAAGTTGTGAACCCTGCCAATCGTCTCACGTTGCGGTATTTTACTCGTAGAGATCACTCGGCACCCGGCCCTTGTTCAGGGACTCCCGATAACTTAGCCGATCGTCCTACTTCGGCAATCCATACACCACAGGAACCAAAGCCGACCGGCCGCGGATCACGCCAATTTTTTTTCTTTTCAGATTCTGCTCCCGTCATGATACTGGCTTACTCACACAGTGGGGGACCAAGCAAGGAAACCTGTTAAAAATGCTTCCGCTCCTCGTGATGAACAGTTAGATCACGCAGTCTGCAACACCAACCTTTGTGGCCTGTATAGAAATGCCCCAATTTTCTTTTTCTTGTATTCGGGCCTTGAAAATGGCCGGTAGGTTGGCTCCAGCTGTCACAAAAACTCTAGAATGTGTTAGTTCTCTAGCAAACGGCACATAAAAGGGCTTCAGGTTTCAGATTGTATTGTACTGCCGTGAATCCATGTACTTGCTAGTAGGTATTTGACAATAGTGCCGTTACGGGGCAGGATTCAGGTGCCACGATAAGATTTCTTTGACCAGCTCCAAGTGTGGGAGGTACTAGCCCGATTAAGCTCTCGATTTACATCTCACGATCGTTCATATCTGCGAACAGCTCTCGAAAATGCACGATCATTGATGATAATATTCCTCAGAACAGGATTTCCTCAAATGTACACCTTCATTCCTTTTTCTTTCGAAATAGTAATATGCAAGAGTATGATCAGCGGGACCCTGACGTGAGCTTCCTAATCGTCAACACCCTCCAGCCTATCCCTCCAGGATTGCTATTAGGCCCTTCATGGGCGGGTCCTGAACCTGACTATCCCAAACCCTGCATACTGAGAGCTACCCAGTCCGGAAGCCCGTGCCCAAGACTGCAATCGAGCCACCACCTGGGACTCGGCTTCACCATGCTCAAGCTGGCAGGAGCAGTCAAGCTTATAAAATGGAGGCCATTTCCTTCCCTTTCCGTCTATCTTCAAGCCATCTTCTCCTATCACATCAATACCTACTACCATAGCTAAACCTTCTCGGATATATTCTAATATCCACAGCTCTTGAGCAACAATCACAAAAAAAGACACTGTCAATCGCCACACTCTCTGTTTTCACAACGAAAACATCCTCTGCCATACCAGTGACACAAGCACAACCATAATTATGCCTTCCATCATCGTTTCCGAGCCCGTTGCAACCAGACAGTTGCTTGAACAAAACGGTCCCACAGTTCTGAGGGATTTTATCAAACAGGACCTCCGAGTACCCCTTTCGAGCATTAGCAACGATAATGGAGACAAGATCTCCGCCAAAAGAGATATCATAATCTTCTCTGGTGAGAATCCAAACCCGTGAATACCTAACCACTCGGTACTGTTGTTCAAAACTAACAGGTAACTAGACTTCGATGGAACTATCTTCATGCAAGATACCGGGCACATCCTTTTCGATAACCATGGCTGTGGTCCTCAACGCAGAGAGGAGCTAGAAAGGGAGATCAACAAAGGTGTACGATCTTTCCGAGATGTGTCTGAGGAGATGTGGGGCAGCCTCAGCGTCCCATTCGGTGATGGGTTTGAAGTCATGAAGACCGTTTTGGAGATTGACCCAGACTTCCGGGAATTCCACGACTTTTGCATTGACCGAAACATTCCATTCAACGTTATCTCAGCTGGTCTCAAGCCAGTGCTTCGAGCTGTCCTCGATGAGTTCCTCGGCAAAAGAGCATCTCGGCACATCGACATCATTGCCAACGATGCCTCAATCACCCCTGATGGGTCACAGTGGAAACCAATCTGGCTTCATGATACACCCCTAGGTCACGATAAGGCCGCTTCTATCCAGGAATACCGAACCACTGCTTCCTCTGAAAGTGTAGATGGGTCGTGCCCCCTCGTCGTTTTCGTTGGAGATGGCGTTTCAGACCTCGCAGCTGCCCGAGAGGCAGACGTTCTCTTCGCTCGACAAGGCTTAAGACTCGAGGAATATTGCATTGAGAACAGAATTCCATATATCCCCTTTGCCACCTTCGCAGATATTCAGAGGGAAATTAGGAAGATCATCAGGGACGACCAGAGGGATACCAAGGGACAAGGCAAGCCGGTGCAATATAACCCTAAAGCCAATTTCTGGCGAAAAGTTAACAAGGTAAGTCCCTAAATTCAAGTATTCCGACACAGATAGGCTAATTAGCCGAATTATAGAGCAAGGAGATCAATGAATCAGATATTGTCAATGTAACCGCACCTTCTGTAGCATATACAGCGGCACCAACTTCCGTTTCACTTCTGACCTAGATTGAGTTTCAAAAATGTTTTTTTTCTCGGTTTCTTTTTTGGCTTTTGTTAATGGAGTTTTATTGTTTATTGTTCATTCCGCATTCGTTCTTGGTCCTGTTACAACATTGCATTTGGTTATTTGAGTGGGATATGACATATTGGGTATTAATGCATACAAGACGTTGGTCCGATGGGCTCAGGTTTTGGAGGCATTCCGTCTCAAGATAATGAATTCAAGACGGTTCCATTCGCTTTTGCAGGAGGTTTTGGTCGAGTTTGGGATGTTATCGTTTCTCGTGTTTTTATACCTCTAAAGTGCTTTGATTGGAAAGTTCCTGCTTTTCAGAACTACCTGGATAAAAGGAGTGAACTCAATTGACATTCGGTGCATTTGATCGCACGTACGTTAGTGATATGCAGGGTCGTCGTACATAGTTTCTCAAAGAAACTTGGCAAGGGGTGCCCCGCAATTTGGTATCGTGAACTTACTTACATTATTAGGTAACTCAACACAAATACTGCTGACTACGTCTACCAACTACATGTGACCAACCTTTATCCCCCTGCAGCGGTACTAAGCTCTATCTGGATCGGTATCTACTTGCCTCTTAACAGAGGGTCTGGGCACGAGACTAGATGTAATCTATTTCGACTCGATTTCATATTGGTTGCCCATATCACGAGTTTAATTTCCCTGAGTCTCAAGAATTGTTCCACTAAAGTATCTGAAACGAAACAATATGCTACTTCACGGCACGAGTACCCCGTGATGAGAGGTAGTCAGCAATGCTTATGTGTACTATGTAGTCTGGTTGGCACAACCCCCCCTAACGGGGTACTATATTAGTCTCGATCAGACCCTCGTAGAGGTACTATATCGACTGGAGCGCACATATCGGGTTAGGTGGCCTGCAATTTGCGCCCGGAGGCGGGAAGGGCGGGAAGCGGAAGCTTATTTAATGTGTAGGTGAGCAAGTTGACGTTATATTTTAGGATCGGGCACGTGATTGAGCGTATAGAGATCACGTGAAAAGGAAGTATTGATGAATTTAGTCGGATTAGGGTTGAACGACTGGTTCATAAAACCTGGGATTTCAGACTTCGATCCAGGGATCCTGTCGTAACAAACATTCAGCTGGTTAAGGGGCACATTTTCGAGGCAATTAAAATGATCGACAACGACGGTAACATTGATATGAATAATTAATTAATAATTTATATTGCATCGGCGATTTGATCTGAAGCATATATTACAGATCCCAAATAAGGGTTCATGCAGAGCACAGCGGAACGGACGTCATATATGAATCAGCGTGTTCAGGGGTTTGTCGCATCCTAAAAAAAAATTGAAAACTCCGTGATCTGGGCCTGTGGAGCCGCCGCTAGAGTGGTTATTAATGCTCCATAATTAAGAAGTTGGGAGCGGAATGAAGTGGCTGTGTCGGGTATAACAATGCGGCTTTTTCTGATATTTTTAGTGTGTATGATGTTGGCTCAGGGTAATGGGTCAATACCTATCCAACTTTCTCCCACACTGGTGTATATTAATCCTCACAATCCCATATCTTCTTCCAGAAAGATGATGGTTGCTATATTTTTCCCGGGCTGTGAGATTATGACGTACTACTCCCTCCTGCAGTTAACTAGTGCTGGTGGAGGCCGTACCATGGCGAAGTTGCTAAAGCAACTTGAAAACTTAGGCGCACACAACCTGCATGAGCGGGGGGAAAATTGTGAGGTTCTTGCTACATGTATAATCAAGGGCAGATGAAATAGCTAAGGCGAAAACCGTGAACCAAATCGTTGTCATACCAAATACCCTACCTCCATGAATAGCTCTGTTCTCAGTCAGCTTAGCAGTAATCAGGCTGCAGGTTTTAATGATACTTAGTATACTCGTTGACATCAAGTCAGCCCTTTGGAAACTGGAACATGATCTAGGTTTATGAAGTAGCTCACTTTGGCTCACAACTCCTTCCCCTGCTTTTTTGTCATTTTTTTTTTCCCTTTACTTTCCACAGTATGAGACTTTATCGAGCTTCCTGATATTATGCTGTCCTAGGACCCATTCATGTATTCGTTCATTGCCATGTTCAAAGTATACTAGGTATGGGTGTTAGTGGCGGGGCCTAATCTAGATATCCACAAGTAGACTTACCACTCAGTTTGGACAGCTAAACCTATCTGGGTTGATAGCTCAAGGTCCATATTATGAGATGGTTTCAGGGGCCCTAGTATGTAGTGTTTCCCTTGACATTGTTATTACAACCCTTGCAATAGCATTAGCGTGTCCGACTAAGCGGTTAAATCGTATTCGCAGTTACGTTCTTAGTCAAGATCCTGGACGGGATGCAGGGGAAAAACTCATGTACCTGAGTGGAAGCAAAACTGGAGGCTGTATCACAGGACCTTCTCCATATTAGAAAATAGTTAATTCGAACTTCTATGAATGTTCGACTAGTACTAAGTTGTCATATACATTACCTGCCATATCATACAGTATATTCCTCAAACTCAAAAATTTAATTAGATGGCTAACAAATTCAGGGTAATCTTGGTAATGGTTGGTTACCCATCAGACAGGCTTCTATATATTATCGCCAGTAACCCTACTTTTACTATACTAATATAAATAATAACAGAGGTTTTTGACCTTACAGATCATATCAAGTGTAACTTCATGAATTTAAGGTTTGGAGGATTAATCACGTGCGTCATTACCAACTCTAGCATAGTCTCATGGCGAGACTAGCACTAGCTGCTTGAGACTAAGCACTAAGAGGAATACATCGACTTCCCGATCGGGAAGTCGATGTTGCAACGGCCCCTTTGGGTTGCCCGCACAAGATCCTGATGAATACCACACAATCTGGAAACCTGCAGGTCTTGCTGACGGACCACATCGAAATTGCTGGGGCTGAACAAACTTAGGTAAATGTATTACATACAAGCACCTAAAGTTAGATAGGTATCGATTTAGCCATTGTTTCTTACGTTATGGATATCTAACAAGATCTGGGTAGCGGACTGGGCCACTTTCGATTGGAATTCGGGAAAGTCACCATTTATAACAACATGTACACTACTTTGACAGTTTATTGGTCTTTTTTATGATCAAGATTAAGTACCTATAGATCTCTTAGGACTACATGGCTCAATTGCAGGTTATCACGAAGTCGTTTTGAATTGGAATGAGTGACTTGCATGTAATTGGTTGCAATCGACCGGCACGCCTGCAGTCTTCTGCACGGAAGGATAGTAACTAGAATCCTAATTGAGCTCGATGCTTGCACCTTCATCTTATGGACAGGTACTGTCACCCACTGACATCCAGTATATGATGTAATTGGTCGTGGACAAGTTTGAGTCATGGCCATCAAATACATGAGATGTCTATGAGCTTTAATGCATACAAAGAACCTTCTCACACCAATAGAATATAGGTATACATATCCCCGGACACTATTGACTGTCAGTATAACCGGTTTTAATGTGATCTATATACACCACCAATGATGCCATAGCCATAAAGATAAATCAGCCACGCATGATCAAAAGAGACCCGAGAGTATCATGGACTAAACTAGAACCCGAAAATTTGCACATGAGTGGATCTTGTGCATTGGGGCTTCACCACACACCACAGAGGAAGCTCCGCTTGTGGGGAACAAAATTCTTAGGTATGACTCTCAGGCGAAGAACTTGTATCTCGGAGTAAAACCTGGAATGGATCTTGCTATAACAGTGGGATTTTTGAGCAATCCGGATAGCAAGAATTGCCTAAGTATAATCATTAGTGCCCTCACTAATGTAGATTTCAGGGCCCTGTGTCAACAAGAAGCCATCACACTTGTGCGTTCACTGGGATACTCTTATGGTGATCGATATCCTGGTAATGAGAGATGCAGGCTTGCCAGATCTTCTTGGCCCCCACGGCCATGCGGATTGGAAATTGATCCGGCATGATATCAACAATTTATCTCTTTCAGGATCTAGTGTCACTTGCCCTGCGTTTATGGCTTGCGCAGACCATCAAAACCCCTCAATTTCCAGAGATCTCATCCAACTAGAGTACAGTGCCGTTATCGAGGTAAAACAGCATAATACACTAGCAACGGAATCTAACGCGGGGTGGACATACAGAACATCAGCAGATACTCGAATCGCCAATTGCAGGTGAAAGCACAGGGAATTCTGGGAGCAAGCCGTCCCACTTGGTGCATGGATGTTTCCAACGCTTCACCCAACTGAAGAAATTGGAGAGAAATTAAACGCTGACGTGTGATAGGCGGGTCCTGATCGCCGCGAATAGCAATTACCAAAACTGCGGCGTGTCCAAATGTAGAATCGTTTTCGAGAACATTCTTGCATGTCAAGACGCACTTCCAGGTGATATCCATGCATTCCTTGATGAAGATGTTTGCTGACTTGCCGTAAAACTTGGTAGCGATGTCAAAGATATCCTGGGAAATCCATATTTACCCTCAACTCCTTTTCTTGGAGAGCTAAATGGAAGAAATCTGCCATATCTCTAACCAGCTTGTTTATTGGTGATATGCTGGTCTTCAATGTTAGAAATCTTTTTTTTTTGGTCTTCTTGACCGAAGATTCCTTGCTCAAAAGCACCACCGTTCCCCAAATGGGGCTCGCGGCACGGTCTCCCGTGCCAACACAATGAAACCCACTAGGTGATGTGATGCACCCCTTGCAGATGGCTTTGGGTGGAATGTGCCACGTATTTCCCGCCAGGCATGATTACTCTTTTTTTGCCTGGTAATCCTCTTTTTAAGGTCATGAATCATGGCTTGCACAGACACCTATGACCGGAGTTATAAAGCGACACATTTAATTAGCGGGTATCTGCAATGTCACTCGGGCATGTACGATATCTGTAATTGTCAATGGCAAGATTTGCCGCTCAATCTGGGTCTTGGTTTGAATAGCGTACCCTGCATAGTTAAGCTATCAGTAGCGGTGTTTTGATGTGCCATGGCGGCTACCAAGTCAACTTTGATTCCCAGTCCCATCAAATAGACATGCGGCTGGCACTTACAATTGATATCCTCTCATGGCCAGCAACGCGTATTCCCCCAAAGCCTGAATTATATTGCGCGTGACCAAAACTGCTCAAGGGAGCCTCTCGCTTTCTGCATGCAATCTTTTGGGCGATGATTGATGGGATTGATTGTCATCTACAACGATTGGTATTGAGTGTTCCCCTTCCGTGGATCCCTGCTATGGTCTGCCCAATCTTCCCCACACGCCAAGCTTATGAGGACTGATGCTGCCATGACCGCAAAACCCAGAGCGGTTGTTATGGCCTGCTAACTTTGTTCTTCTTTAAATCGAACAAGGAAAATGTCGACGTTTGGTAAGGTCACGGGGCTGTAGTAGGTAAATGATGCTGCGTGTGTAATAATCCATGCTTGCATGGACGGCACATGCAGAATGCCAGATATGCATCTATTAACAGCTTCAGGGTTGTATACTTACAGCCGCAACAAAGAACTCAAACACAGTTTGGACTGGCTTTTCCCTGCATTTTTTCGTATGCTGCACAAATCTCATGTTACCTTGATCCTGAGGTCAGGATAAAAGGGAAAGAATGTGATTGGCACCATGCCTCTGTTCATTGCCGGATAGGATTTTCCCGTACCTTGTTTCTAGGTTGCAGATTCCCGGTGCCTACAGGCAGGGGGGCGAGAGATACTGGGCATGAGAGCAGATCTGGGTTTTCGAGACGCAATTACCAAGAATCTCATATGTAGAATATCTTAGATAGATCTTCCACCCTCAATAATGCAGTGTTACCGACGTATATACCGAGGGATGCGTCGTGGCCTAACTTTCGGCATAGACCCTCTTGTCGAGTAGTAAGCAAGGAATTCAACCAGTCTTTGACTTGAACCAATCGGTAGGGAAGAATGATGAGAATGAGAAGCTTGCTATGACATCATATCGTTCGAGAAATCCTCATTAGGTACAGTATCTTCATAGTAAGATGCTTAAGATGCATTTCGGGCTCATATCCAGAACAGCCAAAGCTGCGCAGCTCTCAGCAAATCGCAAGCTCAACATGTGCAACTTTTGAAAAAGCAACTTGGCCATTAGACCCCTGTCTATCCTCGAGGCCTCAAATTATTTCGTTATCTGTTGACAAATCTAACTACTAACGACTCTGAATCACGCAGGCTAGAGTGGGCATCAGCTAGGTACTTGCTGCCAGAGATTTGGCGGCCATATTGCATGGGAGGGTTAGACCCATCGCCGCATATCATTTGGGAAGTCATTGGGATGGCGGGAATCGGTCGTTAAGCATAAGATCGCAGGACTAAGCTTTTCCCGCTGAGGAAAAAGCAAGATTTGACGCACGCGATGGGAAGCCCACAAGGCTAGATATCTCGGTCAGAGGAAAAGACTTTGGCTGTACCCGCCAAATTCGTCTCTACAAAAAAGCGTTGCAACTCGAGATAGTGAACTCCAGCAGATGACGTTGTTGTATGGAGCTTCACTCGGCTGGAGCCGCTAGGTTGAGCCATGCATGGCGCACGCCGAGGTGGGATTAAGTTAGCTGGATCTGGAGCCAAGCATTACAACGCACGATGATGATACGTCCTCGTCGAAAATTTTAGTCGACCGAAAACACACGCAGGTGAGGATATTATCAGCCTCTCTATCAGCATGATCTTCTTGTTGGATCACAGGTTGGGAATGTTAGCAGGGGGTAGACATCATTCTACGATTTCCTCGTGGACAACGAGGAAATATGACACAGCATTATCAATAATGCGCCTTCGGCATCATTATGATATTGAGAATTCGAATCTATGATCATACGCTAGAAGCTCGCATGAACTTGCTATAGTCGATGAACGCAACCATACTCCGTAATGTGCGCGAAATATTGGTGTGATATCTAGGCGAGCTCAAGAGCTCCGTTGTCTAATGAGGGCCGGATTTGGCTTCTTAGCACTGATAATAATTTGCAGTTCATGTGATTGAATGTTCTGGGGAAAAGTGTTGGACCATGGGTTCGGGTCTACCTACGCTTAGGGCGAAGGCGATGTGGCGGACCCTCCTGACCCAACTCAGATGCAAGATACAGATCTCTCGGATTCCATCCAGTCAGAGCTAACACTGGTACTATGCGGGGCAATGCTTTGATATAACGTTTTGTTACGAGTCAATAATGAGCTATATTGAATGTTCCACGAAATAATTCCTTCCCACCGTTATCCCCGGCTTGGCAATAAGGCCTCTACCAGAAGGGAGGATATTAATTAACATAATATGCACTTCGACGGGGTCGGGTGTATACGAGATGATACTCAAAAAAAATCTGTTGCCAAGTATATCATCAAATGTTGAGCGCAGACAAGGATGGTCACGTTGGAAATCCTGATATGTGACTGTCATATATACAAGACTCTTCTTTTCTTTTAGCTGAAATATTATACCAAATATAAAAAATCGAAGAAAAAGCTCGAGATCGAGATTCACTGTGGCGGTGCACTCATGCGGAGTGGGACTAGGTAAATTATGGGGGTTGCATCTTATTTTGTATATACGAAATACAATAGTATGTTGATGGACGTATGTAGTCTGGCGTATAGGTGATACTTTCTGATAGAAAAAGAAAAATATAGAGCTCAAGCTCGAAGTATGGTTGTAGGTATGGGGTTCGTCTCATCTTTCGTTTCATTCCAGCCCAGTTGTAGTTGCGCATATAGACTGAATTGCAAACACTCTGTGGTTACTGTTTTTGCCCCGGGGGGCCATACGTTTTCTTCTCTGCTGGTCACTCGATTCTTTGCTTTTACAACTTTTACAAGGAACTGATGATTGACATGCCTAGATCAAACGGCTAAGTTACCCTGTTTGTGCATATCAAACGCCACTCGGCATATGTATACGTCCAAACAAACAACTGGCCACTGGCTGTGACAGCGGACTGTCCCTCGTCATGATCATCCCTTCTCTCATGCACAGTGGGGGGGAGTGGGACTTAGGTGTGGGGGGGAGGAGTGGGGAAATTCGAAAGTATTCTCGTATTGGAAGAGTTTAGTTCAGTTTGAATTTCCACCACATGAGGTAATGCGTGTTTATGTGAGTGGGTTTTACATAATTCAGGGTACATAGTTGGAGGTAGTCTGGTTCGCAATTCTCACGCATATCTGAGTGGGCTAATTTTGGATGGGCACTGTAGATCGAGCCAGTACTATTAATCCAAGGAGATTTTTGAATATCCGCCTGTCATGGGGGTGCATGTCATAATATAGGCCAAAAAAAAAAAAACTCGAAGTCCGGACGAGAATGCAGCTGAAGCTCTCGACTTCCCGATGCATATAGGTTTTCGGCCACGAGAAATGAAAATGGACAGCCAGCCAGAACACGTGGAAAACGGGCAATGATGATCTCAATAGAATATGTTTCATAGAGTCATGATGTAATTATAAACGCTCATTCTGTAGCTCATTCAACTTCACCTCAACATCTCGCCACTGGTAGTTAACCCCCCTTCCCAATACAGTGGTTTCAACAACCGCATTGTGAGCTGAGGGAGCTCCACTGCCCCCGAGTCTCAGCTCCAAGCCCGCTCCGAATCATCCCGCCATTCCATCCAACCAGACTAATTCTGCCCCCCTCTAACCCGAAGTCTCCCTAGGTACCCCATTCACCAATCAAGTTCTCTCTACCTTCGGATTTAAAAAACACTACAAATACCAATGCGCATTTGCCATTCGCCTGACCTACTTACCTAGGTACATATTAGGTTTTGGATGTAAGTACATGTACGAGGAGAGGTACTTTACTGTACTCCACTGGACCACCTCCTGGAATGTTCTCATTCCAAGCCTAACCTGCTTTGCCATGGCTTCTGCATGCATACAGTTTCGTACACCTGCACTCATGCAGACCCTGTGCCCTGTCAAGCTGGGGCTGTAGTACATGTACATGTATCTACATGTAAAGAAAGGGTAGTTAGTAGCAGAAAATATTTCCTGAAGTCCTACCTCAAGATGAACACACAGAGTAGAATATCATAGAGTAGACTCCACTATATCCGATAATAGTCTGGCCGGCACATCTGCTACCTGCTCGACCATGTCCTCAACTTCATCTCACAAGCCCGAACACGGCCAGCGAAGTGCACCAGCCCACCTGCAGCGACCAATCACCATGAAAGAAAGTGCTCCACGAACTAACCAAACCGATGGCTCCGATGTCGAGAGGCGTTAACACGCCATGATAGCAAGATTAACAGTAACCTAGAACTCCAAGAAACGTCAACACCAGCTCAACACGGTAAACACAAAGCCCAAGCACAAAGACAAACCAGCATTCGCCGATAGACACACTGGTAGACAACACAAAGCAGGATAAATATTCATGCGCGTCTGAACAATTGCAATAGTGATAAGATATTCATGCTTCATGACACAATATGTAAGGTAAATAAGGTACCGGTTGTAGGTAACGTAGGTATATGTATTGCCCATGTTTTCCAACACCACACCACTATGCACCACATCGCCCATCCACTCCCTCCCACCTAAAACACCCGACACAAAAGCAAACAGCACTCGTAGAACAAAAAAAGCAAAGCACAAACAACCAACCCAAAAACAAATGGCAAAAACACCGACGCGCAAAACAAAGAACAACAAAGTTAGACAAATGAGAAACCCCAATATTCCAATATCCGACACCCGCCCCGAATCCTCCCTAAGCTATTCCTAAGAAAAACATAAAAAGGTGAAACAGACCCGAAATACCCAAAGTTGAAAAAGAAATTAACTGAACCCCTATTCTCCGCTTCGTATGGCCTTGAAAAACACCCATTAAGAAAAAAAGATGAACAGAGTGGTGGGTGACGTGTACGTGATGTGAATATGGATTGATTAGTAGAGCAACCATACCAAGTGGTAAGGGTGACCTTTTCAATAATGACAAAACGAGACGCCATTAACAAATTGATGGAAAGAATTTTTGGAAACGCCTGAATGAAGTTTGGGACTCCTCGTGTGTCAGTAGCCTATGCGCACACAATTCGTGTCGAGAGATAAAATGGACGTTGCCTCGATAAGATTCTCCTGCAGATAGGATAGACCGTTCCAGGGTTCACCCACAAGATAGGGAAGTACAATGAAAACCGCTCGTAGGAGAAATCAATCGGAGCAGTCAACCAAGATAAACTGTAGATCGCATGCTGCATGCAAGGAAGAGGATTGCGAAATTCGATGATCACGGGGGAAAACCCGATCCTGCAACCACCTGGTAATATGAACGCACAGAAACGAGGATAAGCACCATTGTTCGATGGACAAACTCCGTCCCGTTAGAAAAAGAAGTGGAAATGCAGACTCCAATGAAATGTCCTGACTGGCCCTCTGGAACTAAACTTGCAGTAAATATTATTAATTTTGAGAGGCAGCAATTGCAGTTAATTTGTCAATGTCTCGTTGCTGCATGAATGGCATGCTGGAGGTATTAGATGGCGACCCTGCAAAAAGATATCCGCCTTGTGCCTCCTCAAGTGTTAACGGGGTGACCGGCCCGGGACTACCCATTGGAATTAACCGTGGCGACGAAGGGAATAGGTGGTGTGATGGGAGGGTGCCCCGTGTAGCTTGCTGAATGAGGTCCTTTTGATGTATCTGAAGCTGCTGCTGGGCCGAAAGGTAGCTTGATTGCTGTTGAGCATAGCTGTGTTGGCTGTACTGGTAAGTAGGTTGGACATTGTACTGGTAGTGAGTGTTCATTGAGCTACTTAAGCCACTGCTCATATGTGACTGAGCGTGAGATGGCGGTTGGGGGAATCGTGGGAGAGCATTGAGGGTCAACCTGGTTTTCGGCTTCTTTCGGGAGTTCGAGCTGCTTGATGGAGGTGGTGCAGTAGCAGAGGTACTTGCAAGGGAAGGAGGAAGTAATGGTGAGGTGAGGGTGAAGCAGGTAGCAGGGGTGCCTTCGGCAGCCAACATCCTGAGCTGAGTGTTCGGGTTTAAGGGGTAGGATGAGTTTTCAATAAGACCGTAGAGGTAAGTCTCCGACTTGCCGTTTCGAACGATGCTCGAAGATATTGGGGAGGGCCGTGAGCACAATGACTGAGAACGTGTGTGCGAGGCTCCTTGCTGCTGGGTAATGAGTCGTTGTCGAGTGTCGATTGCAAAGGTTGGTGCAGCTAGGGAGGATGAGGGTTCCTGGGAGCGGGAACGGGAAATTTGTGGGAGGGAAGGACCCTGAGATATAGTCGAGGCTTTCGGCCCTGAGGGGGTAGGAGGATCTTCAGAGGACGGGGGAGAGGGGAGACTAGTGGAAGTTGATTGGGTATGCAAGTCGTCGTCCTGTAGCTGCGGAGCGTGCGTGGAGATGTGCAAGGTAGGAGAGCGTAGCATCTTTTTTTTCGGCGGCAGAGGTGCGGATGGGGGTGCGTTTATATCTGATTGGAATGAGTGGACAGACCAGGTGGATGATGGTATGGTGGGATGTGGGCGGAGGTACCCCCTCAGGGACTGTAAGGCAAGGATAGCCAATAGTAACAGCCAGACTAGTATGCAGTAGACCAGACTATCTGGGGGAATTTTTCGTTATGAGAGACCCTGGTGGGGGTGATGCTCAGGTGCAACATATCTTCGCCTTTGAAATGGGTGTGCAGGTCGGGGAACCTGAGCTCTTTGGTATGTACTGTAGATGTAGTCGCTTCGCACAACGGCCTACTCTAAACTCGGGCATGCAACACAGTGCTGAGGGGAGATTTTACGGCGCATTGTACTCTAAAACAAAAATGATATATGACGATAGGTACTGTACAATAATATCAATCACGTCTCTACTACCGGTACTGCTGTCATCATAGCATCAGCCCCAAGCCTTGCAGCTGCACCCTGCACCCTGGCCCCGTTTCCTTCATTCTCTTGTCCCGAGATACAAAAGCGGGCTCAGGAAACCGTATCTGCACCACCCGGCAAGGTAAGCCATTGCCAGGGAACAGGGTGATGTCGAAAGAAAGTGTGGGGTAACTCGTGACTATTACCCCTATGCAGCCAGGAACATCAAAATGCACCGGCCTTTAGGTACAGATTTTGTGACATCAGAAAGAGAAGGGAAATTGCAAAGCTGGCTTGGTTCGTGGAGTCCAAGCTCAGGCCTCTGTACGCAACACAGCTCTTGCTCACTTTCGCAACTGGGTGTTACCCAACATGCCCCACTTTGCCATCGCGGCTGATACTGGGTCCAGCTTCGACAGTAGAGAGGAGGATTTGTCAACCCGAGTCGACTGGAAAAAATTAAGAAGTGTTTGACGGGTCCAGGCGCCCGTACACTCCTAGAAGGCTGCATTGCCCTGCAGGAAGCTCCTTCCGAGTCTGAATTCTGGTGCGTTATCAAATTGCTGCACAAGTCTCTTGCTTACTTTACTTTTTGCAATTTGCTTCTACTCTATGATATTCCAAGGATCTCCTCTCAGTCTGTGCTTTTTATCCATTTTTTTCACTTTGTCCTGGTTCTTTGTGGTTGGAAACGCTTCCAGACGGTGGTGACGGCATTGGATAACCTCGGTGCTGGAGGAGCTCGCAAGTTGCTTCAGAACTCCTCCGAAACCTCTCGGTGGCAGCATATCGCATTTATATATCCTTAAAACTCAACAACAAAAGGTTGAGAAATCGGTTCCCATAAGAGGCTTGTGCCACCCAGCTACCAATTATTTCAATATCCTACACAGATTGCGATAAATGCTGGTCCTCTAGTGACCTCAGCACGCTATCCAATCCATGGAGATAGGTTAGGAATTACTGCTGAGAGGACATATCCAGAGAAGTAATAATGGTCGCAGGTGAGACTCAGATATGACTGCACATACATTTTACACAACCAGGTGTATGGAGTTATGCCAGGCCAAGATTACCCCGGATTTTAAGCTCAGAAACAGAAGAATCTGCCATCCACACAGGCAAAGAAGGTGAATTGTCGACCACCACCAGTTGGCAAAGGAACCATTTTCAGGCCCTATCATATCTTCAGACGAACTCCTTGAGGCACAAAACACTGCAACCCGCTGGATCGGGCACAGAGACAACCATGTCCCAAGATCTCAAACCAAGCTCTATTAAGACATTCGCCGGCAAAGGGGGGCTAGCAAATTTTCGCGGTGGGTGGATTTTAAATTTGCAGGGACGTGGAGGTTATCAAGAATTTGTTAGTAACATAGAATGGGGTTGCAGCAGCATTGGGCATCTTCAGAATTTTGTGGGGAAGCTTGTAGATCCATGCATGTACATATATGTTACGGTTAGCCACATGTAGAACACCCGCCCAAAGCAAGTAGTGATCGTCCATCACCTGCAATGACACGGACAACAGCCTGCGAGAACGGGATATCGTACATGAATTATCAACCACAGTACACGAGGCATTAGAAAGGGCCACTCTAGAGCAACATGGCAGATGAATCGATATCCCCACCGGTCAGCTCTGAACCTGCTCAGCTGACCAGCTATGCGCATACCGTCCACATTATACTGTGTTAGTTGATGCCAGAAAGTGCATGAAAAGTATGCTGGATCCAATTTCGTTAGGGGAAACTTCGATGTCTCACTTCATATCGCTTCATATCGCTTCATATCGCTTCATATCGCTTCATACCCGAGCCCTTTCAACCAGGATCCGCAAACGCCGTGCCCGCCATTAGAGGAAATCTAAAGTGATGAGTAGAATACAGCGTGGCTGACGAATGAACCGGGGCATGGAAACATAACCTAACGGCGAATGGCATTAATATAACCAGGGTCTGACCATGGATATTGCATCCTGACAAACTCTTGATGCATTTATACCCCAAACTGTCCAGTTTACCCGAGTCAATGTACTGGCATGCATTGGTTCAGGGTCCGACTTGCAGATTCTGGACAGTGTGGGGTACATATGTATATACCTAACTATGCTCTTAAGGGAATCTCCGAACGACCAGGGTTATGTCAATTAACGGGAGACATAATTTTTAGTTTGGTTAAAGAGGTTGAGATGAACTTATATCGACGAATACATGTGATTAACCCCACCTGTGAATACATCTTCTGACTATGGTTTACTGCTGCAGGATTAGAAATCAGAATTTCATTATATCCCACAGAATGCGAGGGCGAAGGAATGAGGAGGTTACTTGTGACATTAGCAAAGTCTGCATGTGATATACTTTGCGGTATGTAGCATGAGTTTTTGACATCCATGCTGGGCTCAGGTGGGTTAGCGAGACCCTGGTTGGCTAAGATGTCGAGGAGATATCGAAGGTCCTATAGGGGTAAAACGGAAGCCGTCATATCAAGAGATCGTACTAACGCCCTTCGGGATGTTAGGTTACCTTCCCCATCAGGGGCCAAGAGTCCTGGCAATTTTCCAGCATTTCCGCGAAACCTAAGGATTCTCAAGGGAGCCGTTTGAGAAAGGCTGTTGACGTCTGTAACCGGCTAGGGCAACGAGGTTGTTATCTGGGTGATTTGACACATTTGGATCCCTTGCATTAGGGATGGCGTGACATTTGTCTTGGGGAAATTGCGTAATGGTTCCGCGGGATAGGATCAGATAAGACTGATTTCGAATGAGCCGTGACCATGGAGATTATGCAAGACTAGTTATTTGGTGAGTCTGAGCTTCCAGAATGCGCCGCAGAGAACTGTATAATATTTCAATGCAATTGACGACCGGTTGCACCCCATGCCAGATTGGACCTATATGGAGAACGGATTAACTTTCTGATTTCTGATGGGGCCTCTAGTTGGGCAGCGACAAAATAGTTCACAGCTTTCGGTTTTTTTTTTGTTTTATATATATAAATTTATGTGCGATTCTTCGGCCCATGTTGTTGCGCTGGTTATTCCGATAAGATGTACACCGATAACGAGGGATGGGAAAAAATTCTCCTACAATCTTTTTGTTATCAATTTGGGTTTGATGCTTACCCTGAACTTTTCACTTTTAACCTAGAGGCGTCAGCCTAGCACACTTCCGAAAAAAAAAAAACACGCCCTGACAGCTCCTCTTTGCTATCTGGAGGGATTGAAGGCTGCAAAATAGTTCGGCCTGTCACGGGACAAAGGGGGTTTGACGTGAGTAAGTTTGAAAATTTGAATTTGTCGTGTGAGTTGTGCAGAGTGAATCGTGCTTCGAAAACTTTAGCTCATGGGGGTCGAGTACTCACGACTAATTTAGGGACTGTAGCAATTGCTTCTGGGGAACACGATATCGTGACAGTCAGTACCACCTGTTGGTAGTCAGACCCGATTAGCCCATCGACCTTGTTCTATTTCAGTTCCACACGTTGCTGTTACTCGGAGGAGAAGAAATCAGATCGACACAGTGGGAACCCAAAGAAGCCCTTCCGTCATTTAGCAAATCTCACGAGCCACGGTCTGGCGATCGCTCCCTGGGATAAGCAGATGGAAAAGACTAAAATTGTACCACACTATTGCAATATCAGCATGCCAATCCTCATCAAAATGAAGATAACGGAAGTTGTTTCTACACATGAAAATCAGAGGACAATCTTATAGTAAAGTTGTGTTTCATGTTGGGTCTTACCCTCAATTGGCGCAGCCAAGGACGCTTGAAGGAAGCCAACTTGAGGGAAATTGCTCTTGGATTGAGAATAAGGCTCTGGAATCCGAAATTCGGTTCTAAATTTAATTGGGTCAGGTGTGACCAATGGACTGCATCCCCCTTTTGCTCGCAGCGGAACCACAATTCAAAGCTGGGCTCCCAAGAACGGTTTGAGGTCAGCAAACCTCAAAAGGGTCCTGGGCCTCCAGAATTATATATTAATTATAGAAGGCAAACAATTCATATCTATCGGTGGATTACTATGCTGAGACTATTCAAGTACCGTGGTGGAAAAGTCGAGGAACGTAGTGATCGATACCTAGGCCACAGGCGTGTGGACAAACCCCGCTTCTGCGAGATTTACCACAGGCCCAGCCTAAGTATTTTGCTTAGCTATGCCTCTCAACAAAGAGTGTAGGCTGTACAGGGGCCCCTCACCGAGCCTGCGGTTCGATTATGTGGATCCGAAGGGGTAGAGAGGGGAAGGGGAAGAGATGAAATGGGTCGATATGGGCCGAGAAAAAGGTTGATTATCAACTGATACGCACATACGCGGGGTGTCACAGGCCAGATGCAAAGGCATTACTGCCTCGTTAGCATCAACACCCAGTTCAATTGGATCAACGCGGAACTGACAACATGATCACTGTGCCTCAGCCATTTGTTGTTTGAACTGTCCATGTTAAGGACCCCAACTGTCACCTAAACTATATTGCTGGCTGGGCTGAGGGAAGACATATTGCTATATGCGAAGGAAGTGTAGGGAATGGCTCTTGAAGCCACGTCTGTATGCATCTTATACCCAAATGCAGAGCGGCAAAGGAATTTTGCCACCAGCCTAGCTGATACGAGCGTTGTTATTCATAAACAATTGCCACTTCAGAGTACTATAAGCCTTCAGAAGCCTGCTGACTCTTTCAACCACTGAGACCTAAGAGGAAAAATATTTTGATTGATTAAATTTGCATATATGATCTACATATGATTCACTGAAAGTAAATTAAATCGGGCGACCGCGAGTGCCCTAAGATCAACAGGTACTCTGACAGATTTTCATTTTCAGGGAAAAGTCCATGTTGGAAAGATCAGGATCTAGCATAATGCGATAAAAATGCTACTGAAATATACCAACGCTGCAGGAAATCGAGAACCCAAAGCGCTAACTAATCATGCAGGGGCGAGCACACAGTATGTGCTAGGCTCATTGAGACCTTATGAGTGGAGTACGAAGGATGCTTAACTGTTGTCAAATCAGCAGTTTTAACGGACGTTAAAGACCGTCGGTCCGGCTTCACACACGTAAACCGTTGAACTAAGGTTGCACGGGATTCGAGCAGGGAAGGCCTAACAGACTGATTTAAAATTTGTCCAAAGGATGTTGATGTTTCCCGGATCGACCGGTTTCTCAGGTTTGTATTGTTGACACGAGGAGGTTGATGCTGTTTACCAGGGATATTGGCTGATGGCGGAGCGCTCTCATGTGGTGCAAAAAACTTTCGGCATGCGAGTCGTCAGGTCGTACGTCGGTTCGGCGTAAGTCGGAAGCGCCACATAAGCCCGAAAAAGTGGTATGATGTTTAGATTCTGACGTACCAGAACACAACACCAGTTTCGACATCAGATTCATTGTGGAAACCGTGGGATTGTATATATACCCATTTGAGTTGCTTGTAACAACTTGTATCTATACCACTTGTCAATGATGTTAATGTATCTATACCACTTGTCAATGATGTTAATAGCATGGAGCCGAGTGTTTCCGAGACTAACAAGATACCTCACAAGAGGCCTGGCAGCCTTCAATTGCGGATACCGCTCGCGAATGCTTTTTTATACCAGTATCGTGAATGCCTCTACGTACTGTAGGCGCACTGCAGTTAGCAGGAGTCTTGTGCCGCTAACCTTGGGTGGGGATAGCCTTGCTGCCAGATGCACACCACCTTTGAACATTCGATCCTTCGAACCACTATCAGCCCACTTTCTCATACGCTGAAGGAGCCTGCCATGCCCTGTCATCCTTCGAAAAAATAGCAACCACAGTTTATTCTTTACCCCATCGTCTCAGTTTCCTTCGCCGTGCCGTTCTCGATCACCATGAGCTACCATTAGACACCTAGCTATTTTGAGCAACGTCTACTCGACCGCCCTGAAGAAAGGAACGAAAGGAGTAGTACAGTAGCCTGGCAACAAGGAAAGCAGAACAAGGGTACCTGTCGTGGAAGTAGTGATATGCTTTCAATATCAATATCACCGGGGTCAACTCAACTAACTTATCTATTTGTTGGTGCTTGAGGCTGTGGCTCATCGACTTCCGGGGCCATATTATTGCATGCAGTTTCCTCATAACATCATAACGATTAACCCTCCCCTCCCCACCATTTCCCCCTGTCACCCCTGGTCCGATAGTTACATCGAGCAATTGCCAGACAAATCAGTCCACTGAATTTCAGTGGTGTCAATTTGGCTTACGGTTCCCTCATCTCCTCAGTTTAAACACGCTGTTTTTTCTCTTCCACGTTTCCTGCTTCTTTTATGGTCATGGACGGTCTAGACTACACCACCTGTGCACAAATCCTAGCTCGGCTGGACGCTGACGCTGAGAATCCACTTTCTGCGGGCGCACCCTCAACATCCTCGGTATCACCCGTCTCATCATCGCCTCCTGGCTTCTCGTCTACGACCTCATTATCACCCGAATCCTTTAGCTTTGTTTACAACAACGATAACATCAATCCGCTGTGGACCGACTTTCCCACGTCCTACAACGACCCATACCTGGCTAACAATTGGGACTCCTTCATGCAGCCCCAGGGTCAACAGCAGGTGCAACCACAGCAGAAGCAACGTGATGTGGTCTCACCTGGCATGAGCGATTACAATATCAAGACCGAGGAGAACAGTAATACACAAGGTTACTTCAATGGACAACCAATGACTATATCTCCTCGAAGTTCCCTTCTGGACCCCAATGTTCAGACGGCATACGAAGGATCTGACTTTTCATATATGGAAGGCAGAGGATCGGATCCTTTGTTTGCATTCAACAGTAGTAGTAGCGGCTTTGGACGGCAGCAGCCAAAGCAATCTGACTCTACTTGGAGGAACCCGGAGGTGATGGAAGACGACTTTACACCTATCAATTGGCAACAACAGCCTCAGTCTCAGCCTCAACAACAACAGCAACAACAACAGCAGCAGCAACAGCAACAACTTCAGCAACAACAGCTTCAGCAACAACAACTTCAACAGCAACAGCAGCATCAGCAACAACAACAACAACAACAACAACAACAACAGCAGCAGCAGCAAGCTCGACTTCAGCAGCAACAGCGACAGCAACAGCAACAGGAACAGGAACAGCAACAGCAACAGCAACAGCAACAGCAACAGCAACAGCAACAACAGCAACAGCAACAGCAACAGCAACAGCAACAGCAACAGCCACAGCAACAGCCACAGCAACAACAGCAACATCAACCGGCATCACAACAAACATCTATGTTTCGAAGTAATTCATCGCCACATTCGTCAAGTAGTCCGGAGTCAAACCACCATGATTCTCTAGACGAAGCCGTTCCTCGGAGTAAAAAGCGAAAGACCAGTGATAGCCCCGAGCCTAATCAGTCTCCACCAAGCCACAACCAGATAAGCGCTGGCAGGAAGCAACAGCCCAAGAAAACCGCACACAATATGATCGAGAAGCGTTATCGAACAAATCTTAACGATAAAATTGCTGCGCTTCGTGACTCGGTACCTTCTCTACGGGTAATGGCTGGCACATCGAAGCTTGGGGACGACGATGAAGAAGAAGATCTTGAAGGGTTGACACCTGCGCATAAGCTTAATAAAGCTACTGTGCTTGCTAAGGCTACCGAATATATTAGGCATTTGGAGAAGAGATCGAAGAAATTACAGGAGGAGAACGAGCATTTGAAGAATCGATTAAGTGCTTTCGAGAAGTTGGCAACCATGGGTGGAGTAATGGCTGGACCTGGCAGGACAGCAAGCACAGGGCCAGGCGGTGGCTTGATGTCAAGGTTAATGGTTGGGAGTTTGGCAGGGTTGATGGTTGCGAACGGCCTGCAAGAGCAAGAAGGGAATAGCAGAGGATTGTTTGCTATCCCACTACCGTTTGCTATGCCCTTTGATATGGGTGTGACACAGTCAGCTCTTTCTTCTCACTACAGTTTCTTCCTCGTTTTGGAGGTTTTGCTGTTCTTCACCGCAATTTTATACGTCTTTTCACCTGGCTTCTTCGATTCCAAGCCAAAGGAAGCTAAGGCGGAGTCCGTGCAGCCTGTGTTATCAGCTGTTCCTTCCCTTGCGTCACCAGTTGAGGTACGAAGCAGAGCTTGGTTGACAGCTATCCAAACCGTCTCAGTTCCCCACAGTTTCTGGCTCGAACTGGCAGCATTGGTATTGAAGTTCATGAAATTGGGCATCAGGCAATGTGTCGGATGGGATGGATACTCTTGGCTCACTGGTATGACAGTTGAGCAGGAAGCTGCTAGGGTCAAAGCCTGGACAATTGCATTGGACGCTCAGTTGGCCGGTGGTGATCAGCATGTTTCCCATGCCCGTCTTTTACTTTCTTTACTAGCATCATTCACCCTTCCTGCTACGCCATCGCGGCTTATGATTAATGCTCTTCACCTTCGCGTTTTCTTTTGGGATCTTCACTTTCATTTTTTATTCTGGGAAATTCACCTAGGGTTCGAAGGGTTGGCTAAAAGGCTTTCTGCTTATTACTGGAGCGAAGCACGTAAAATTCAGAAGGCCCCTGTACAAGCCAACTCGGAACCTCTTCCCGATCATCTGGCTCGCCTTCTCGATCTTCAGCCATTGGATGTTCTCAACGACCGCATCATCCAAAGGGCATAC
>WHUX01000110.1:0-180306 GCA_015179025.1 Terfezia claveryi | reverse complement strand
CTCTTTATCCTACCATTTCTTGCTGTACTTGCCAACCTGTTTGTATATTATATGCTTCTATACTAAGTTTTGGAGTATTTGGTAGGCTTGGTTAAAGTAGGTAGAGATGAATGGATTGTCTTCTTCTATCCATTCATTCCACTATACCCAGTCTATTGTTATATAGATTCTAGTTTTAGGAACTTTGGAACTAATATATTCAGATATTACTGCATGATTAGAGCCGATTCAAGAGAGGTCCAGTTCTGGGTAATTATGGAATAAAATACCTCTACCTTTAAAGATGAGGTCTAGAAGGCTCCTAGTATTTCCCTATGTGAATGTGGTTGTTTGGTAGTATATATGCTAACTGAGATGATTTGTTGTTGCCTACTTATAGACTGCTATACCTCTATAGGATGGGATGCTGCCTTAAGCTAGGTAGTATGTGTTGAAGTCCCCTATAACTAAAGAATAGGAGGTAACTAGTATCTTCTGTAGTTCTTCTTTAAGGACTTCTGTAGAAGTGTTGCCATTGAGATACATGCCTGCTACTTTAATAAAGCCAAGGTTAATGAGGCTGATATTGTAACTTATATATCTGCTTAATGCCTTATTGTATTTTATTGAAACATAGCCTATAATTCTGCTGTATTGGTGGAGGCGAGTAATCCTATGGAATAAGGGATGATTGGTGGTGCATGGGCCTTCTTATGTATTGTAAATGATCAGTTCCCCAACAAAGACAATATTTAACTCCTTAACATGTTCAAAAAAGCTATGGGTGTTAATCCTACTATTGTTAATATTACAATAAGAGAAATAAGTATCTTTCCCTTCCCTTTTCTATTATGGGTTCTATGGGAGCTAGTATTCATTAGAATATTGTTTTCCCTTATAGGCTTGTTTGGTTTTGTTAGTATTGAGCCTCTTATTGTTGATGCAATGGAAGCAGGCTTCTACCTCATGGTTGTTGAGGTTGTAGTATATGTAGTAAACCTCACGAGGGATAGGGATGGAGCTGAGCATGGAGTGTGGTTCTGATACTGTATGACCAAGACTATCTATATAGAATACCTTGTCCATATAATATTCGTAAATAAAAGCCTTTTATTCACTATTTAGGATTGGGATAGGAAGTGGAGCATCCAGCATGGTAAGGTCCTTTCTGTAGACTGAAAACCTGAGAGAGTATGTCTTCCCCTTATAGCTGTCACCTCTATATTTATTTCTTACCAGCCATTTAGGGGACCAGATTACTAGAGGAAGGCCTAGACTTTGGGTAATCTCATATGCAATATTCTAAGCTCTTTTCCCCTTCTTCTCTGAAAGGCTAGGGACTACCAGCTCAATTGTTTCTCTGTTGATTGATACTACCTTATTGTCCAAATATTGTGTAGCTGTACAGAACATTTCTCTTCTTAGAGTGACTACCATGTAAATGAGCTCTTCATTGGAGGTGTTTAGCAGGTGTATGACCATGATCTCCCTCTCAAAAGGGTAAGATTTGAACCCCTCTACTTTGGCTGCCTTAATTTTCCCTTGAACCACCTTATCTAACTTAGTATTGAAGCATTTAATGAAACTGTTTATCTATTCCGTCCCACTTGGTAGTTTACTGCACTTGCCAATAAGAACTCAGGTAGCTGTATCTTGGCTACTTGTAATCAACGTAATTTCCGAGCATCTTACTGGGGTCGTTCCTCTCTCCTTAAGAAGGTAAATTCTTTTTGCTTATGCTACTGGTGTCTGGAGGATAACTATTAGTAGGGGGCTGGGGGTTGGCTTTATTGCCATAATTCTTTTTCTATGATCTATAGTAACTGATAGTGACTGTGAAATATATTTCTGGATTGGATTACTACATTGGGGTCTTGGTATAGATAAGTCTTCCCTAAGTGCCTGTATTACTGCCTTTTCATTTCTGGATGCTATTATGAGAGAGCCTTCATCTTTTCTATAGCTCAGAAACTTCTGGATCTTGTCGTTTATGTAATCACGATAATCTTAGTCACTTGTAGTCATCTCTGCATCTGAGTCCTGTTCCTCGATTTCTCTTAGAAGTCTCTTGTATCTCAAAATATACTTAGATGTACTTAATCTAGCCTCAATAATTCTTCTAAAGTTTGCCATATATCCTTCTTTTGCTAATCTATTAAATGCCCTTCCCTGATGAATGTCGAATTCGGCTCTTAGGACCCCCTCTATATCTTCTTCTATGTTTTTGTTATCCTTAGTACCTGAGTCCCAATCCTGATGGATAAAGGTAATGGGTGGGGGGTCTTGAAGTCCTTATCCTATACTGGAGAAGGAGGGTGTTGGTCGTTTAATCTGCTCCTTTCTTGTTGGGTATACTATAACTACGTGAAAGGATGCCATTTCTATGGCTTCCCTCGATAGACTTTTGTTGATTGACCTGACTTCCTTGTGGAAGTTGTAAGGTGTTGTACATGTTGGGGCATCTTGTTTTATTAGTAGGACTTTCTACTTTGTCCTTGAGTTCTTGTTTCTCTTGCCTTTCTTATCTACCATTCAGGCTGCCTGTGTTATTTGTCTTTGGGCCTTTTTGGAAGGAGTGGCTTTGATGGTCGTTGAAGGTTATGGCTCTTCGCATGATGTATCACCTTACTTCATGGGGGTGTTAGTGCCTGGTTTAGGTGATATCTTGCCTGCTTCTAAAACCACCTCCTTAGTCTTTTTGAGAGTATTAGTGCCTAATTTGGATGAGAACTTGCCTGCTTCTGAAGCGACTTCTTTGTTCTTCCCTTCAGTTCGAGGGGTATGTGGTGATGTTGGTTTGTTTGGTAGTAGGGGGAGTGGAATAGCTGGCTCGATGAACATTGGCTCCTTCCCTGCTTGCTTTGAGAGGGTCACATTCGATGTCATTTCAATGGGGCTTGACTTCTTTGGGGTTAAATCCGCCTTGGGTGCTTTCGCTCCGCCGCATTCTAGAGGTTTGCTATTGCTATCTGCATGTCGACTGTCATACAGCTTTGCTGGTGCTGCCCCTTTGTTGAGTAGAACTGGACAGTTACTCATTCTTGAGTCTGTTGAAACCTTTGGAGAAATGGTACCTGCTGGGAGGCTCAGTATTATCGCTAGATTTGGCATGTTTGGTGTCATGCTGAGATCTATGAATTCTATATCCTCTTTTAGGCCTCGTTTGCCTGTGGGGGTGGGGGTGGGCGCTGTCGATTCTCCCAAAACTGGTACTGCAAAATTGGTACCTTCCATTACTCGGACTGTTATTGGGGGCCTGGAAAGGGGGGGCGATGTAGGTAGGGGGAGGAAAGGTGGTGAGAATGGGCATCCTCCAGATGTCCCAGTAGGTGGGGGGCGAAAGGGTGGTGAGAATGGGTGTCCTCTAGGTGTCCCAGAAGGGGAGTGGCTGGCTTGGTATGGGTGCCACTCAGACATCTCTCTTGCCTTTTTGATAGAGTTGATATCCTTATATATCTCACCTAACACTCTGTATATTTCGAGTCTATCCTCCAAGTCTTTCACTCTGCTTGCTGCACCCTCATCCCTTACTGCTGCGACCGCCAAATTGAGACCTGCCATTAAGCAGTCCTGTATAAGAGTGAGTTCTATACTCTGGGCCCTCATATGTTCATTAAAGGTCTTTCCGAGGTTAGAGTAGAGCTTGGTAGTTTCTTCCTGAGCCTCTGCTAAGTTTTGGAGAGTTTCCTTAAACTCCATTCGTTGTGCTTCGAAATGCCCCGTAACGTCATTGGCGATGTTGACCAGCACTGCACTATGTGCTTCCGTGCTCTCTTTCTCTACCCTGCTGGCCTCAACAATCTGTTCCACCCCCACAGCGACTGTCTTCTGAATTGAGACTTCTAGTTGGTCAATGCGGTCACCTTCCAGGGCCGATCTGCTATCCCAATTATTCGTCACTGACTTATTCCACTCTGCTATCGAAGTATTGCTTTCCTCGGACGCGGTGTCGTCTAGACCCTCATTAGGGAATTGGTGAAACGCTGGGCTCAGGGCAGGCGTGTCGTCCGTTTCTGGTGCATCATGGAAAATTGTTGCGGTATTATCTTTATCCTGTGAATCCCGAATTACCTTTGCGTATGGGTCATATGTCCCGATAGACTCTGTGGCTATTGCTTGTGAAACAGGTGTGAAACCTAGCATATGTGCATCCTCCTCAGGTGTTGTTGTCGGTAGTGGAGCCTTGCGGGTTGATTTTATCGTGGGTTTCGTTGTGCTGTCGGATCCCATGTCCGAATCTGAGTCTTCCCAGCTTCCGGCGGCGGCGGAATCCTGTGAGTCTGGGACTTCGATTTCTTTGTGGAACGATAGACCTGGGTGGTTGTGCACTGTGATTGAGTCTTCTATCTGTTCGCTGACCGGGTCGAGTGCCAGAATTGCCATTGTTGGGTTCCTTAAAGCTTCTTCGATTTGGTCTACTGTTCCTTCTCTAGTAAATTCTGGGAGGTCGTCCAGATTCGATTCCAGTAATTGATTGCCTCTAGCTATTGCTGTGTTCATTCGTTCTGGTGTGACCTCTAATGCCCTAAACGTATTGAAGCTGTTTAGAGTCCTGTAAGCTACGCCCCCTATGATAACGGCCAGGCGTCCGCTATCCCTCCAACCTGGGGAGACTGGATGGAACATCCGTTTTGGGCTCATGATTATTGGCCGCCGTGGTGTGACGTATGGCGGGCACTATGACTGTGGGGCTGGCACTGTGACCGTGGGGTTGAGTGCTGACCGTCGTGACAAAATGACTGAGACGCTATGGTTCTACCTTATTGGCCCAGGCTTGGTGTGGGAGTTATCTTTTTGCTGATTGGCTCCTGGTGATGTGATCGATGTATCCTGCTGTCTACGTGGCGAACACACGATACAGTGTGGGCCAGAAGAATTGCAGGATGTCGTGAGTTTTCAGAACTAGAACGACGGGGGAAGGTATGAAGATGTGGACTTGGGAGTGTAAAATTGGGATATAGTGAGCTCGGCCTCGGGCTCTATCTGATGGACTTGTTTTGGTGCCCGGGGGCCTTCTGTGTGCTGAGATGTGAACGAATCCGCACTTTTGGTACTTGGTTTTGTGAATGACTTGCTCCTCTTGAATCCATATGGGGCGATCGAGGTCCTCCCAATCTTTGATGCTGCCGAGGGCAGCTCTTTGCTCGTTGAAATCTAGGCAGTCGAAGGTGATGTCGACCGTCTTGAGTATGATGGCCGCACTGGCATGCCTTTGTATCTGATTTCCCAATCTTGTGGAGCCAAAGTTTCTGCGGGCCTCTGTGACGAAAGCAGATGCAGTGTGCCCTGCCCTTCCGGTGCCATCTGTGTAGCATACTTGCCAGCCTTCGTCCAGCATCCCACCTATCTTGGCTTCCCACCCGCCTTTGAATGCTGAGTTTGCCTCAGCCGATTCATAGAGGGAACGAGAGATAAGGCTGCTGGGGATGCACTTGTCGCAGTTGCCGAAGCTTAGAAAGGGAGATCTGAGGGCGTGGCAATCTTGGATGCGGAGGTGAATGGGTCCTGGAGGTTCGAAATGGGGTCCGGTCTGCCTGACGGGCTGAACCAGAGCTCGGAACCGCAAGTGAAGATGACAGTTGGTGCTCTTGCGAGGGGCTTGTGCCAACGATGCCAACCAGACTATTGTTTATCGGGCCAGACTAATTCTCTCGGAATCCTGCTATCTTAGTACTGTAGTCTCGTAGACAGACCCTCCTCGTAGAGGTATTCTAGTGTTTGCTAAATGGGCACGAGAATAGCTAAATGTGTTCTTTCAGACTTGGTACTTGTATGTAGTTCAATGGTGAAAAGCTAAAAAGAAAAAGAATAAAGGCTCAGCTGGGAATTGAACCCAGATCCCTGCAAATTTAGGCACAATATTGGATGAAGGTTGGCGGGTCTGTTTTACAGATGGTACCGGACGGAGGAACGAGATAGCTAGTGGGGTGTACAGCGAAGATCGGACAGGAGGCCAAGCAACAGACTATGGAGGCTTCCTAGGAGACCAGGCCACAGTAGCGGACGGTGAATTATACGCAATGCTACTCGCTCTAGAAAACGAGGACTCGGATATGCTCGCCATTCTCTCAGACTCTCAAGCTGCAGTCCAAGCCGTGATAAACCTAAGCCAGGGTTCCCCCCCCGTTCACACATAGAAGAAGGACTCAAAGCCGCGTTAGTCAATAACCCACACAGGGACCTCCGGTTATCATGGGTCAGGGGCACATCGGGATACATGGCAACGAAAGGGCAGACGGCAATGCCAGCTTCAATTCTCATTTAGGCACACTAACTGGCAGTAGGAAGATCTCAACGGAAGGAGGCATACGAGCAGCCTCTAAAGCTATACGAAAGAAGGCACGCACAAGCGCAGGCTACGGCATAAGAAGAACAGAATGGGACCGTCAGGCCTTATCAGCATATACATGGTTACGCACAAACCGAGGTCCACAGAAAAGCTGGCTTCACCATGTCAAGAAAGCGGATTCGCCAGAATGCCCATGCGGTCACCCTTCAGAAACAGGAGCCCACATCACGTTCGCCTGCCCACGTTTCAGACGCATCAGAACGATCCTAGACGGCAGGAGCAGCTGGGAAGAGCTTGACAAGCCGGTATGGAGAAAAGAGGGGGAAGAGACTTATGAGACGACCGAGGCCTTTTTCAAGCTCTTATACCATGAGCTCAATTAGTTCAATCATCTACGAATTCCCTTGTTCATGTCCCAGCCTTTCCAGTAATTTTTGTCACGTGTCCAAACTATACCACGCTACTGGGGTATCATTTCACTTGGTCACGTGACGTTCTTTCAGTTAGTCCAGTCAGCTTCGTCACGAGTCTCGTCATCAGTTCAATCGGGATGTTTTATTCTTTACGAGTCCCGTTCGTTATCTCATATCATGAACCATTTTCTCTCATTCCATAAACGATTTCATAAGTTCAGTTTATTTTCCTCCCGGGTCACCAATCCTTAGTTCCTTTCAGTTCGTCAAGTTAGGAGGCTCAGTCAGGCCCACGGGTCTTCGGCCAGTCCGTTAATGACAGCATGGGGCCTCCTCTCCGTCCGTGTATTTAGTTTGCGCGGGGTTGGCAGATTAACTTGCCTCTCTCTTCAATCCACCCGGGTTTCCGGGTGGCTCCTCATGGCCCCCCTAACGGGGCCGCATAGGTAGTAACTAGTTTTAAAAAAAAAATTAAAAAAAACAGATCCCTGCCCTCTGCTTGAATCGGCAGGTACCTACATAGCAGGTTAGACCACTATGCCCTTTCATGATAACAGCCTAACAGCAAAACTCTTGTGTTGCATTCATAGAAGTACCGTTTGAGCTTTACTGCCAGTTACTCCTCATATAGCCGCATAGAAGCAAGCGCCTTGTAAACCAGACTGCTTGAATATCGTCAAATGGAATAAATAACTATCGGACCAGGCTGGTTCTGCTTCGTCTCTTAAAAGTTAGTCAGGCTGGCACAAGCCGCTCGTAGAGCCTTAAACATGTACACTTGATTGAGACTATGGAACGTGTGGTTCGCAGAAAAATCAAAAAAGAAAAAAGATAATGGCTCAGCTGGGAATTGAACCCAGATCACCCGCCCTCTGCCTGATAACAGCAGGTACCCTACATAGCAGGAGTCATACCATTAGACCACTGTGCCTTTTTATGATAACTGCATGATACTGAGAGTTTTATTTTGCATTCCCAGAAGTACCAAGCATTAAGGCAGACCATTAGTTACTGTCATGCCTCTCACCATACCTCAGGCACAAAGTCGCTCCAGTCATCGCCTACCATATACCCCAATCTCTCTTCAACAAACTCTTGTGAGAGCCCATCATCCGATTTAAGTAGTAGACTGATACGTATCCAGAAATGTTAATAATTGGAACCCTAACTAATTACCATGAACCTATTCCAGTTCAGTCATTTTTTTTTTTTTCACGAGCTTCGTTATTCCTGGTCTCACGGGTCATTTAGTTTAGTCTAGTTCAGTTTCACGATTCCTTTACTTTCGATTTTAATTTCAATTTCACGGTTCATTCAATTCAGTCAGAGGTCGAGGCCCAGTCAGGCCCCCCGGGTCATCGGTTCGTCCGTTAATGACAGTATGGGGCCTCGTCTCATCAGTATCAGTCACAGTTATTTGTATTTAGTTCGCGTGTGTCTGGCATATTAACTTGCCTTACCCTTGAATCCACCCGGGCTTCCGGGTGGCTCCTCATGGCCCCCCTGACGGGGCCGCATAGGAGCACCAAGTATTTATAAGAAAAAGAAAAAAAATATTCAGACTGCTTACTTTTCCAGAAATCAGATTCGAGTGCCTGCCAGTGCGGTCATCACATACAGGACGGTCCACACTGTCCAGACTTCAGCGATCAAAGGGCTGCCCTGGGCAGCATTAAGGACTGGGAAGATCTCGACCGTCCCATATGAATCCAGGAGGAAAACGGGGATCAATGGGGTGCGGTAGAGGCCTTTTTCTGTTTCCTTTACGGACAGCTAGCCGGAAGAAGGGAACAGCGGGGAGATAGGCACCATTTTCATATTCGAATTCTCTTTCCTCAACTATACGGTCCTTACAGTTTCTTGGACGGGTCTCAGTCAGGCATCCAGCACTGCCGGTTAATGACAGCACGGAGGCCTCGATCCCCTCAAGTCTGGTGTCAGTTTTATTCACGTTTCGTTTTGTTTGGCCAATAGGCCTATCTATCGTTGGAATCTAAAATTTTTGCTGTTGCCGCTCCGCTCTTGAGTGTTGTTTCCTTGCAATACATAAGCGTTGGACCTGGCAAATTAACTTGCCTTGTCCTGAATCCACCCGGATTTCCTCAGTGTCCCCTTACTGAGGCCGAATAGGGGTAATGAGTATTTGACCAAAAAAAGGGAAAGAAATAGTGTATAATCGATCGTAATAAACTGTATGGACAAGGCGAGGAAATGGAGGAGCTATTGGGGGGAATTCAATACCTAACAAGAAAATAGATCACAGAACATAGGAGATTATCAACTACGAAATGATACAGCGATAGTGGATATGTGCTCTGATAAAACTATGCTGAAGTTTTTAATTTCAATGATGATCATGGCTTTTTTAAAGAGCTCGTGCCTGCGACTATGGACAGACTTGCTGTCATTTAAGAAGCAAGACTAAGATTTTACAATTAGATCTTTTGTCCTAGGTATGTAGAAATTACAATAGTTATCTTGATTTCACAGTTACCTAGCTCATTGTAACGGAGCTATAGGTCGAGGGCCTGTGGATAGGTTCCAAGGAGCGCTGCTGCGACTAGAACTATTGTATAGATATGTAAACGAAGGTTCAAGGAGGAGCGTATTGTATTCAGCACAGCTTAGGTACAAGACGTTGTGTGAAGAGAGGGTTTATAGGAATCTCCCCCGAGGTCTGAGTTATCATGATCGCACCGGATGGTGCCCTTATTCCATAACTCTAAGTGCTCATGTGAATAACTCTAAGTATTTGGTGGCTTTGACACTATCCCTCGTCTTTGGTTGACCGAATTGTCGAGATGCTGAGCTTCCGGCAGGGGCCTAGGTTAATCAGGGTAACGCTCATCTTTTTTTTTATATTACCCATTACTCCTATATTCGGTCTCAGTAAGAGGACCATAAAAGACCACCCGGACCCTGGGTGGATTCAGGACAAGGCAAGTTTATCTGCCAGGTCCGGTGCCTATATACCGCGAACTAGCAAAAATAAAGAACCAATAGGCAACAGCAGAATTAACTAAATAACGATATAAACCCAAGAGACTCCCTTGCTGTCATCAACTAGTGGAACAGATGAACCCGAGGGCCTGACTGAGGCTCGCACCGAACCGAAACAGACATTTGAGATGAGAGGAGTGCAAATAATCTCAATCCCCATACTGTCACAAACCGTTTGGGCCGAGGGGCCTGACTGAAAGCTCACCCCAACCGAACTAGTGTGAAGCTAAGGAAAGTGAAAAGTCAATAAACTCGAGGGCCTGTCGCCGTTCTCTCCCTCCCTATGTTCGTCTATTAGAGTCCCCTCTTCTAGCTAACTGAAATAACTTCAGGGTCGTGGGACCCGTATTCATGGGCCCCCTCTCTGGGCAACCCGTCTATATAGGAAGCCGGAGAAAGCCTCTACTGCGTCCCATTCGTCCCCGTCATCCTCAGGGTAACGCTCATGGAACCGGTTCACAGCTTCCAACTCTTTGACTTCCTCCGCTGTCTTCCATTCGATCTGGTCATCACCCACAAAGTTGATCAAGTACTGGAGGCGTCGGCGGTGGATCCTTGCATCCAGAACTTCCTCTACATAGTATTCCTCTTCCTCATCCATTACCGGGGGCGGGTTGTACTGGCAAGGAAGGGTATCATTGACGGCTGGGTCCAGGAGGGAAACGTGCTGCACTCGGCAAAAGAACCCAGCCTCGTATGCATATGGGGATATGGTCTTGTTGATTCGATATGCACCGATCCTTCGGCGGTCGAGCTTCCGGCTTGGACGCTGGGTAAAGAGGTTTCTTTGTGTTGAACCACACCTGATGTACATAGATAGTCTCAAAGTACACGATTTGGAGACCAGGATATAGTCAGGTAGGCACAAGCCTTTCGTAGAGAATAGCAGAGTCTGGTTCGCACAAGGCGCTCGTAGGGATAGCAGGAGAGGAAACCAGTAACTATGGCTAGATACTATCTAGCTGGCAGTAACATTTAAAGCCTAAGCTCGGTACTTCTAGCAAGGCAACAAGATTCTCACTATCAGGCTGTTATCATAAAATGGCACAGTGGTCTAATGGTATGACTCCTGCTATGTAGGTACCTGCTTATTCAGGCAGAGGGTGGGGATCTGGGTTCAATCCCCAGCTGAGCCATTATTCTTTTTTGATTTTTTACTGCTGGTATAAAACCGCTAGTCTCGAAAGTTTATGTTTCAAGTATTATTAGTATTAGTCTCGTGCCATTCAACATGGGTCATACAAGACTCGCAGTTATCATAAAACGGCACAGTGGTCTAATGGTATGACTCCTGCTATGTAGGTACCTGCTTACTCAGGCAGAGGGCGGGTGATCTGGGTTCAATTCCCAGCTGAGCCATTACTTTTTGACTTTTTGGCCGGAACGTCTAGATTCCAACCGCAACCTTCCACATTATTCACCCTTACTCCTCCACTCCTAAACATAACCTGCTCTGGCACCGCTCCTCCCTTTGCCATAAGTATTTTGTCACCACCGCTTTCTCCGTTATATTGTTAATTTTTGTCGCCAGCCCCACGACGCCCGCCCATTTTTGTCTACTTGATGCCACCTGCACTAGAATTGATATGACTGACGATCAAAAGACTTGAAAATTCATGAAACTACTCTGCTATAACTTGTAGATAACTCTGGAAAACTACAAATGCAAAGTCAAATTTATGTAGATGTGAAATACCTACCAGGCCATCAGACGCAGATTTTGGAGGCAATGTTATATTACTGCCAGGGGTTTAGGTTCTTTCCCATCATGGTCTTCCCCGAGACTTTTACTTAGCTTGCCAGGTCGGAAACCTGGGTGGATTCAGGACAAGGCAAGTTAATCTGCCAGGTCCAGCGGCTATATATAAATAATCAACAAACAAAGGCATTCTCGGGTGAAAAGGAAGCTCGCGCAAGCAGCTTCCGGGCTTCCCTCACCCGGTATTCATTACAATATCATCTCCCTGACCCCCGCAGGAGAGGTGAAAGTCCGTGAATGTAGCTCTTTTTGCCGATGATCCTGGTTGCAGAGTGACCGGTGTTGTAGTACCTTCGAACCTATTGCAGATGGAATACATCCTTTGCACATTACCGGTAAGTCCCTTCACTATATCTCGCTCACTTTATGGTAGACTATATTACTTATACCCTCTTCTGGCGAGTTGCTGTCTCTGCCCTTGCTTATACCAGTTGCATTTCAACCCAACTACAGCCATTCGATTGACCGAGCCTCCAACAGGATAAGCGTAACAGTTAAGACTATTAGAAGTAAATAACTTCACGAGTTGACACTTCAAAGACTGGAACATGAGTCTCGCTGAGACGCATCCCGGTTTTAGAGCCGTCCCTGTCGAGTCCAGCCAGATTCCCTACAATTGGCTGACTGCCGCCCGGGGTTTTTAATCCCTTTCCAGGCCCCAAAGAGTGTTGAAGCATGAAACGGTGTGATTCCAAGGCGCTAGGAGTCTTGCCGAATGACCACTGCTACCAACGATACATTTTTGCTTATGTAGGTCAGAGGCACTGGTCAACATCCGACCTACCAATGCTACATCGACAATTTCTTGCCTCGCCCCCGAGGGACTTGTGCACGAGAGTGACCTGTCGTCCCAGCTAGCACTTGCACAAATGGGCTACAGTGGTGTCGCGTTATAAGGAACCCAGTGGTGGTCCCGAGAAGTTTCTAATAACGCGACACCACTGTAACGTAACCACTGGTAGCTGGGATTTTGGCACCACGTCTGACACCCTCTCTTCGGTTGCCGGTTACCCCTCATCGAACCGACTAGGTGTCAGGGGGGCAGCTTCCTCGGTTTTCTCCCGAGGGCGCACTGCCCGCTGCCCGGTTATGAGGTGGGAATTATCTGTGAAATCGATGGTTTGGATGGATGTTCCTTAGACCGGGCTATTTGATTGGTCGGAGCAACGAGTATGGGAGTTATGTGTATGGGGGGATTGGGATGTCGTGTTGCTGATATCTGGCTGAGAAGGCTGAGCTGGCATGACTAGCGTAGTGACTGGCTGGTTCGCGATGTCCGCGCTCCTACATTTTCTTGTGTAGGATTCCTTTTCTTTCCATTTGTCGACCCATCCACCTTTTTGACAAATAAAGGAGGAATATAGACCGTTGTCCTAATTCTAAAACAGTTGTAACCAAATATAGTAGTCCCTACCAAATTGGGGTAATCCCTACTACTCTCGTTTGGATATTTCTTGTTTATATGCGCTGCTTGGATTCAGAAGCCTATTCCACAACATTTCCTAGCGCTAGTTAACTCCATTTTATAGTTACCTATTTTCTCTTGCTATAAGCATATATTGGTTACAAGCATACTTCTCCCGGTCCGAACGATATGCTTGTATCGAGAGTCCTCTGTATATCCAATGATCGAGACAAGACAGGTCACAGTACTTGGGTTCTGATATCTCAATCTAAGTACAAGAAGCCCCTTATATAGTCATTCCTGGTGAACTCCTTATATGCCAATATCCACATTCCTAACACCATCCAATTGTGCAAACAAAGCCTGTAACAGGTATAACCCGCGATATGTCTTCAACCAAAGATGGATATACCAAACACCTGCAATAAGCATAACCCCTATATCTAGGCTGTACAAATACCTGCAATAAGCCTAACCTCCATATCTAGGCCGCGCAAACACCAATATACCAATTCTCCTTAAGAAGTAGTTATCTACATGCCGATACTAACCCTAGCCTTCAGGAAATCGCTAGTTCGGATACACAATTCCGTGTTCCGGCCGGTCTCTCTAACCTCATGTAGCCCAACCTCACGTGAGAACTCGTAACATTCCCCCCCCCCTGGGAAAGAGGGTCACACGGAGGTATCACGGTCATTCACTCCTCTTTCTTTCAATTCTCTTCCTGACCTTCTCTCCCATCAAAAGCAAGAAACCAGCCCACCCACTCCCAGCACTCACAATGTTACTTCTAGCCCAGTTCCCAGCCTACACCATCAATATCTCCAACCTGACTGGTAACCTTTCTGCTACAACATTACCTACTCGACCCCCCAGCCCATGAATGATAGAAAGTCTGTGGGCGGCGAGAACGCAAATGTTCCACTCTTGTCCGAGAAGCGGAAGAAGCCACCGACATTGCCCTCTTCATCAACCAGAGGTGCACCACAGATGCCTTTGACTACTGTACTTCCAGTCACTCCAAACGTTGAGAATACTGTGTATATTTGCCACTCCCTATACAGGACGGGATAATCCTGGAGATTGTTTGTGGGACGAAAAAGTGATCTTGAACGAGCTACACAGTCAACAACTCTAGTGGAAAACCCATCCGCACTATACACGTCCGCAGCTTTAATGCTCCATATGGAGCAAAGTCTTTGTGGGGGGGTTGCCGCGAAATAATTCCCATTCGTAAATCGCACATGCGGCTCCAATTCCATGAGCGCTAAGTCCAGGGGTTCATATTGTGCGACGATGGTTCCGATTTTTGCCCCATGTGGTGATGGATGATACACATCGAGTGACTCTTGGAAACCATGGTTGGCAAGCGTCATGCGCCATTGGTGGCCATTGCGTAAGGCAATCCCTATGGTAGTGGATTGCCATACATCCGCATAGCCCTCAGTTGTCATGCTCAATGGGGATGAGGACACGGCCACCCCAGGGCTTAGTATGGGGTATTTTGAAGTATCTGACTGTGTCTCGCTCGGCGTAATTAGCCGTTGCAAGGCCAGTTCAAATGAACTATCGAAATATTCACTTTTATCGTGGTGATAAAGGAGATTGAGGCCACTGACGGTTTTCGGAAGCGATTTGCAGTTGTATTTGATGCTGTGATCCAGTTCTATGACAATTGTTGGTGGGAAGAAATGGATTGCCATGACCCTCATAAGCTGGTCGAGCGTTTCAAGAACTTCGTAACACTGTTCTTCAGATGGGAAATCCCATTATGGTAATGCATACAAAATTGGGTTCTTGACTTGTATTGTTCCATAGGGACACAACCGCCCAATTGGTTGCCCACATAAGTGTTCGTAATCCTCTTCAGGTGGCACAAATCGCGCCAGACATCCAGCCACCGTAATGGGGACAGGGGAGGGAGGTGTTTTTGTATAGATGATGGCGACTGGAAGGTCGATGGTTATAGACTGTGCATCATACACCTGCATCATCCAGGCGAGCTCTTCCAGGGTCTCATTGCGATAGGACTCTTCTTCATTATTCCATAGCATGAATAGCACTCTGTCCTAGACATCCCTCCAGCCAAACTCAGGGTGTTTCTCTTTCCGAGTCGTACGGTTGCTAGCTATGATGGGATGTGCATGCCATGAGCCTGGAACAAAGGCTAACCCACCCCCGGTACCCGCGTTGAGAACCACTGGCGTAGCTCTTGCAGCCAGCATTATAAGACGATTAAGATGGCTGGAGGTTGGAGTTGTTGTACCAGAATCTTGTTTGAGGCAGAGGATAGTCTTTGGGAAGAGGCATGGGCCTAGTCACATTCTTGCACCGGGGAGGTGGAGGTATTTATATGAAAATATCAAATGCACACTAGTAATAAGCTAAATCTAACCTAAACCTAAACTTAAATCCGAGTATTCGAGTTACCCTGAACTATCAAGGGACTATTGATATTTCAAATATAGTCTTGGACTTTTTACGTATACTAACTAATAGAGGTATTCAAAGTTAGCTTTATATGCTGTATAATACGGATATCTTGGCAAGCCACTTTTTCGTATAATACATATTATACGAGGACCTCCACACAACCATTTATCCGTCAAATCTGAAAAATAAATGCTTAGACGACCGAATAAACCCATTTATATGAAAATTTTATTCGGTCAACGCCAAGTAGACTAGCAAGTCCCGTGATCATTCAGTCAACACCAAGTAGACTAGCAAGTCCCATAAGCCCCAAGAAGTCATAAAAGCATGATCATAATATGCCAGTCTAGCATGTTCATGACCTGGACCTGGTAAACACCGTCATCATGCCTCGAATCAGCAACAAGTACAAGTTAACCCAGTGGTATCGAAGGGGGCTAAAGAGCATCACGGAAGAGACAGAAGCCCAGGAAGTAGTCACCGCTGCACTGGTCTGATCGAGACTACCACTGCACTTGAGGACGGAATACTAGATAGGGTAGTGGGGGGGATGATCTTGTGGCAGGGCTCGAGGATGACCTCCTGTAGGAGCTGGAGTACCTGGCGGACGATGACGATCACGATCAGGGGTCCGACAATGAGGGGTCTGAATTTGAGGCACTGCTTTGCAGCAATTGAGTTCATAAACGTCAGGTCGCCAAGAATTGATGGCAAGTGCCAAGTGTAATATGATACTTAGCCTAATTCGGCCTAGTAGTCACTTGCACGGTCGCAGATTCCAATTAACTTTATGTGGTGAATACGGTCCAAATCTGATTTTTTTATCTGGGATTTTTGAGGGGGTACTCAAGATTTGGCGATTTATACGGCCGTTTAAATCACACACGATTTAAAGCTGAAAACTTATCTTTGAATACCCCTATTATCTACCCCACCGCACACTAACATTCTTAAACTCCTGCCATACTGAACTTGATAGTTTATTGAGCAATAGGCAAGTATCAATATGTAGAGTGAAGGTTCTCCATGCATATATAACAAGCAAAAAAAGAACAACACTTGAGCTAGAAATAAATCCTAGATCACCCACCCATACCTCAAACTGGTAGAATAAGAAGATATGGTGGGTTTCTACAATTAGCCTTAGGGTACACTGATTTCATATAGGACGCAGGAAACTACTTAATTAGCAATAATGCACAGGCAACAGCATCTGTGCATAAATTCAGAGGGTTAGACTACTATGCCTTTTCCTAATAACATCCTATAGCACATAATCTTAAGTTGCTTTTTAGATGGCTTTGAACCTTACCAATATATACTATACTGCCTCCCTCTCCTGCTATCGCCATATTTCCTAAATGGGTTCATGAATATAGAGAGGGAACAAAGAAAAAAAAAAATAATGGCTCAGCTAGGAATTGAACCCAGATTCCCCGCCCTTTGCCTGAAATCAGCAGGTACCTACATAGCAGGTGTCATACCATTAGACCACTGTGCCTTTTTATGATCACAGGCTGCAGCGCGTATCTTGTGTTGCTTTCTTGGAAGCACCAACCTAGCCAGTTAGTGAATAAATATATGTATATAAATATAAAAAAGTTTTAAGAGGCCTCTCGTAACTGCCTCCATTCTTGTGCTTTCGCCACTATATCGCAAGAGCCTTCTAACATATATACTCTGCGATGACTTGCTCTAAAGTCTAGCCTTATCTCGATTTCTCATTCCCACACAGGTTCACAACCATGAAGTACTGCTCCATCTACACCATCAACTGGAATATTAAGCTAAATCCCGAAAATTGAAATTTTCAACAAGAAATACTGTTTCCTAGGTTTTGTTCGAGAAAGCTTTATATAGTCAAGCAAAAGGCAACCTCCTTTCTCGAGAAGATCCTGACGTATTGCAGAAGACCCTTATATAGCCTTCAGAGGGGAAAGGACCAAGGAGTATGACCAATCGAGATAGGAGTGGGGGCGAGAACGGAACGTGGTTTGCTAGGACAGTAACCAAGGAGGAAAGGCAGTGGGCAAAGGCAGGGATGTTGCACATACGCATACAACCTCTATGTATATTGAGAATAGGCACAGGAAGACAGGCAGGGTATCTGACACTACTGGAGGGATGGAGAAAGAGCAGTATGAGTTTGCCCCTTTGGTCGAAAGGTTTACACTGAGAAAAGAGCCCACCAAATTCTATAATTTCCCCTCCCCCCACACGTTCTATATACACACACTCACTGACAATGAAGTAGAGGGAAAAGGAGAAATTAAAAAGAAGGGGATCTCTAGAATATCATCTCCTGCCGGAAAATGAAGAGAGTTGAAAAAACTTCAAGTGAAATATGATGGGTTTCCTTAGTCTCATGCCAAGCCTCTACGAGCAAAGTTAGCTTTGTTGAAAAGCATGTGAGTTCACATATGTCGGCTACTCAGGTCATACAATAACATTCGTTAACATATGTCATGTCTGCCACCGATGTCATGTCGGCCACTCATGTCATTGCAGCTACTCAGATCATACAATGACATTCATTAACATATGTCATGTCTGCCACCGATATCATGTCGGCCACTCATGTCATTGTGACACTCACTCATGTATCTCCAGCATTTCCTGCTTTCCAGCAATACTTAGTCTTTAGCATTATCCCTTAAGTGTATATAGAGCTAGCCTGACTGCCTCTTCTTTAGAGGTTAAGGTTTAAGCAACTTATATATTCTCATACAACTCATATATTCTCATACTGGTAAAGTAACTCTTCGTTGATCATTAGCTATCTTATCTGCTCGCTAGTGTTGCTACTCCTACAAGGTCATTCCAACAGGTTATGACCTCCGGCGCACGTGCAAGATAGTATTCACCACAACTCCTCTACACAAGAACTCCATAACGAACTCCTCTATCTCTATAACGAACTCCTCTCTACGAGAACTTCATAACGATCTTCTTTAACATGGAAGAAACATCATCCGCAACAATTGCTGCTGGCAGCTCTCAAAATCGGGTTGCACTCGCAACGACTTCGGCCCCTGCAACGACTCCTACCACAATCTCTCTTCCTTCTATCATGTCTCCCTTTCCTTCAGCTATAAGTTCTAGGTCTTTTGCTCTCTCAAAAGACTTTCACCCTGAAGTTAAGCTCAATGGTATTGAGCCTCTCGAGGGGTTTAAGAACTATGAGAACTGGGCAGCACAGATGACCATGGTTTTTTATACCATAAATGTATTGGATATTGTTGTTGATGGTGTTCATCCCGATCCAAATGCATCTTCAGTTGAACAGGAGGGGTTCTTGTCTCTTTCAAAACAGGCAATGCTAATCCTTATTCGAGTTATTAGCAACCCTCTTCTGAATAAGGTGTCTAAATACAGATCACCTCATGATATTTGGAAGTACTTAAGAGAGACTTGTTTTAAAGACACTGCTTTTTCATTTGTTCACCAAGTCGCTTGCCTCGGTGTTCTTGTCTCTGGAAAACTTGAAAAAGGTAAGCCTATATCAGAATTTTTAGATAAATTTGACAGTCAATGGAACAGAGTCTATCAAATGGCAACCGGTCCTGATGAGTATAGGCAAATGCTCAGAAAATTCCTAGAAGCAAACAAGGCAAAGCGGGATTTCTTATTGGCGGCTTTAAGCCATAAGTATCCTAATCCAGTAGATAATTTGACTACCAAAGCTAATCTGATATATACAGAAGTCAGACATCATTTTCTGGGACTCGCATCTAATAATCAATTAGATCTCTCAGTTAACCCACCTAACGCAGCTCTGTTAACTCAGGCTCGTGGTCCTAAGAAAGACCGAAAACGCCCTTCGGGCACAAAAGAGCAGAATAGTGAGAAGACCTGCACTTACTGCAAGAAACATGGAGGAATCTCCAATGGCCATAACTGGCAAGAATGCTGAAAACTCAAGCGAGATTAATCTTGCAAGCAGGATAAGGCAAATAAGAATAATGCTGGCAACAACAATAATAACCAGCAACCCTCTAAGCAATCTGACCAAGGTCTTATTGCAACCGCTCTCATTACTGATGCAATGGACATTGACCTTGCTGTTGACCTTGCTCATGTTAGTACAAATTCATACTCCTGGAAGCTTGATACATGTGCAACAGCTCATATGACCTCTAATATAGAACGATTTGAGCACTTACAGCAGAGTTCTGGAACTGTAAATGTCGGAGGGGATAACACTCTCTCTGTGGAAGGAATTAGTTCAGTCTTACTGAACTGCCTTCTTCCAAATAATGTTCACAGAATCGTTTGTCTTACTGCCGTGCTTTATGTTCCTTTACTAGGTCATTCGCTTGTTTCATGGAATGTATTAAGAAATAAGAGTTTTATGATGAAAGCGCAAGGCAATAAAATTGTTGTGTAAAATTCTGCTCCTTCTGCCAATTCTATATCTTCAGGCAATTCTACTATTACTTCTGAGGAGGAAACTGAGCAACCTGTATTTATGGCCGAATTTAAAGGTAATCTCCCCTTTATTATCGAACATACAAACAGCTCGTTGCTTGCCTCTAATCAGGTCGCTGCGGCAATACCCTCTAATCAGGCAATACCCTCTAATTAGGCAATACCTTCTAATCAGGCAATACCCTCTAATCAGGGAATCTCCAAAAGAGCCCATGAAACTGCAACGGAAGCCACCAAACAAGCCAAAAAGCCCAAAACGCAGGCAATACATTCTTATGATTTTTGGCACAGATTTCTAGCTCATTCAAGCAAAATGACTCACAAGGCATATATGGACGGATCGCTTCTACCCCCTATGCCCACTGAATTCTTCTGCAGATCTTGTATTATGGCTAAATCCGTGAACGCAGTCCCACAGAGCCTTACTCAAGGCCGATCCACTCATCCTTTCAAGCTGATATACAGCGATCTGAGTGGAAAGCAATCTATACCCTCCTACGGAAACTCACAATATTACATTACATTTATTGATGATTTTACCAGGATAGGTTGGATATACTTCTTAAAGAACAAATCTCCGGATGCTCAACAGATCATTCTGGAATATATTACTCTCATGGAAAGGCAGTATAATACCACTGTCTTAAGCATGATTACTGACAACAGTAGAGAATATATAGAAGCTGATAAATATCTAAAAACCAAGGGGATTCAGTATATCTATACACCTCCATATTCCCACCAGTCGAATGGGGTCCCAGAGCGCTATAATAGGACAATACAGACAATGGTCTGCAGCATGCTAATTGACTTAAACCCAGCTAATGGTATCTCTGCAGAAGCTGGCAGCTCTGCAGACCCACGCCTTTGGGCAGAAGCATGTCTAGCCGCTGTCTATATCCGTAATCGCTTACCCCATTCTCAGCTTCCTTAGAGAAAAACCCCCTTTGAGATGCTGCATAATGTACAACCTTCTATTGCTCATCTCAAGCCCTTTGGTAGCATCTGCTACATCCATATACCTGTAGAACGCAGGCCTCCTGGAAGCAAGCTCCAGCCAAGGGCTGAAACAGCAATATTCGTTGGTTATACAGAATCCTCATCCATTTATAGGGTCCAGCTAGTTAATAAGCATATATTTACCGTTAAGGCATCCAACTGTACATTTGCTGAGCAATTACCAGTGAATCGAGCTGAGCATATACCAGCGAGTCGAGCTGAGCAATTAGAGCACATACCAGTGAGTCGAGCTGAGCAATTTCCAGCTAATCGAGCTGAGCAAACATCAGTTAAATTACTTCAACTCGAGCTTACCAAATCCACTGAATCCACCAAATCCACTAAATCTACCAAATCCACTGAATTCATCAAATCTACTGAATCCACTAAATCCACTGAATCCACTAATGTGCATACATTACTTACAACCGCTCTTGCGGTCAATGAGACTGAACCTAGGACGTTCAAGCAAGCAACCGAGTGCGCAGACTCTCCACGATGTATAAGGCCATGCAGGAAGAGCTTGAAACTCTAACGGATTAGTCTGTTTGGACGGTTGTACCCTTACCTCCTCCAAGGCACAATATTATAGGCTGTAAATGGGTCTACAAGATTAAAAGGGATTCAGCAGGCAACATAAGCTACTACAAAGCAAGGCTTGTTGCTCAAGGGTTTTCTCAGCAACCGGGGATGGATTTTGACGAGATCTTCTCTCCTGTTGTGAAGTACGATTCATTGAGATTACTGATTGCTCTATCAGTTTCTCTTAGCTGGCCGCAACCAGATTAGCTTGATATTAAAGGAGCTTTTCTATATGGTTCTCTAAACGAGGAAATCTATATGAAGCTTTCTCCTGGTTATGAACAACCAGGGCAATGTGCCCATCTTAATAGGTCAATATACGGCCTTAAGCAGTCACCGAGACAATGGTATCAGAGGTTGACCGGCTTCCTTTTACCACTTGGATACGTGACAGCAAACTTTAATCCATGTATACTAATACATGTCGAACTACAAGTGATTATCGCCATATATATGGACGATATCACTCTTGCAGGTCCCAACAGCTTAGAAAGGGAAAAATTGAAAAATTCCCTTAAGGAGGAGTTCAACCTCAGCGATCTCAGTCCTCTAAGCTGGCTACTGGGCATCCAGATCGAATGGCATATTGACTGTGTTACCCTCTCGCAGCAAGCATATATTGACCAATTGCTCCTAAAATTTGGACTGCAGGATTGCAACCTGGTCTCTCTTCCTATGGATCCCAGCAGATTGAAGAATTTGCTAAAGGCCCGTGAGGGAGACGATCTTGCTAATTCCTCCAACTATAGGCAGATAATTGGCTCTCTTATGTACTTAGTGATTGGTACCAGGCCTGATCTTGCCTTCACCGTTTCTTCTCTCTCTCAGTTCTCGTCAGAGCCCACAAAGATCCATATGGGGGTGTTAAAACAGACCCTTCGTTACTTTAAGGGAATGAGAAATCTGACACTTACCTACAGGAAACCCATTACTGTGAATTTATCAGGCTATTCTGACTCAGACTTTGCTGGTGATAGAAATAACAGGAAATCCACCACGGGAAACATATTTCAGATTGCTGGCAATACAATCTGTTGGAGATCGGTAAAGCAACGTTGTGTTTCAACCTCTACGGTCGAGACTGAATACATCGCTCTTTCTACCTCTTCCAAACAGCTAATTTGGTTGCAGAATGCACTGAAAGAACTCAATGTTGAGATTTCTTCTGCTTTAAACGCTGACAATAACAGGACTATTGATCTTACAGACAATCCCCGTATCAGTGACAAAAGCAAACATATAGACGTTGCCTACCACCACATCAGAGATCTTGTGGAAACAGGCAAAATCAACGTCTTATAGATACCAGGTAACAGCAACTTAGCTGATATCTGCACAAAGTCGCTGCCACAGCCTCATTTTCTTATTCTAAGGGAACAAATAATACGAACATCTACCTGCTTTTTCCTACTGGGTTTTGAGGTTTTTAACGAGACTAATTATGTTCGTCTTGCTATTCAGCAGTATCTGCTGAGGAGGGGTGTTGAAAAGCACGTGAGTTCACATATGTCGGCTACTCAGGTCATACAATGACATTCGTTAACATATGTCATGTCTGCCACCGATGTCATATCGGCCACTCATGTCATTGCAGCTACTCAAGTCATACAATGACATTTATTAATATATGTCATGTCTGCCACCGATGTCATGTCGGCCACTCATGTCATTGCGACACTCACTCACGTATCTCCAGCATTTCCTACTTTCCAGCAATACTTAGTCTTTAGCATTATCTCTTAAGTGTATATAGAGCTGGCCTGACTGCCTCTTCTTTAGAGGTTAAGGTTTAAGTAACTCATACGTTCTTATACAACTCATACGTTCTCATACTGGTGAAGTGACTCTTCGTTGATCATTAGCTATCTTATCCGCTTGCTAGTGTTGCTACTCCTACAAGGTCATTCCAATAAGCTTCGCATTTGCTGAGAAGCGAAGCTAACTTTGCTCATAGAGGCTTGGCATGAGACTAGGGTTTCCTCTAGTGGCAACGCTAGAGATAGATGGTTAGTCAGGGTGATCAAAGCTTCGAGAGAGACGGACACCAACCAGACTGATAAGCATCACCTTACACTGTTTCATCTTACTCTATCACAGTGACCTATCATGTTTTACCGCTACTTTTATCACTACCTCACTGTGATCACTCACCCTCGTTCCTCTCGGAACTTTTCCACCTCCCCTATCCGCCCTGCCCCGATCATTCGAATCAATTACCTGGTGCTGGGCTTGTCTTTCCATAACTGACCATTCATTTCGACCAACAAGCAACCCTCCGGGAACTCCGTTCAGGATTTTTTTAGCGCTATTCAAGAAGGCCTCAGCACTGGCTGCCCACCTGGCAGGATCCAAGGATACCGTGTTGACATTCCCCTGTCCAGGGGTAGAATGGATCCTGCATTCACTCCAGTAGTATTGAAATCTCGGAGATTATTTTGGTGGTGAGTTTACGATGCCGGACGAACATAAAATTCAGGTGCTGGTCAAATTGTTGGGATTGCAAGGCAGGTCTTCCCCTACATTGACTGTGAACCCCCTTTCATCAGATAAATGACTAACATTTCTTATTCCATGAAAGAAGTAACTATAAGTAGACTCCCCTAATTCCATATTCACAACATCTGGTTTTGTAGTCATTTGTCACAACGGCGTGCTTGGTTGTCTTTGTCATCACCTGCGATCGCAGGTGATAGGTTATTGCTATCCTGCTTGGCTCCCGAGATAGGGATCTCGGGAAGCTTATTCCTTCCGTTGCCCTGTCCCAGAATCATATGTAAGTAAAAAACCCACACACAGCTATGCGAGTATAGAGGACTGAATGGGATGAAGAGAAGAGATGTATTGATAAATCCGATGATTCAATGGCCATCTACTGGGATGTCCAAGGCCTCATCAAATACATGAACATCAACCCAGCAATAACAACAACGTGACAGCAGTAATGTGCCCTTTTAACCATATCCGGACACAGCAGATCCTTCACTTCCTCCACATTCATACAATCACGCAATCCTCCACGCAATCCTTATATCCTTTACATGTATGTCCGCATCCAGCCTGTCCGTGCAATCCTCATATCCTTCACATATATGTCCACATCTAGCCTGTCCACGCAATCCTCATATCCTTCACATGTATGTCCACATCCAGCCTTGCCAGCGGGTTATCATTCAACATGCCCCCCTAATCCGCTGGCTGATAACTTATCATTCCCATCAGCTTTGAGAGAAACTTTAATCGATGTGCATCTAAGCATTTTGTGAACATGTCAGCAGGATTCTCATCTCCTAATACCCAATGCACCATTAGTAGTCCTTCCTCCACACATTCTCGCACAAAATGGTATCGCCTTCGAATGTGCTTGGTCCGTTTGTGAAAGTCAGGGTTGTATGAGAGATCCGCTCCTCCTTGACTATCTGTCCAGAGCCGAATGGAAGGGCTTATTCCTAGAAACTCGAGCAACTTCCTTATCTACAGGGCATCCTGAGCTCCTGCTCCTAATGCAATATACTCAGCTTCAGTGGATGACAGTGTCGTGACATCCTGCTTTCTTGCTGTCCATCCGATTGGTGAATCTCCGGCCATCACAAGGATCCCTGTAGTAGCTTTTTCCTCAAGCTTCTCTTCTCCTGCATCTGTATAGACATCAATGCAGTCTATCGAGTTGCCAGCAAGCCTTATCCCCTGTGTAGCTGTTCCAAGCAAGTAGCTAACTACCTGGATGGCCTTGTTGTAGTCACGAGTGGTGGGTCGAGCCGCCTTGATAGAGAGCCACTGTACCGCATATCGCACATCTGGGCGCCACATCCTTGAGATGTATAGTAGCTTCCCAACAATAGCTTGAAAAGTTTTTGTATCGAATGGTTCACCAGGAGCTGTCGAGGCTGTATTATAGGGAGCAAGGGACTGGTTTCTGACACCCAACTCGGCTGCGATTTCTCTTATATGATCTGCTCCATGTATCAGAACTTCTCCTTCCTTCCAGGAGAGAGACATCCTAAGAAAGCGAGATGGTAGACCCCGTTTTTCAACAGTAAAGAACTCCTCCATTGCGCTTTCCCACCGGTCTGCGACCTTCTCGCTTGAAAAACCACAAAAGAGATCATCAACATGAATAACAATCATATCTTTCTCAGTTATTCGGTAGTATAGCCCTAGATCATCCTTGCACTGAATAAATCTCATTCCCTTCAAGATATCATCTATGACCTTGTTCCAGTTGTAAGCTGCCTGCTTAGTCCCGTAGAGTGATTTCAGAAGAAGCCATACTTTGTCGCCAGTAGCTTGCTTATCAACTACATACAGAACCTCCTGAAGAGGCCCATTAAGAAAGGCGCCTTCAATATCATATTGGTGTATGATGAGCTTTCCATCTAGACTCAGGCATATGAGGATTCGCCATGATTCTTCTCTGCAAACTGGTGCATAGGTTCTGTGTTGATCAAAGTCTATATTCGGCCTTTGTGAGAAACCTCTCGCTGTAAGACGAGCCTTAAAACGCTTTGGATCTGATGGCTCCTTGTCAAGTTTTTCCTTCAATACCCATTTGGTGTCGATAATCTTCGCTCCATGCAGCACTTCATCTACCCACTAGTAAACCTTGTATTTTTCCAGTAGAGCTAGCTTACGCTGAATCGCTTGCTGCCATTGATCCTTGTTCTTAGACTCAAGTGCTTCAGTGACTGTTAGGTGAGTATAGGCTGGATCCTGATCAAGACGAATAGGAGGGATACCTGCTGTAGACCGAGTTGATCGCCTTGTAGATTGTTGCTGCACAGGTTGCTGCTGCGCAGGCTGCTGCTGCGCAGGTTGCTGCTGTGACTCTATTTCCTCATAGAGAAGCTGCTGCTCAGCTTCTCGCTCATTTCTCATGACTGGAAGAGCATCAGGCCACCTTGGTGCATACCGCCTCCACCTCTCTTCTTCGGGGGCATTGGGTAACTCTTGTAGAGACGTGGCTTGCTTGCTGCGTGGCGTAAGGGAAACCTGAGCTCTGGGTATTATTGGAGATTGAGGAAAAGCATCAGGAGCGCTTTGTTGAGCTAGCGCACCAGGAGCGCTCTGTTGAGCTGGCGCACTGGAAGTACTCTGTTGAGCTGGCGCATTGGGAGCGCTCTACTGAGTACTCTCTTCTGGCCACATGACATCCAGCTGTAGGGCATCTTTGGCTATAGGGTTCTTTGCAGTCGTAACCCTTCTAGATAGCAGAATCACTTTGTAGGTCCCATAGGAAGGAGTGAAACCAACGATTCTTGCTTCAGTGGCTCTATCGGCTAACTTTCTATTTTATAGGTATGGCAGAAGATGATTTGGCCGAATGGTCGGAAACGAGCTCGCTCTTTCTGAATGTCCACTTCTTTGATTTTTTCAAGGGGGGCTACCCCATTTAGCGAGCTATGAGGAAGTCAATTTTTGATAAAGGTGGCATATTCCATGGCAAGCGACCATGTAGATTTTGGCATTCCCTTCAGATTTATTCGGACAAGCGTCATGATAGTTCGATTTGTGCGTTCTGCAACTGCATTCGTTTCACTGTGGTAAGGCACCGAGGGCTTCTCAACTATTCCTTTTCTTCTTAGCCATTCTCGAAATGATGTGGATTTAAATTCCCCACCAAAATCACTCTGAAGGGCTTTCACTGGTGTATTGGTGAGGTTTTCAAAATAGGTGATTATGGTTTGGAGAGTTTCGGCGGCATTAGATTTTGATCGAATCGCTCGTGTAATAGTAAAGCGAGAAAAGTCGTCAAGGTGATCATGTACTTCTGGTACCTCAGGTCCTCTATAGGCATTGGACCACAGAGATCAGAGTGGACAATATCACCCACATGCTGTATACGGATTCTATGAGATCGAGATGGTGGCTTGGTCATCTTAGTAGTGATGCAGGTAGGACATTGCTTTCCAAACAGATGAAGGTCCCTTGGCGCCTCGGAAATGGTTCTAAATGAAGGAAAAGGAAGGTGAGCATACCTTTCATGCCAGTTCATTGCTTCTTGTTCAGTGAGATAGGCCTTTGCTGGACAGCTCATATCTAGTTGGTAGATTCCATGAGTGATGACAAGGGGAATCGAGTATCCCTTATATTCGAGCATATTTGATTTTCCAATATTGAGAGATCTGCCTTGCTGTGAGATCTTTGCGATGCTAATAAGCTTGCGAGGGAAGTTGGGAATAAATAGGACATCGTGGAGAGTAAAGTTTCCTAGACGAATGGTGCCTTTGTGGTAGACTGAGTACTACCTCCTCCAGTTCCCACAAGTTGGTGATGGGGTCGTGGATCAATCAGCTCAGCTAAGTTGTTAGTGATATGCACTGAAGAGCATGAATCGGCAAACCACTCGGCTTGACTCAGAGATTTTTCGGTGGTTGTCATATCGCAGAATGTATCCCAAACATCATCGGACTGAGCAATATTGGCTGTTTTTGCTAGATCTCTTTTCTTGGTCCGGCAGTCCTTTTCTTCATGTGAGGTCCCAGGCCATCCCTTTGCCTTACAGTAATGACACTTAACTAGTAGGCTAGTAGCTGCAAAGGCTAATGCAGGTTCTTGAGGTAGTACGTCTCTTCTTGGGCGAGTTTTGAGGTGATCGGATAGTTCACGGAGTCGGAGTGCTATGTCTGCATAGGTTGGGGTGGCTGTTCCACCTGTGATGTTCATGATGAGACTCTGATATATGGCGATGTGGGGAAGTGTGGATAATAGCATAGTCGCTTTCCACCCATCATAGCTGACAAAGCTCTTAATGGTACCGGCAAGACTAGAGGTATCGGAGTGAACGGTGGCCATGTTGGCCAATAGGAGGTTCCATTTGTTTTCAAACTTCATGAGGTGTTGGACTAGAGTATCCTTCCTATCATCAAAACGGAGGTTAGTGATTGCAAGGAGCAGTGCTGACATATGTGTGCGAGTGCGTCCTTCATAATGGGACTTGAGAGTGTTCCAGGCATCTAGTGCACTAGGAGAGATGCGGATAAGGGACAGTGGCTCTGAGTTGCAATTTGCCATGATCGTGGCTAAAGCTTTGTCAGAGAGGTACTGATATGTCTTCGTTGGCGGCTGGGGGGCTACACCCTTGTCAGGGTCTATAGCTGTATCTAGATTTGCTAGTCGGAGGAGCATTCGGACTTCCATAGACCATGAGCTGTAATTGTTCTCGTCTTTAAGGCTTTCGGTAGCCTTTGGTGGCTTAAACAGGGTGTTGGCCGATGCCATTGCTGATGTTGGCTCAAATGGGGTGTTGGCCGATGCCATTGCTGATGTCATTTCTGAACTCTAATAAATGATATTGAGAGCGATGTGTTGCTACCAAGTAAAAAACCCACACACAGCTGTGCGAGTATATAGGACTGAATGGGATGAAGAGAAGAGATGTATTGATAAATCCGATGATTCGATGGCCATCTACTGGGATGTCCAAGGCCTCATCAAATACATGAACATCAACCCAGCAATAACAACAACGTGACAGCAGTAATGTGCCCTTTTAACCATATCCGGACACAGCAGATCCTTCACTTCCTCCGCATTCATACAATCACGCAATCCTCCACGCAATCCTCATATCCTTTACATGTATGTCCGCATCCAGCCTGTCCGTGCAATCCTCATATCCTTCACATGTATGTCCGCATCCAGCCTGTCCGCGCAATCCTCATATCCTTCACATGTATGTCCACATCCAGCCTTGCCAGCGGGTTATCATTCAACAGTGTATATAGCCCCTGTCCCTCGTACTGTCGTTGGATCCCTATCCAACGTCTTGTATACCTAATACAGGACCTTGCTTCTCTCTGCGAAGGTGTACCTCCCTTGTACACCCCCTCGTCTTGCCGTGATCCATCGAACAGCTCTGCAGCCCTGCTGCCTCATACTACTCCCGTGTGCCTCTCTCGCCCTCGCCCTTGCCCCCGTCCTAGCCTTTTCCCCTAGTCACACACGTAGCGTTCCTACGTGTGTGTTACCCTAGCCTTGCCCTTGCCCCGGCGTACCCCTTGGTCGCCTTGTCCCCAGAGCCGTCGTTACATCATTGACCAATTACTCGAGCTCAAACCTTAGAAGCCACTCACTCAGAAGGACTCCCTTACAAAGCCCCTAAGGACCTATTGGATACTAGCCGGCTTGCATTCGCGCACGTAGGCCTGGTGAGAGTTAGAAGGAGCGTCATAAAGGTTAGTAGCAAAGCCATACCAGCAGTCCCGAAGACGATTCCTGCCCGTGTTAATAATATTGCTGTCGTTCACGAGCGTATGCCAAGTGACGTACTTTCATCCAATTTCTTGTTCAACTCATCAAAGTTGTGGGCATCAAGAAGCCTCTGAATCTCTGCATGGGTAACTGGATTCTAGACAAGTTGCAGGTTAGAGACCTGGACCGAGTATTTGTGGGGGATAATCAGTACCTTGTCCATAGTCAGCCATTTCAGTGCCTTTTCCATGATAGCTGCTGTGGAGCTTTCCATTTTTTGCGGCAGATTTGCTTCGCAGTTATCTTCAGTAATTCCTACAATATTTTTCTGGAGAAATTGGGGATTCCTGAAGCTTTGCTGGAGTTGGGATCTCGATGTCCGATGGGATACTTGATATTCCTTTAGTCTCGTGCCCAGACCCTCTGTTAAGAGGTATTCCTTGTCTTGTGATAGGGCTTAATGTGGTAGCGGCCGCTTCTGACTACAGTATAAATAAATAAAACCGATTCACAAGCTTGGCATTCCCGATATAGCAACACGTTCTGGCTTGAGGGGTAGGAAGTAACAATATCAAGCACCAAATGATTCCACAAATGAGGTAGAGCAGCTTCAGGTTTCATGAAATGGTACATTGATCTGGTTGCACTACTCATCGTATAGGATTTTAGCTTCTCTTATTCACAGGAAAGGCCCCATGTGCGTTTAGGGGAGGACATTAATCAAACGAAAATGTACCGGGGAGCCTACTAAAGCGCTTCTACCCCTCACTGGAACTTGCACAGGCCTCATAATCATTAGGTCTAGTGAGATCTAGATATACAGTGCGTGGGCGGTGAAGTATACTGAAAGTCAGCTGGCTACCGACTCTTATTGAGATTTGTTTCCTGCGTATTGCCTCTTACAAACTACTTACAGATGCGCAATACTCTCAGCACACTCTATGTAGTTGAAGAACCAGACTATAGTTAAAGGGTTTCAGTGCCCTCCTTTGGAGGGATAACTGGAGCATATGCATTGGGTTAGGGTTTGGAGCATTAGGGCACTTTAACCCCTCCTCAAAAAGAGACTCTCGCCAAGCTCTGGCACTATGGAGGATCTGATAAGGGCTCAATGGGGGTTATGCAGAAACTACACACAAACAACCAGCAGCGAGATTAAACTGGCAGCAACTTCCTGTTATCTAATTGCTGTGATTGTGATAGAAGCGAGCTTGCTTCAACTTCCGTGGTGTATTCGTTGGATGCGATATTATCTCAGTGAAGCCTATTCATATCATTAGCGGATAAATATATCTCGGAGATATGTCCCAGTAGTAGCACTTACGTATTGATAATTCAGTGCTCGATACGGATTTTAAACAAGAATCCATCCGTCTTTGATACCCCGCAGTCTCGCCTGAATAGCCTGCGCAGTCCAGGCAGTCCAGGCGGTCCAGGCGGTCAGGCCGTCCAGGCTATTCAGATCATTCAGGCCATTCAGGCTATTCAGGCCGTTCAGGCCATTCAGACGATCTAGCCTATTCAGGTTGCCCCGGCCACCCAGTTCGCCAGCCCGCTGAGAACACCGAAATTTTGACATGCATGTTCACCCCAGGTCCCCTTATCCCAGGTCAGTGGTCGCAACGGGCCAGGCCGCCCTACAGGCCGCCGGAAGCCTGGCCAGCCGGTCAAGGTCCGTGCTGGCCTGAAACAGCCTGGACCGGCCTCGGCGGAGTATGTGGCGGTCTGGGCCGGCCTCTAGGCCACCCAGGCCAGTCCAGGCCAGTCTAGGCCATGCAGGCCATGCAGGCGGGTCCAGACCATGCAGGCCAGTCCAGGCCATGCAGGCCGGCCCGTTGAGAAAACTGCTTATCCTTCGCTCTACTTACTCCAGAAGCCCCATACTGTTGTACGCCACTCCGGTGCTCCTCTGTTGACCCCAGCCCGCCTTCCACCCACAGACATTGTAAAAGTTCTGTACTTTCCAACCACTGTACACACAGCCCTCTTATTTTTTTTTTTATTTTTTTTTTTTAAATACTTAGTACTCCTATGCAGCCTCGTTAGGGAGACTATAAGGAGCCACGCGGAAGCCCGGTGGATTCAAGGGAGAGGCAAATTAATCTGCCAGACCCACGCAAAACAATACTAGATACATAGACCGTGGCGAGGCCCCGTGCTGTCATGAACGGACTATCCGATGACCCGAAAGCCTGACTGAGCCTCATCCTCCAAATAAAGAACTGTAGAACTGTGACCGGTGAACTAAAGTGGAAAAGTACTAAAGAACTGTGACGGGTGAACTAAAATGGAAAAGTACTAAAGAACTGAAGATCCTGCGGAAAGACGGTAGAACAAAATAGACGAAATGCAAATCAGAGCAAAGGGGACTCGTAAATATATGTTGATGGTGTACTGATTGAGCTTGAATCACCGCCTCCTAAGTGAGCGCGCGGAATAGTAGCCCGAGGAAGGCCTCTGTGACCTCGAATGCCTCCTCTCCCTCTCCCCTCCATACTGGCTTGTCGAGCTCTTCCCAGTTGTTTTTCCCCTCCAGAAGGCTCCTCCGGGGATGGTCGAAGCGCGGGCACTCGAATACGATGTGTTCTCCAGTTTCGGAAGGGTGTCCACATGTGCACTCGGCTGAATCTGCCTTGCCGATATGGTGGAGCCAGCTCTTTTGTGGGCCTCTATTTGTCCGTAGCCAAGTGTAGGCCGATAGGGCGTGGCGGTTCCATTCCACCCTTCTGGCCCCGTATCCTGCCTTTGTCCTTGCTTCCTTACATACAGCCCTAGAGGAAGCACGGAGACCCCCTTCTGTTATTGTCTGCCTTTGACCTGTGAATTCCCCTAGGTGGGATTGGAAAGCCGCGGTTCGGTCTGCTATTTCGTTGCCTGGGATACCCAAATGGCCCCTGACCCACGATAACTGGAGGTCCCTGTGTGGATTGCTGATGATGAGGGACTTTGTTTCCTTCTCAATGCCGGATCTGGGGGGTGAGCCTGAGCTCATGTTGCGAACAGCTTGGATTGCTGCCCAGCATAACTGAGTCCTCTTTCCCCAGAGTGAGTTGCATGGCAAATAGCTCGCTGTCTGCTACTGTTGCCTGAGCTCCTAAGAATCCGCCGTAGGCTTCTGCACTGCCGCCTGTCCGGTCCATGCTGTATATCCCACTTGCTGCGACACCTTTCCGTCCTGTGCCATCCGTGTAACAGGTTCTCCATCCTTCTTCCAAGATTGATCCTATGCCAGCTGCCTAGGGGCCTATGTGTTTGGAGGATTCGGATTGAGGGTCGATGATTTCCCTGTAGATAACCGGGAAAGGAGTTTGTGTCCTCTCTATCCCCCTATGATATTTCCTCTAGGTCCGCCCCATTTAGGAAGAAAGATTCCGATATAGCAGTTCTTGTATGGTGTAGGTCATTGCCTTGCTGCGCTGCCATGAGGTGTCCCCCCGAGCACAGCCCTCTTACTCCCTGCCTATCTGGTGGCGCCACCATATGAGTTGACTCTTGCCTGAGGTATGAAGCTAGTGTGTCGAGATAGACATTGTCTACATGAGTACGTAGTTTGTCTTACATATAACCTAGTTTACCTACGGTTTATACCATTGAAATGTGGCTGCACTAGCGGGCTCTATATCAGTTACCCTGAACTCGGAGAATAATTTCGATCTTTGTAAGTACCTAGAGATCTGACAAGGCTTTGTTTGAGCTTCTATCTAATTAATGCTCGGCACACCCCCCTTCCCCCTCAACTAACGCGAGAGTCGAGTCGAGGAGCGGATGGAACTTGAACAAATGTCTGCGGTTAGAAATACCCCAAGTTATCAGAAATCAGCCTAATCCTGTCCAAATGTGGCGAGGGAAGATTAGATACAGTAGTTGGGAGCTGGGAAACTATGGTCACTACAAAATCCTATTTATGGTACCCTGTCTATCTTGTCTAGAGTACATGAGCTTCCATATTATCATGCGGCTGCAATGTCTTGCGATAGGTGGAGTCCCTCTTTTCTCCAATAGGGGTACTCTTGTTCCCAGACTTGCAATTATCTCTTGTATAAACAAATTTGTTACACAAGGGCTCGGATAGGGAGGAGTATCATGCTATGGTGCTTCTGATCAAGCTTTTATAAATTTATAGCGGATCATGTATTTGTACATACATATTCCATAGAACTCCAAGACAGTAGAGTTTCATGGCCGAGGGTATCTTTGGACTTTAAACCACACACTCCCACGAGTAAAAATGCACCAGATTTTGCACCGGTCAATGCCCAACCGCCGAGTTGTTAGTTGCACTGGATACATGTCACATCCAGTTTCACTTATCGGAAGATATCTTGCTGTGTTAGACATCTTGGGCCTAGTTTCACTTGGACCCTGTCTTTGTGTATGGCTGATACCACAGGCATAATCTGGATATTATTACTATTGTTATAAGCATGGGATTCGTGTCGAGACCCATATACTATACCGTTATGAGTGCCAAGGGGTAGGGGGTATCGCTTTTTCGGGCTGTGTCAGTGGCCCTTGTTCCTAAAGATGTGGTGTCACGATCAAGAACGTACGACTTTAGAAAAAATTAAAGGCTCAGCTGGGAATTGAACCCAGATCACCCACCCTCCGCCTGAATCAGCAGGTACCTACATAGCAGGTGTCATACCATTAGACCACTGTGCCTTTTTATGATATCAGTCTGCAACGGACAATCTTGTGTTGCCATTTTAGGAGACTAGTAATACTTGGCACATATAACTTTCGGAGCTTAGTAGCTACTTGCTATACCAATGGTAAAAAATCAAAAATAAATAATGGCTCAGCTGGGAATTGAACCCAGATCCCTTGCCCTCTGCCTGAATCAGCAGGAATCTACATAGTAGGAGTCATACCATTAGATCGCTGTGCCATTTTATGATTGCAACTTGAAAATCATAGTCTTTTGTTGCTTTCCTAGAAGTACCAAGCCTAGGCTAGTAGTTCTACTATAGAAGCTTGCAGTAAAGTGGCTCTCGTCAACCAGACTAGGCCCTCATTGTGGTTTCGATATCTCCAGGCTCTAACACCTCAACATGAAGCAAAGCCTTGCTCCGGGCGCCGCCTACCCCTCACACCACAAACGTTAGCGAACGCCCACCTCGAGTTGGAGTATTCGGTATGACACCGCTATGTAGTGTCCTGTTGGTTTTGGGCAGAGGGCAGGTGACCTGGGCCCGATTTCCTAGCTGTGCGGCCGTAATTTTTGCGTTCATTATTTTTTTGATTATTGATACTTGACATGGCGTACTTGGAACAATATTTGCAGGTTGGGTTACTTTGAAGTTGAGGGTAACTCGAACATTATCTTTGGAGAATCTAAGTTAGGGTTTAACGTATTGGGCTTATTGCCGCCCCCTCCCGTTCTTCCCCCCCCCGATCTAAAATGAGGGGAACGCCAAGAGGCGGTGAAAAAGAAGATCTGATAATAATTTAAGCTTTAGTCTCATGACTAGTCCGCTTCCTAACGGAGCCTGGGGAGCAAGGCGCTAGGCGTAGTCCAATTGCAAGGCTAGTTATATATATACGGGGGTGTCCCCCGTTATGCTTTTAATCCTCTACAGATTGCTGTGCTCAACTAAACCTCTCAGCTAAGGCTCGGATACAATACGATACGATACGTTTAAGTAGGTATTTTGGTATCAGCTTATTGTTGGGATACAAGGTAACTTGTCATTGATTGACAGGAACTTACCACTGGTGACTCTGACAACACTTAACCGAAAGAAGCGGAAGTACCCACGGAAGAAGTACCGGGGGAGTCAACATTAAGATGATCGAGCTCGCTGATACCCCGAGAAGATGTGGGTTATACCGGATAAAGGAGGAACTACATATGTAAAAGCGTCGTATGGTATCTTGCGGTTGCAAGTCCTATGGTCGATTTCAAAGAGTTCAAGAAGGCGAATGTTTGCGACTTAGGTCTGCTTACTATTTACCGGTTCTTTAAGACAGGAAAAAAATAGGTCGCAAAAGGGTCACAGTAGTGAGGGAGAAGCAACTTCTTTCCAAGGACTTTGAGGTATGAGGATTTGAAGAGTTTGTCGTTACCAACGTTAGTTCAATGATGGAGCAAAGGAATATTTTAATAATTGAAGAAAAAGGAGAGCCCCCTGGAGCCCCGCAATGGGGCAATGCATTTTGGCTGTGAAAGGTCTGAGGGATTGGAATGAAGGAGGGGTAAGTTATTTGTGGTGTTTGATTTAATGGGTAATGACAAAGACAAATAGATGAGAATTATACTCACTCGTGGTGGACTGTTTATATGCAGTGTTGAGTAATGGCGGTATAAAGGAGAATGTGAGTGTCCAAGCATAGGTACTGTAGGTATTCGGAAGTGGCTTTTTGGGGGAAGTTTATATCGGCGTTACAGATGAATAGGATTGTTATTTCTCTTTAATTGGTGATACATCAATAAACCAAAACTCCCGCAAAGGAAAATATAGGTAAACACCCCATGCATGCGTATGTGATTACTTAGTTAAGGATGAGACAAAGTGTTTAGTGCCGCTTTTAATTGTAAAGTCAGGGTAATGTAGATTAAGCCCAAAGTAACAGTAAATAAAAACTTAAATCGTACGGGCTAGGGTTATGAAGGGGCGAAAAAGCCCCCCTTATGATGCCTATAGCCCCAGCCCGCGCAGCTGGAACGCTCCTTGTTGGTACAAAGAGCCCTTCATTGCTTGTATCTATTTCTTTACTTGCATCCTCCCCCCCCCGCCTCCGAAGCCGCGGGATTTAGTCGTCTCAAGATGATAAGCGTTTAATACCTGCTAACCAAAAATTTTAATATATCATTTACATAGTACAGTATATAACTTTTTCCTGCGTACTGCTGTATGCAAGGCGTGTGTGACATGTTTACAAGCCCACCAAAGTCCCTATCTCCCCCCGCTCCCCTCCCCCCCTCCCCACCTTTGCTCTTCCACCACGAGATATTTACTGCTTCATGTGATGTGGCCTCCCACCTATATGTTTGGTTTCTATCGTTGTATAACTTACTCTACTCCATATTCATGAACCTAAAGCCTCAATCCCGAGTCATTTTCCCTTCCCCATAGCCCAAACATAAAAAGAAAAAGAAACAAAAAGAAAAAAAAAGAACACCAAGATATCTACCGTATTGTTGATTACATCAACAAGTTAAGGGGCTCAAAACACCAAGCAACAATACAAAATAGTAAAATATACATATTTCCTGCGTACCTATTTTTTTTTTTTAATCAAACATAACAACAAACACAAAATATAATGCAGATTCCATAAACAAATCACTCACAGTACTTAACTCAGTCACCTACAAGAAGGAAAAAAAAAAAAATAAAATAAAATAGGACTCAGGCACAAATCACACCTCAAACACACACACACACACGCACACAAATGAAAAAAAAAAAAAAAAAAAAAAAAAAAAAAAAAAGAGCGCCCAATATCCAATATCCAATTAAACACTCTGGCCCATAGGTCCTTTCTAAATCCTTAGATCCACAACCCTCGCACTACCACTCCGCCTCTGCTTCTCCAACGTTTTTGCCAACTGCACCTGCATCTCCTTATTTGCATCCCATCCCTGTTTCCTCTTCTTGATTCTAATCGCTGCCATCACCGCCTTGGCTACTGCTCGAAGAGTGGGTCTCTTCTCCCTAATTGTTCTATCGGGATAAATCCCCATCTGCTCGATCATCTGCAGGTTCGCTTCGTTGCTATACCACCCAATCCGTCAGTCACCATCAACATAAACTGAAAACCAGGAATGAGGGGGTGCGGGTAGACATACCAAGAGGAATAGAGGTTAATCTGCATCAAAAAGAAGCTCTTCACAAAGCTCAAATCCATCCTAAACCCCTTCTCCCTCTCAACTTTGGCCTTCAGATACCTAATCTGCATAGCCAATCCCCGAAGCTCGCCCAAATGCCTGGTCTCACTCTCCTGAATAGCCTTCTCTAGCGTCTCCACCTCTCCATCCCGTGCGCCTACTCCCCCAATGACCCCTGCTCGGATCCCCTCCTTCACCACTCTCCGCTCATTATCCCACGCCAACTGCATCTGCCCCATCTTCTCCTTCGCCTTGACATACTTGCCCTGAACTTTCCGGAGCTCATTTTCCGTCATCTGGACATCCGCGTCAATTCTATCCTTGTCCCTCTTGACTCCGCGGAGCTGCGACTCGAGCTCCCTCTGTCGCTTGATATGGCTTCGAATCTCCTCATTTCGAGACTCAACCTCAGTCTGTAGCTGCTCGATTTCAAGAGTAGCTTGTTTGAGATGTTGATGTAGCTCGGCACGTTCCTCAGCCACCTGCTGCCGTACGGATCGTGTAGCCTCAGAGCTGCGTAAGTGCTTGTTGATCTTTGCATCGTTTAAGCCCTTCTCAAGCTGTAGAATCTTGTGGCGCAGTGTCCCAATCGTTCCGCTCGCATCCAGATTCTTCTGCACAAGCTCGTCGTTACTTGACCGGCAGTCATTGACCTCTTGCTCCAGTAGCTGCTTTTCGTACTCGAGCTTCTCATATGCACTCTTCTGAGAGGTTGCTGCTCGCTCGAGAGACTTGACCTGGGTTCTAAACTCTCTAATCTTGCCCTGTGCCTCAGCCAATTGCCTCCTGAGTTCCTCCACCTCCGCCTTTCTTCCCCCGGGGGTATTCATGAACGAAGTGCCGACGGTACTCTTCATTGCGAGCTCATTCTGTGCCTCCGACAGCTCTCGTTCCAACTTGTCAACTTTCATCCTCAACTCCCTCACCGCCTTCTTACTCTGGCTCTCTCTCTGCACAACCTCACTCTCTCTCCTCCTCGCCTCAGCCAGATGCTCTCTGACCGTCGCTAGCTCCAGGTCCAGGCCGGAATCATGTCCTCCATCGACCTGCGTCAACTCAGAAACTCTCCTCTCCAACCTGGCCACATTTCTCTTTGCCGCCAGAACCTCCCGCTCCCTCATCTCAACCGCACTCTTCAACTGAGTCTGCAAATCCCACGCTTGCTTCTCCAGTTTGGCCTGTTCCCTTGTTGCATTGGTAAACGCTTCCTCCAGGTCCGCCTCCAACTGCTGTGCCTTCTCCGCATAAAGCCCCCTCTCATCCCTAATCCTCTGTAAGTCTAATTCAAGCTTACTCTTGGCCTTCCTAAGGTCCATCTTCTCAGTATCGACATTCTTCGTAGTATCCACTCGTCCATGCAAGTCCTTCAATTGACTCAACAACTCATCCCTCTCCGCCTCAATATCCATTGCCGTAGTCCTAATTGCATGCGCCTGAGTCTGTACCTTACTCAACTGCTCCTGCAGCTGCTTCTTCTCCCTCTGCATCCCATCCAACCTTCTATTCGCCTCCTGCAGCTGAATCTTCAACTGGTTTTGCCCACCCATTTCCGCTTCTAAATCAACCTTGATATTCTGCATATCCGCCTTCGCATGGGCATTCTCATTCTCCGCCCTCGTCAGCTCCGCCTTGGTTGCCGCAAGCTTCTTCCTCAACGCTTCACATTCCGCCCTGACAACCACAAGGTCCTTATTATTATCCTCTCCTGCCTCCTCCAACTGTGCGCTCAAGACCTCAATCTCATCATCCAACAAGCGAATCTTCTCCTCTAGAGCCTTCTCGCCCTTCTTGCTCTGCCGCAACTCCTCCCTTGCTCCATTCAACTCGCTAATCTTCGCCTCCAGCGTCCCCTTCCGAGCCGCAATCTCCTCCTGCAGATCCTTGATTTGACGATTAAGTGTCTGCTCCGCAGCATGGTGTCTCTCCCGTTCATCATGAAACGCCTGGTGGACCTTCGCCTCCTTCCCTTGCAGTCCATGTTCCATTTGCCTCAACTGATCGATCGTATTCTGCAGACTCTTGACCATAACCTCAGCCTTCTCCGCTCTTGCTTGCAGTTGTCTCTTTTCAAGATTCCAGTCTGCAACCAACCTCTCCGTTTGCTGCCTACGCTCTTCCATCGCAGCACGCGCTCGCTCCAGAGCCTCCGTAAGCCGATCACTATCTGCTTTCCATTCTTCTTGAAGGGTCTGCTCGTTCGCAGCGGCTGTCTCCCGCTCGTGTTGCAATGCCGATTGCGCCTCCCTAACATTCGCCTTGAGCTTTGCAATATCCCTCTGCAACGTCGAGGCCTCGCTTGTCAGGGCATCATGCCTATGTTGTAGCAGCTCCGCCTCAGAGGTGACATTATGCAGCTCATTCTTGACCTTCCTCACCTCCCCTTCCAGCTCCTTCTGCGCCTTGACAGCTACATCTCTCTCGTGCTGTAACACGTCTAGTTTATCTTGAAGGGCCTGCGCCTCGCCGTCAAATTCTCCCCCCACCTCCGTCAGCCTCCTCTCCAATCGCTCACACTCCCCAATCTTCTCTTCATGCATTTCACGCAAATCGTCATACTCTTGCTTCAGCGTCGCCAATTCCTGCTGCAGCCCCTTCCTCGCCTCATCCCTCTCCGAAACGCGGCTCTTGAACGAGAAACTCTTATTCCTCAATTCATCCCTCAAAGTCTCTAAATCATCCTCCAAGCCATCCCTCTCCGCAACAGCCTTCTGCTTCTCCGCCTCCAACTTCTTCCTGTCAAAAACCAACGCATCCTTCTCATCCTCCATCTGCTCATACTTCAACTCCAGCTGCCTTTTCTCCTCCTCCAGCTTCGATACCCTCACCTCAACCCTCTCCCTCTCCTCAATCACCTCCGCCTTCGCACTTGTCTCCTTCTGTAGTTGCGTTTGCAAACCAGTGATCATCTCCTGGAGTGAATCGATTCGCGCATGAGCCGTCTTCAACGCCCCATCCATATTTCCTTCCAACCCGGCCTTCTCCTCCCTCAACCTCTCCACCAGACTCTTCACCTCCCTATTCTCCCTCTCCAGCTCCCTAACCTGCCTTTCCTTCTCCCCCACCTCCCGGTTCTTATTCAGTTGCATCTCCTTGAGCTCTAATTCCTTCTCCTTGAAATCATGATTTGCGGCATCCAACTCATCCGCTAACTCCTCCTTCTCGCGCTCTACCCTCCTCACCTCGCCGTCCAAATCTGCCTTCTCCCCATTAAGTTCATCAACTTGGTTCCTTAACCTCTTAATCTCCTCATCCTTCTCCGCCCTCTCCCCATGCTCGATCTGATTAATCTTGTCAAACAACCCATCTGCCTCTTCCCTCAGCCTATCATTCTCATCTAATATCTCTTCCAACTCCCTCTCCTTCGCTTCCAACTTCTCAAGCGTCTCACTTAGTATTCTATCCACCTCCTCCCCCCTCATCCCACTCCGATACTCGCTATCTGCTTTCGACTCCATCTCACCCATCTCCCTCCTCAGCTCTGCAATAGCCTTCTCGCTCTGACTTACGCTCTTTTTGGCCTTTCTCAGCTCAGCTTTAAGTCCCTCCTTCTCAACCTTAATCTCGATATTCTCCTCAATTGCTTTCCTCTCGCCAACAGGGAGCCTTCCAAGTTTATCCTGTAACAACACCATCTTCATCTTCAAGTCGAAATTCTCCCTCTGCACCTCATCGATCATCCTCTCCTGCTCGCGGAGCGTGAGTCTCTGTCCTTCAGTCTGCAATACCTGGGGTACTTTATCCCGCCTCCCCCCTCTCCGATGCAGTTCTATTGTACGGAGGTTGGGGCCGGGGGTACTTGCGATAGAACTACTATCCAAGACCTTCATACCCGTGGTACTTCCGCTGCGGAATGTCTCGTCCCCATCCTCTGCATCGGGAATTGGTGAGTCGGGGAGCATTCGATTCCTGAGTTTGGATTTCATGGCGCTCATATGTAGGGACTTGAGTAAGGGGGTGAATTCCTTGCCGTTTGAGACTCCTCTGTTGCCGCCAGCGAGGGCGGGGCGTAGGGGAGTGGAGAGGGACCGGGTGGGGCCGCGCTGCTTGTTGCGAGACATGTTTTGGAGAGGGTTTTTATCGAGGCCGGGGGAGGTGAAGGAGGCGGCGATGGAGCCGAGGTCGAGGTCGTCGAGGGAGCGTTGAGTGCGGTCGTGGCGGCCGGGGGTGTCCAGGCCGTGGGAGGGGTAGGACATTGTGGTGGTGTTTGCCGACCAGATGGTCCGTCTGTTTGTTGTATCTATCCGGTGTATTCTGTCTGTATGTCTGAACCGTGTGCTCTATGCTGAATGCCCCGTCGCACTGTGTACAGAATCCTTATCCAGTATGCTCTCGAGCTCGTTGACTTGCCCAGCCAGGTGAGCCAGTCTAAGCCAGTAAGGCGGATCCGCTGTAATCGACTCTGGCACGCACAGAGCTCCGCGACTTTTCGGGGGGAATTAGAGGAAAATCCTTGTGTTTGTTTACTAAATCGCCAATGCCGATGCCAAGACACCAAGTGCGGGACCATCCAGCGCGGCTGGCCAATCGTCGCGTGTCGCGTTTGGTTCGCGCGGGCACGTGAGATGCTTTTGGACGAGCTTTTGGACATCAGGCATTGGATTAACTTGGTTTCTAATGAATGGCCAGTTTCGCTGCCCAAGGGCGTGACACTGGCAAAATTACGCAAGCGACCTTTGGGTGCGCAATATTGTTGGGCTTGATGTGAGGCAGGCCCTCCCAGAGGAAGAGGGTATGGAATGCTATGATAGAGCGATCTCAGATAGAGAATGCTACAGAAATGGCGACATTGGGGAAGGGAAATTGTAGAGGCTGAGGACAAGAGGCGATGGGAGTGGGAGCTGGCTGTTCCTCCTATTTGCATCATATCTCGGAAGGCAGAGTTCATAGCCTACCACCTCAATGGCCTCAGGAGGAAGTTTGAACTTTTGTATGAATGCAGGCTATACCAAAAGATTCACAAAAGTAAATGCTAATTTAGGTCAGAAACTCTTCTATTTTGGCTTTTCTACCAATTTTTGCAAGTGTTCGGACACTGATGAATATGGGTTGTAGGTTAGGCAGTGTATGTGTTTTGGGCCGATCGCGGGCAGCACAGCCGCCCGCGGGCGGCATACCCACTGTGCCGGCCGCGGGCAATCTAAATAAAAAAATAAGTTGTGATAATTTCCCAGCGACTGCAAAAGATTCGTTGATTTCCCAGTCGATTAGACCCCCCTCTAATATTCCAATTTGGTTCAGCTAGAGCAATATAGTCATGATCTGTTGATACTTTCGTATGTTAATAGATTAAGCATTTCAGAAGAAGTTTTCACAACACCGGTAGTTATAGATGCCTGGTGAACTGTGGTTTACCGAGCAGTTAGAGTATCTAAAATATCAAACTCTAAGCCCGTAAGGTCAGTAGTTGGGTAAAGGTTATCGGGTTTTGTAGCATTGTGCCATTTGATCTCCCACAACGCTGTAAAATACCATCTACCTGTTGTATAATTCTTGGTAGAACCTGCTTCGTTTTGGTTTAAAATCAAGAACTTGGAGTAGCTTAGGAATCTGCATATAAAACAGTACCTGTTATTAAGAAGTACCACTTTGCACCTGACCTGGATTTTATAAGTGAGGAATAGCCTGGATTTTTCTAGTATAAAAATCAATCTTGCAACAAGATGTAGACAAAAGTATTATAATTATGATTGCTCCAAATTTCACTGATTTCCACATAGTGTATCGATATTCAGCATAAGATGGTCGATATAGCCCCAGCAATAAGGCCTTGTCAATAAGAACCCCCGTAGATAAGAAACTAATTTCCAAATACCCATTGGATAGGGTTGCGGATTTTTAGGGCAGCAGTAAACTCAGTATCCTCTTCCCTATTCCTTCATCATCAGAGATGCAGTGATGAGTTGTTAACGTCGCCAGCATGTACTTCACCATCTGAAGGGCTTGAGGTAATTTTTCCGGAATTCTCCCTTGTTCAATGTCTGCCGTCTCCCACTAATCAACAGGAAGGGTATATGATGTGGATAGGGCAGTCAAAATAACCTCTTAGGGTATTTTTTGAGTGTCGCAGAATGTTTTGTTCGATTGAGATTTACCAAATTGAGGAATTATATTAATTGCCCGCGGCCGGCACAGTGGGTATGCTGCCCGCGAACATATGCACAGATAATAGTCTCAGGGTAATGCAGTCTTCTTACCAAATTGAGGGTAATGAATACTATCTCTGGGGCTAAAAAGGCGAAAGGAAAAGGAGGGTATGGTATACACACAACCTATATTTCCTTTTACTTTAGTTTGGGGTGCCCATTTCTGGGCATGAAGGAGAATTCTTGGACAGGCTGGTTTACCATTGCGAATTCACTGAGGTTACTACCATTCTGTCTGGGATAATCTTATTATGCAGACACTCTTCATGACTTATTAGACAAGGCTCGATTTCCTGGGAAATTCGACAGACGAATATCGTTCTGGGACTATCGCTGACAAAACTAACACCGGATTTTCTTTGTTGAATGTGAGAGGCCCTTTTTTTTTTTTTTTTTTTTTTTTGAAGTCTATACGTCTATGAAGCCTATGGCTATGAGACGGAGAGGGCACTAGTTCTTCGAGGGGAGGAGAGGAGTGCCACTGAAAATCTTGAGGATGCCTATATGGAACTCTTGAGTAAATTTGGTGAATGCAGTCCGGCTTTTTATGGTCAACTGCCATTTATAGTTGCATATGCTACTATGTAAAATTATTTTTTATCCTACATCAATATCCGCTCCTGCATATCCGCGTATCCCAAGTGGTATGGCAGAGAGAGCTTTTCTAACATAAATCAGGTTTTGCCTCTTAACCCCTGATGGTCGGTGTCAACGCCTAAATCAAATGCTATATGATGCCGGTTTCGTGGTTGATATTACGCACTACGATCAACATTGAGCGATTCCTACGGACATTTGAATCGTTATTGCCTCCAGAATTGATTGGACTATATACTCGTCACGATCGTCCAGATGGTGTCACGGTCAGTAATTCCAGTAACCCGATAATCTCTACGCTACACGGAATAATATCATATACTAGGTGACCATTTATCTGTCGGAAGTAATTAAACGAGTTTCGACAGCAAGAATCACTGAGGTAGGGCTCTGGATGTGGGCTGGGGGATTGAGGAAGCTGAAGCTAATGTCGTTATAGGACCTATATGCCCTATATAGCCTTATGTTGGCTGAATTACCCCTCCTACATTGTCAACTTCACTCAACAGCCATTATATGGCTCAAAAATAACATCCTTGCATCTGTATCCTGTGGGGTTTAAACTACGCCCATGCAAGGAAGCTCAATTGAGATGCATCATCCGGGATGTACTTCAAAGCTTGAAATCGCTACACAGCCATGATTATGTGACATTCGCTGTTATGTAGGCAAAGCTGGAGCTGTTGACTTTAAGTTGGAGCACTGGCCACCGGCAGCAGCAGCCAGATCGTTCCGCTGTCGTTGGAATGAATGAACTCTGATCTTGTTAAAAACTGAACCTGGGGTACATACTCAAAAACTACGTGTGACTCATCTTTAGAATTGCCGCATCGTGGATTCGTGGGTATTCGGGTGAGTCTGCCTTGCCTAGGTGGCAGCCTAGGTGGTGGGTTGAAGAGTTGAAGGGGCTGTGGTTGGTGGGTAACGATCCGTGGAAGTCCTGCAACGGGGCCTAGGACAGAGGTGAGGGCACTAGACAGTTAGCCTTCTCCATTCCCGGGCACCCTATATCACTCTTGATCTAACCTACCGTATCCCTGTGTCAAGGCCGGCTCCCATTATTAGGATCTCTTCAATCGGTCGTTCGATGTTGGACCTGGGCAGGAGAGAAGCATCGAGCAATGTTGGTGGGGTCTATAGGCTCGTTCCCTCTTCTATCCTTATTGCTGCTCACAGGATGGGTCGTGCCAACCACACTACTGCTTCCGTTTGGTTGTCCGTCCGATTGCGCGACTCCCCGGCCCTCATTTAGAAGTTGTTGGATCCTTTTTTTTTTTTTTTTTTTTTAAATACTTAGTACTCCTATGCAGCCCCGTTAGGGGGGCTATGAGGAGCCACGCGGAAGCCCGGTGGATTCAAGGGGAAGGCAAGTTAATCTGCCGACCCCACGCAAACTGAATGACTAGATACAAGAACTGGGAGGAGGCCCCGTGCTGTCATTAACGGACTAGCCGAAGGTCCGTGGGCCTGACTGAACCTCAACCCGATAGTGAACTGAAACTGAGTAAACCTCAACCCGATGATGAACTTTTGATAGAAATGAAACTAAAATATGAACTGGAACAAAGGAGACTCGTGAAAATTCGTAACTCTACATCTCTCTCTCCCCCGGCGGCCGTCTTTATGTCAGCTCACGGTAATGGAGTCCAAAAAAGGCTTCCGTGGCTTCGTATGTTTCTTCCCCGTCTCCTTCTTTCCTCCAGTCTGATTTGTCGAGCTCCTCCCAGCTCCCCCTCCCCCCCTTGTTGGATCCTTATCCCGGTGTTGTGCCAACCAGATTATTGAGGCCCACTATTCTCGACCGTTGTTGATACTTGGTACTTTTGGTTCAATTTTTTTTTTTTAATAAAGTCATTACTCGTATTCAGTCTAGTCTGGTGTCAACCAGACTATATTCAGCCTTAGGCTATGTATGACAAGCCACTTATGGTTCAATGGCGAGCGAGAAGCTTAAAAAGAAAAAGAAGAAATGGCTCAGCTGGGAATTGAACCCAGATCACCGGCCCTCTGCCTGAATCAGCAGGTACCTACATAGCAGGTGTCATACCATTAGACCACTGTGCCCTTTTATTGTAGTCGCTAGCTGGGAGGGCATATAATGGGGCCGGGCAGAATGGACGACCGAACCCGCAAGGCAACCCCTATCTCTACGAGAGGCTTGTGCCAACCAGACTACCCCTATCTCTGGTTATGTAGTGATTTTAAAGTGTGCAGAGCAGTTGATCGAGCATAAGCTGACGAGGCTGAGGCCAGAAACCCAACGCAGCACAAGACTCAGCTCCAACAGAAACCAAGAGCCACCACCAGCCATTGATATCTTCTCCTACGTGGACGACACATAACTCCCCTCGTCGTTACAAACCTACCTACGAAGGGCCACAACAAAGTTGTCGAACTAGTCAATTCAGCATTGGAGGAGGCTGCCGTAGCAGACGATCTCAGGTGCAACCGATAAGGACAGCAGATTGGACTTCCACATCAAGGGTCCGGTACAAGCCTGCACTTACTAGGCATACGAGTCAAGAGCAACCTGTCCTTCGAGGAACACATCAAGCGCCGGACAGACAAGGCAGCCAGCCTTCTACTGGTCCTGACAAAGCTAGAGAATTCCAACGGCAGGACGAGCCCAAAAGCCCTCAGAGCCTCTATACCGGGCCTATCCGTACGATCTTCACCTGGGGCGCCGAGCTGTTCAACAGACCAGGTATAGTCCCCAAGTTTGAACCAATGAGGAGGCTAGAAGATCAGGCCTTGAGGGAAGATCACGATCACTGGGGGTTCCACAGGAGTAGCCATGAGAAGCTAGGATGGATTGCCAACGCAAAGCCCCTACAAGAGAAGCTGGACGACCTTTCGAGATTGTGGGCAGCACGATCCCCCGAACAGGGGAGCCGCAGATCAAGGCATTCGTCGAGGCTGACACCACCTGGTATGATAGCCGCGACCCGCACTCCAGCAGGAATAGCCCCATCGCGGAAGCTTTCTACAAGACCTCGGAGTCGGTGGACCCGCACGAACTTTCTTATGGGAACAGGGACGAGATCAGGACTTCCCCCGCCATTCACTAAGAGATCATCGACCCAACCTCAGAGAAGTCTAAGCACCAAGCCTATTGGTGTGCAGAGATAGGGTCCATCTTAGATGAAGGCTGGAGGGTTTGCTTCACGGAGCAGACTACGCCAGGAATTGGAAGACAATTCACCCATATTAATAATTGTCCTCTAAAATAATATAGTACAGGAGACTTTTAAGGTTACACCATTTTGGCAACAGGGGACCTGCTTCGATTATGGGATTCCGGCACGAGATAAAATTGCTATAAGACATATATTATTGGATACAACTGCTTGGCACATATTGCAAAATCGTTGGACAAAGGGGTCCAAGCCTATTCAGCCTGCCATATAAGAAGCAAGAAAACCGATAGAAATAATACTGGCTTGGATTTGGAAGGCACAGCCCTCTAAAAAAAAGAGCATATCAAAGGCAAAAAAGAAGGGCACGAAAAACAGGCAAAGAAAGGACCTAGCAGGTTGGCGAAAGGAGTCCAAGGGCCATAAAGACGACCGCTGAGGGTGTATATTTACTGCTGCTGATTATATAGATTACAATACTAACGAATAGGCCAGGAACTTACCTCAATCTACCGAATGGGCCCAGGTTCGAGCAGAACAGAGCAACTCCAATGCTAAGGAGTATCCTGATTTTGCAAAAGAGGATCCCTGAAGAAATTAGAATTGTCGACAGAAAATGGGTCTATGTGGTCAAAAGGGTACTTAATCATAAGACGAGGAATGCTCAAAGGGGCTTTACACGAGAGTAAGCTAACTATAGTGAACCTTTACCAAAATGATGCTTCTAAAACCTTCAAAATTCTCATAATTACTCTTTACCGGGGTGGGCAAGGATGCCGTAGATGCCGACGCATAAAGTATTTATTGCCAATAGTAATAGAAGGTGGCGAAATGGAGAATTAGAAAACATAATAAAGCCTTAAAGAGACTGAAGCAAGCTGCCACGAGTGACTTAAAATACACAGGGAAATTCTGAAAATAAGCGATTGAGCCAACGCATTGGCGACGAAGGGCATTACGTTTGGAGCCATGGAGCCGCAAACTAGAACAGAGAAACAAGCTAAGACTGGTAGATTATCTTTGATAGCAAGTACAAGCGGAGGAACCGATTATTCGTTTGGTACCCCCGAGAGGGACGGAGGATCCGACAGACTTTATTTCGAAGCTCAGGCAAATAAGCTCAATCGAGACATAGAAAGAACGCGAGATGGGTTCGACTGAGAAGGATAGATAGGAACGAGGGTGAGGCAGAACTAATGAACAATGAGATCTAAATGTTGGAGGGACATATGGGATGGAAGACCTGATGCCCAAGTGGGGAAGTGTATAAAAATACTCTCGATCACCTAAGTGAAGATCTGACCCTTAAAGGAGTTTGTTGATGGGATTGCTCGATAGGGGAAGGGCGTAGAGAAATAATTTTGACGCCGTGATTTAAAAGTACACACATGGGCGCACGCAACGCAGAGGTCAACAGGTATATAAGACTGTATCTAACCCCAAGAAAATAGAGGAGATAGTCAGACAGTAGCTCAATGGCATAGATAACAAAGTATATAGGTATACTCATTATGCAGCTAAAGTGCTTCTAGAGGTTTGTGGCAATATGTCTACTATGGCGAATAGTAATGCACGGAGTGGACAGAGCAAAGTGCACTGGGTTGTGGTGAGCGATACGGTTGAAGGCTTGCTTGATCAAGGACGAGAAAAAAACAGAGTGCTGGAGCGCTGAATAAATGCGCATACAGTCAGGGTAATACAGCGTTCAGGGATCTGAAAATTCGACCAATCAGAAGTGAGAGAATGTATGTGGCGGCCGTGGCTATAGTGGATCTACAGGGTCGGAATGAAATAATATAACAACAATACAAAGGCGTGCAACAATGGCTCAGCTCAATAAGCCAACACGTTCAGGGTAATACAGATCCGGGATGCGAATAGAGATAAGAGTTTTTGTATTACCATAGCATCAGACTACATATAGCGAGAATATAATTACCAAGCTTCATCTCTCTGAATATTTCAAGATTCCGACCTTGTATCCTTCCACTCCATGTGCCAGCCAGACTATCCATCATGCTACTCTGAACATAACTTCTTGATTCTGGCACAACCTCCCCCACACATGAACTGTAATTCGGCTCACCAAGCACTAATTCCTGCGTCCTATGATGCTCCTCTGGCTTGATTTCGTGGATGCACCACCGGCTACTGACAATGCCACAATGTAATCCCCCTTCACGGTATGTATTCTGTGAGTGGGATCTATGTAAAGCTAGCTAGACTGCCGCGTTACAGCTACTAGGTTTATTGAAATCATAGCCTTATTCCTGTAACCCCCACAGCATTTAGGGAAGCGGATGAACTCTCATTCGCATTGTAAAGTGCTAGGTCTAAATTTAGTTGTGCTCCGAGCTGGCCTTTACTCAACTTCTCTACAGGGAGCGCAAGCGCCGGCAAAATTAAGTACCCAGTTATATTCCATTTCATCTTTGGAGCATCAATGTTATTGCCTTAAATCAGGTGTCTGTGAGGATTTATGAAAAAGCTTGACTTCCTCCAGAACTGGAATTGTATATGTTCTGGGCCGCTCGTCGGCATCGGCCGCCCGCGGGCAGCATACCCTCTGTGCCGGTCGCGGGCAATTGATATAATTCCTCAATTTAGTAAATGTGAATCGAAGAAAACATTGTGCTACACTCAAAAAACACCCTATGAAGTCATTTTTGACCACCCCATCCACATCACATACCCTTCCTGTTGATTAGTGGGAGATGGCAGACATTGAACAAGGGAAATTCCGGACAAATTACCTCAAGCCCTTCAAATGATGAAGTACATGCTTGTGTAGTTAACAACTCATCACCTTCATCTCTGATGGTGAATGGAATAGAGACGAGATACTGAGTTTATTGCTAGTGTAGAAATCTATAACATTCCTATGCAATGCGTATTTGAGAATTAGTTTCTTATCTACGGGGTTCTTATCAATGGGGGTTCTGATAGATGGGGCCTTATAGTTTAGGCTATATAGACCATCTTGTACTGAATATCGATATGCTATGTGGAATTCAGTGAAGTTCGGAATAATCATCATTATAATAATATTTGTTTACAACTTGTTGCACGATTTATCCTATAAGTAAGAAAATCCCAGCTATTTCTTAGTTATAGGATCAAGGTAAGGTGCAAAACAGTACTTTCTTAATCGCAGGTACTTATTTATACGCAGATTGCTAAGTATAACTACTGGTGTTTTCGTTTCAGGTGTTTGCAAAAACTTCTACTCTAATTGTTATTGCCGATACTTTAAGAATAATCTGAAATTCTCAATTTATTGACATACGAAAGTGTTAACATATGTATTAACCTCTCACCTCTGGCTGAACCAAATTGGAATATTAGATGGAGGTCTAATCGATTGGGAAATACATGAATCTATTGCAGTCGCTGAGATAGCTCCAGCTAGGTATACCGTTATCAATTCTTTTTTTGGGGGTAAATCAGTACTCGTAAACCTTTATCAATACAAGTGCATTATACACCAAATTGAGTAATTATTTAAATTGCCCGTGAGCGGCCCAGAACATATATTAGTATTGAAAGAAATAGATAAGGGTTCAGGATAACCATTTTATATTATCATATTGTATTAGACTCTCTGTCTCGACTCTTAGGCTCCGCCTACATCCCTGAGATGGTTTACGCTTGACGGCTACCTGCCCTTGTGGCTCAAACACTCCCTTTCATACATTTTGGCCACGATATCGTGGAAGGCAGTTTGCAAGGCTCAATTAGTCAAAAGGGTCAAGAACGTTGGAGTTACATCAGATGTGAGGTAGATGTTATTGTGTTGTCAGGAAGACTCGTACCTATTGTTATGTGGAGTAGCCTCTGTTGTTGGAAGGGGGGGGTTGAAATGAGAGCTGTGCCAAGCTTTGACGCACTAGAGAATCAGATAAGAGCATAGCACTTCACCTGCCACTACACAAACCTGCTTTGCAGGAACACTCTAAGACGAGAACTGGTTTTCAGTCTGTGGAGTAGATTCTAAGACTACACCTTTCAATGCTGGCCAGTTCTATATATAACTACTGATTCAGGCAGAGGGCACGTGGTCTGGGTTCAATTCCCAGCTGAGCCATTTTTTTTTTTCACTTTTTCTGGCGAGGGGATATTGAGGTCAAACATTCTAGTTGATACCCTTTAATTACTGTATTCCCCACACAATCTGTATTGCATCTCTGTTAACCGCCTATTCCCACATCCTAGAATCCTCCTCTGGTCGTGCTAACCAGCCTATACAGCAGCGTCTACTAACCATACCACACCGCAATCTTACACCATTACACATACGGCGTGTATTAACGAGAGATGCCTGCCTATACAACCATGGTACAGTTACTAAATATAGTAAAAGTCCAAGTTACAACTTGCTTGATTCCTCCGCTTATTTCCATCTGGCCATACTAGCCATCTCATCTTCATGAAGACCGAAATTTAATAGTGAATAATATGGAACCATAAATTCGCAGCGAGATTCGGTTCTGTGCGCCCTAGTTGTTATAGATGCAATATGTATCGATAGCATAAACTACTGAGGGAATTGTATTGTGAATACGAAACCCAAACAAGTAATATTATACATACCATGTCTCGGGGTTAAGGGTGCAAATAATTCCAGGGCTATGTCATATCATAGGCATGGTATCTACTGTATACGGGTAAGGGAGTATGACTGCAGTGTCTAAGCTCTGAAGTATCCCGGTAATTGTGCTGCTTCGATACTTCCTGATACGACAGTCCGTAGCTAAGTGCTGCAGAAGTAGGCAGAATTGGTTTTTACCCTGAATAATTGCATGGGAGAGAGGAGTCCTGAGTATTTCTAAAGCGTATGATGAAGCCTTGACAGAAAAGATAAAGAAGCAAGCACACTTTAATCGACTTGGAAGTGAAAACAAACAGAGAAGAAGAGATACTGAAAAAGGCACAACAAACGGAAGGGAAAAGGAGTGGAAATATGGCAAAAATAATAAAGACAGGGATAGAGGCCACGGCTCAAAAGGGAGAGAGAAGATTAGGAACAAGGCAAGAGTAAAGATCATGAAGAAAAAGACAACACTGCAGTGAAGAGAACTTACAACACATAGGCAGTGTCAAGCAATAAGCAAATGTCGGAAGAAGATAATGGTGAAGCCTTGAGAGAAAACATGGAACATGGGAAAGTGTTGAAAATCTACATAGAATTCCAAGTTGCAAAGGAACTGGAATGTAACTTTCATATGGGACTCCCTAATGAAACTGAAAAGGATCCGAAGAACCACGTCCCTATAGATGACAGACAGCGAGATGAAAAACCAGACGTCAACACTGTATGTGTTCCAGAAAGTGGGACCCAAGCCAGTGGGGAAAGCGGACAAAAGAATTCAGAGAAAGGATGAAGTATGGATATCAGACGAAGATGGGAGAGAAGGCAGAAGAGAGAGATAGAAGGACCCAAGGACAGGAGGACATACATAATCATGTACAAATAGCAAATACAGAGGAACCGGTACAAGAGGCAGAAGGAAGGAAAAGAACATTCAGACAAAGAAAGATGTTAGCAAAAGCAAGAGCGAATAAGGAGATGAATGGAAAGCCCGAGTCGGCCTTTTTTTGCGCCGGGGGGTAGATGTAAGGAAGGCGTCCCTCACATGTTCCCATTAGGGAAGTCGCCCACCAGGAGGAGACTAGCTCCCCTGGCAGGCTGAACGTACTTGTATTTAACGATGGAACTCGAGATAGAGGAATGCTATCTAGCTAAGAGAGTACCCATACTAGAGCTTGTGTCAGCACCCGTGACACTACTCCCCTCTTAGGCTTCTTGCCCACAAGAACTATGTATATGATTCATTATTATTCTTAGTCTGGTTGGCACAACACCCTCTACGTATTCTATTTACATTATGTGTATCTCTCATTTACATCAGCAACCGGTTAATCTGCGTCAGGTGCACCTGACGCACCTGACGCTCTACATATAGCAAAACTCAGCGTTGTGACGCAGTCGTACCAGGAAAACTGGTGAGTAAGAGCCCTTGTCAATATCTTTTGATCTTCCCTTTTATGGTAGCAGCGTTACTTCTTATGGGAAGATAGGCAGCCTTGTGACATATTCTACCGCTGTGCTACTGTTGTGATTTACTTTTTGATCTGGTTGGTACCCGTTGGATATTAATACTTACTTCCACCTCCAACACCACAACACAATCCTGCAGCGATGATAGGCTATACTGCCACGAAACACCTACATAGATGCCGTAACATAGCTACGAAGTCTAGCACAGTCATAACCAAAGTCCTGCTCACCCTAGCTCTTAAACATTCATGGGAATTTATGTCATTGAGATAAGAAGCCGAATACTATAGCCTTGTCCCAACCAATTCACTATTCTTCACAGGGCCATATACTTATCATTAGAGGTCGTAGCGGTAACCTGCTCCAGTATGGCACCGCTCCGCGAGTACCTCGCATTGAGTTCTGGTTTGAATCCGACAGGATAAGCGACAGGAAATCTGAGTCTAGATCCTGGAGGTTTCTTGAAACTAGGGAGGGTGCTGGGCTATGCTCTTGGGCATTAGCAGGTCAGGGTAACTGGATCTGCTTCGTCCTAAACTTACCATACACACAATATTTGATCTACACTACGTAGCCATCCGCAAGCTATCACCCCCTTCAGATTTAAATTCTCCAATGGGCGAGCCTTTAAACGTATGATCTCTGTACTGGGGAATGGGAATTTATTGCTGAGAGATTTGGGTGGAGGTTTGTGTGACAAATTAGGGACGACAGGTTTCGGTATGGCCTACACATGGATACGAGTCCTTGAGCTTATAGCCTATGGAGTTCTAGAATTCACTCTCGACAAGTCTATTGAGTCCATACTAGGGCAAATAGCCTCAACCCACAAGAAATTGCCGTCGCCGGAAGCCTAAGAATGTTGACAATAGTTAGGAGAGCAACCCAATGCTCGGCGTTGGGGTATTGGTTACGCAAGACGGATTGGAATTAACATGCCTCTGACGGCCTATGTATGGACTCGCACTGATCGCGAGCTATTTACCTGCTGACTCAAGCATATCAGAAGGCTAAAGCTCCGCACTGGGACCGTGAGGATAGTGTCCACCTCGTTTTCCACTTCCAGACACCGATCAGAGAGGGTAAAAGCTGATCCCAACGGCCACTTCCTAGTGCAACCTCAACCGACTAATGTGGACGCAGTAGAAGCTTTCTTCTCCTACCTATTTTGCAGTTTAAAATATTCTGGTTACTAAGATTCAGAGAAAAAGAGGACGAGAAGGAAGCATGGCACGCTATGGGATCGCTGCTTCATTTCTAATAGTCTGGTTGGAGACGGTATAGCCAGGCGTAACAAAAGATACGGGAATATCTGTTAGGCAGCGGAAGTGGTACTAGCGGCAGCGCAAGTGTGCGGGTGCAGAGCGGATCCGTAGCAATGTCTACTATAGCGGATGGTAATACGCGGAGTGGACAGTAGAGCGCAGAGTGCACTTAGGTTGGAGTGAACGATGCTGGTGAACACTTGCTTACACAAATACAGGTCTGGAGCGTTGTCTATATACATTGAAATTCAGGGTAAGGCAATGTGCAGGGATATGTTATTCGGCCAATCAGAAGCAAGAAAATATAGGGATTTGCGGATAGCGGTCCTGACAACTAGGTAGCAACTGGGTGGCAACCATACGGACTATACTTGCGTATGTGCGAAGGTACGATTATTCCCAAGGGTATATCCCAGACCAAGATTCATGGCGCATTGCACCGCCATTACAGAGCGAGGGATCCTTTCCTTTTTTCTCTCTTCTACAGCTAGCATAATTACAATACCGCTTTGTATATAACTCGCGTGGGCCAGGCAGATTAATCCACATTTACCCTTAATCTACTTGGATTTTTAGGCGGCCGTAATACTTGGAGGTACACACACATACCTGTATATATATAATAAGCATAGAGGGAGGATTGGTTTGAGAATCCTTACCATATATATATATATATATATATGCTTTTGCTGAGCTCCCCACCTACTCCAATGATGTAGAATATGAGTGTAGGGCAATATTAGGGCTTATAACAACTTCATGAGTCTATGAGTGAAAGTTCAGGGTAACCTCGTGGTGGACTGCTACTAACCTCAGTGGTGTCGCCCAACCCCACCAAATGCTAAGAGGAGGGAGGCCCCAGGATTGGTTGGATAGAGGATGAGATTAAAGATATCATGCGAAAGGTCGGATGAGTACTTTTTTTTTTTTTATAATTGAGGCTAGATGTCAGGAAATTCCAGTTACCTTGAAGCAAAGCTATCACGCTAGGTTACAAACATCAGCTGCTAAATTTCCTTTCCCCCTTTTTAGAATAAAAGACAAAGCCTTATCGTATCTTTATCATGGTTCTAATTACTTGAACAGACATAGCTATTGTACCAAAACAAAAGAGTGAGGGGTTTTGTACATTTCCTTAGTAGTAGCGAGCGGTGCTGTCCATACTGCCTGCCAATAACCAAAAGAAAAAATAATAATGGGCACAGCTGGGGATTGAACCCAGATCACCCGCCCTCTGCGTGAAATCAGCAGGTACCTACATAGCAGGTGTCATACCATTAGACCACTGTGCCTTTTTAATGATAACTGGCTAATAGCAAGACCTTTGTGTTGCCTTCCAAGCCTAGGCTACCGCCAACGAGTCATCTAGCCGCCTTGTATATTGCCCCCATCTTAGTCTCGATCAGACCCTTTTAAAGGCCCCATCTCGAGTCTGTCCCTCTCCTGCTATCGCCGCATCTCAATAGCGAAAAATTAAAGAAGAAATAATGGCTCAGCTGGGACCACCTGTTAGCCTCCCGCCTCTTAACCCGAGAGTCTTGTCCAATCTTCTTTCCGCCTCTCCCTACCCCACCCCGCTCACTCCATTTCTCACGGAAGCTTTTAACACTGGTCTGGCCGCCTGGGATTACATGCGGTGTGTTGTGTGCGGTTATTCATTTGAAGGCTGCGTCGTGAACTGCCACATCATCCCGAAAAATGGAATCGACAGTGCGGGGACGTGGGACAGGTTGAAGGAACACAATGCTATCCCTCAGAGAGCGAAGTCTCATCAACATGAATCAAGGAATGGCCTCAATGGTTTTCATTGGTTTGTCAGGTGTGTGAGCGTACAATATACTATCGGTGTTTGGGCAAACCTAGCACCCAGTGATCACGTTGGTCTCAGCAGTTACACTCTCCAACAAGGTGAGTCATCGATCTCTGAAGCGGGACTAACAAACATAGTCCGCATATACAGATTCATGCCCAGGAGGCGGGAATTTGTCTTTGTCGATTTATAAAATCATCCCGACATTGCACATTTTCATGATAAAGCACTAAACCTCGACCCAGACGACCCCCGCGCCCCTTTTCCAGCTGCATTTCTGATGCATGAAGCGTGCGCTCGAGGCCATAACCCGTTTTCGGATCCCAAAATATCAGATTGCCTTCCAGATCCAAATAATGGGATGGCGAAGGAACACCCTGGCAGCTCTAACGAACACCCCGAGGGCGGCGGCGCAAGCGAAGACGACGACCACATCCACGGGGCTTCAGAAGAGCACGAGGATGATCACATGACCATGACCCAGGCAGACCTTCAACAATCTTTCTCCACCAATGCCATGCCATTCATACGAATCCAGCACCGGCTGCTCCTTCCTTATCCGACGTGCCAGCATGGAATGATTCATCTAAACATCCCAAATACCGCAGGGTTCTCACCAGCCTCAAACCGGTCGATTTCAATGACCCAGCAACGATCAAGTTCTTGTCAAGAGACAACATGATCGAGCTCGGCTTCAAGAATTGGATTGCGTGCGAGGCCGAAAACCGAGACGTTGTCTCGTCAGAACACGACACTTCCGTGTCTGTCGGCCGTGGGGGTGTGGGGGGAGGGACATTGGTGGGATGGACCCGCACGATGCCCATTAGTGGGTGATGGATGTGCCTTCGGTTGGAATTCATTCCAATATGGAAGCGCAGGTGGACCCTGGTATATGGATGCAAAGTCCTCTTGAGTATGATTTCTCTCCGTAGGGGGGTATGTACCTAGTCTCGGCATAACGGGTTTCGAGCACCAAAAAAGGCAATTATGGACAAACTACCTACTTGGAAGTGGAGCATCAATTGAGAGGGTCCCTTTTGTGCTGTGTAGGTATATGTACGTAGATAGACTCTATCGTCTGGTTTTGTTAACCCAGAACACGCACGGGCTAGAGACCTGTCCACAAGGGTGGCTTGCATATAAATAAATAAAACTGAAGCCAATGGAAAAAGTGACCGATATCCAATTTACTCATCTCCACCGACCCTTCTCTTGCAGATCACGTCCCCATTATAATTTAGTAAGCATGCCAGCTCCGAGCGCAATTGAAAATCAAGCCTTCAGTGGTGGCGGCAGCTGTATTATTCCTCCCCGCAGGTCCGACCCCCCGGCATCCTGCGGGCTCTGCCCAGTCGAATCCGCACTCCCATTACTCCCCCTCCTCTCCCTCTTAACAACCTTGTTCACTGCGTGCTTCAACAAGCCCACCAACCACTTCACCGATTCCCCAGCAACCCCTTTGGGCAAAAATGGCAGAAGGGCAGTGGTGTATATATTCCCATGAGAATTCAAGACTTTTAGCTCTGGCTCGTGGAAAACTAGCATGCCCTCATTGCCAGATCTATCCATCACCGCCTGTATCTGCCCTTGACTGTGCTTAGACAGAAGAGAAAGACAACTCTTCGAGACCCCAATTGTCCCATATGTGTTTTTTGAATAACACGAGTTCCTCTTCCGTTGGTCGCAAAAAGTAGGGTATCTTGATCGTGGGTAACGCAGTGGGGGTGGTAGGAGAGATAGGCAAGTGTATGCTCTCGGCGTGATATGCTCAGAGGAATGAACACCGCTGGCCAATGATCTTCCTTTGTTTCGGGTACCAAAGAGAGTTAATGCATTGGTAGCTACTTGTGCCGTGATCGCTTGTTGTGAGGATGGTTGCGCGGAAGGAGTGGTAGTAGAAGGATACATGCTATGAATCACATCTGTTCGCGATTTCATTTCAGTTATGCTACGCTTGGCAGGAGGTCAACGAGACTGGGAATTCTGAGATTTCTGGGAGTGCATGGCGATTCGTGACAACTTCCATCGCTTGTTGACATGAGACGCCAAGCCACAATGCTTGTTGCAGTCGCCTGCTCGATGTTCAGATCTTTATCTATATCGTCCTGGTCACAATCTAAACTTGCAACCAGGGTTTCGGGAGCGCCGATGTGGGTTTGAAAAATGGGTGAGTGGTGAACATATATTGGTGCTATTGAAAGCCTCTCTGTGGTGGTTAACAGTACTGTGAATGAGTTCCCTGCAGCCTGCTGGGATATTTCTGTAAGTCTCCGTCTGTTTATTTCCCATACAAGATTTGTTCCAGTGTAACATCCTTGTAAGAATATTATACCAGAGAGACCATTCATTGCCACCTGGTTCTATGTATACGGTTGTACAGTTCCAATCCGCCACAACGTTACCTATGACGTCAAAGATTGCGACGTCCAAGCTAATACTTGCCCTACGCATTGTATGTACTTCCATCAGCGAGGTCGTACTCAACGTAACGAGTATGAGCTAGGCGGCCTAGGTCCCTCCTTGTAATTGAAGGGCCAATAGACCCAGAATCAATACATTCGCGTGTAAGGCTACGATTGTGATATCTTGGGTTCTGTTAAAGAATATATATTGTTAGTGCAAAGTCTTCCAATAACTTGAATGTCGAATAGAGCTATCATTGCCTTACGTGGAAGATTTGGTTTATCTAAAAACTCATAATGATAATGTCAGGATACTGATGGATATACTTTGTCTGGTTGGATATAACTTACCCTGAACTGGTCATCTTCACCCACCGCTATAGTCACCTTTCCCGCACGGTAGGTTCTGCCTAAGGGCTGGCATGCGAGCGAAATGGGCGTTGATGAATGAAAACTAAGTGTTGCAGGAGCTGCATAACAGTATACTTACCTCTTCAACCCAGATCCCCTGCTCGTACACGAGATCATAGTCCCCGGAGGCATCACCAGGCATATATTTCCCCCTCTTCCAAATCCTTTACTGCTCTACTTATTGCTGTTGTGGTTTGTTCTTCCCATCCCCACTCTTCCTGCAGTGCGCCTGCGCTCGAGCGAGTGGCTCAGGTACCCACAATCTTTCACGCAGTTCGAATATGGCAATGTCTTTTTTTTCGCAAACGCAATATCAAAACCATCAATGTCGTCACCCCTCTCCCCCACTCTCCCATGCTATAAGAAGAACACGTGCTTTACTTTTTTTTCTTTTTTTTTGTCTCTGTACATTGTTGCACACAAGGGAGTTGGGTTTGGAGCGTTGCCTTGCAGCAGACGGAAATAAACGTTACCCTGAAAAATTGTTTTTCTTGAGGACCAAACCATTAAGAGTGATAATTCTTGGCCAGAGACTCCATGAACGGAATTTTCTAGTGCCAGTGAGTGTCATCATTAAGTTAGTGCCTCCAACCATACCTGTGAGAGTCACACCGCCAGACTCCATGTGTTTAGAGTCTTTTCCTAAATTTTGATTACTGCCTATTAACGAATTTTCCAACGACCCCACTCCTGGTGCTCCACATTACCATCACACAGAGGCCGCTTCCCGAGGGGTATTAAAATTCTGAGCGAGGGTGCTAAGCGTATCTGTATGGAGGATAAGATAAGGGCTTATTATCAATTCCCGTAAACGTAAACCTAAGTTTTTTCCAATTGAGGGAGGCTTCAGGGTAACAGCTTGCATTGAGAGGCTCAGGGTGTGAAACCCCTGCCACTGCCTACCGTAACCCCCAGTGAAAAAATAAACGGAGGGAATCAAGATAAGTGATTGTTTGGGGGACCACACATAAATAAATTTTATGCAGGAATCTTGATATCGCAAGGACATACAAGACTCCACCTTGGATAACAACAGCAAACACTATGGAGTTTCGGTTTACATATAAGATATTATCTTGTGGTACTTAGATTAGTCTAACAGGCAGTATATTTATTCCCTCCCATTGATCTAACATAATACCCTGGACAAACTAATCGAAGGGAATACGCATAGCCAACGACACTACAGCACACCAAACAAACCAAAACCTGGAAAAAAAAAGCGCAAACCACGGGCTTCGCTATATCCCCTTCAACACACCCTCCACCACCGATCCCAACATCCCCAGCCCATAATACCCCGCTACCCCTCCCAATAACCTCACCTCGTCAACCACCTCCTCCCTCCCCAACCCCGCCACCTCCCACGCCCCACTACATCCACAATGCTCCAAAAACTCATTCGTCCTCAATGTCTTACACTTGACACATTTCAAATCCTGGGTATTATACCTCGTAAACGCCTTATACACCCTTCCCACCAACTCCTCCTCCAACTTTAACATATCAAACCTGGTTCCACAATGCTGGCATTTCCACTCAACCCCCACCGCACCCATCTCTCCCTGCGCAGTCGGAATGATATCCTCGTCTTTGCATAGATCGAGATCTCGAGATAACGTGCACCCAGAGCAGACGAGCTGCGGGAACTTGACGCTCCCACAAGGGTTCTCAAACATGCCTTGTTTCGAGAACTCTCGAACGTCAAAGATGGCGAGGAGCTCCTTTCGGAGCATGCGGACTTCGAGAGAGATTTCTTTTGCGAGAGAGAATACTGCGATGAGAGACTTGACGAGTTGTAAGGATGGGTTTGTGAGTTGCTTTACAGTTCCGGGGAGTGGAGGGAACTCGAACTCCTCCGCGAACGCAGATAATTGGGGGTTGAGCATTGCATCGTTCTGTCTTCGCAGTAATTGAGCGACTTGTTTCCTCAATGGCTTTGTGAATACCCTCGTCAAAACTATAGGTGTCCTTTTGTCCTTTCCATCTGCTGCGTCGTCGCCAATCTTCCTCGCAGGCAGCTGGGTGAGCCTCGGAACAACCCCATCAGTATTGGTGGTATTACTACCGTGCTTGATCCCATGCATAATTTCGACAAATTCAGTCACCCACTCATCAAAGACGCTTCTGCATACCGGAGGCAGGAATCTTCCCATCTGCCAATGCATGACCGTCCCCAATTCCTTTTTCCCCTGTCCCCCCGCTGCAGCTTCCGCCTCCATTTCCAACTCCGTCGTCGCCTTCCCGCCATAATTCACCTCATCAAACCACAGGAGATAATCCCAATACTCCTTCACCTCAAGATCCAAGAAGCTAAACAAGGGCTTCGCCTTGATCGCCTTGACAATGTACTTTGCATACGCATAAGCATTTCCCACATCGACCTTACTCGTCTGCAATATCAACCGATTCGCGCTCGCATAGACGACATTAGACCCCACTCTTCTGAAATCCGTCATGAGCTGTTGAAACGCCTTCTTGGACATCATCTGCACATAGTAATGTAGCGCCCTGTCGTACAAGAAGCTGTCCTTCGTTTCAACCCACCGAACGAGATGTTGTACCATAATATCTGCCATATTATTCCCTGCACATGCCTCCGTCCACCACGCTCGCACCATTTCCCGAAGAACCGTCACGCCAGCAGTGGCAAACGCCGTATCCGAGAATATGACATTCATTCCATTTCCATCCCCAGTATCATCCGAGCCTGGCGCAGCAGGATTCAACGAGATACTATCGCTCCCCTCAAGCTCGTTGATGAGTGAGCTAGTAAGAATAGTATTGATAACCAGATTTCGAACCTCAATGTCAACACAAATACTCGAGAAGCTCCCGGCATTATTAATGGCAGGCATCTCGACGGATTCGAAGGAACCGAGGATATCGTCTTTTTCATGTCCGCCATGGTCAGGGTTAGGTGAAGGAGACCACCATAAGACAATGCTGTTCCTCTGTAAACGCCGCGCATAGGCAATATCGATGAGATATCTTGGGTCATCTCTTTCCAGGTTACAGATTGGAACATCTCCATATCGTGCGAGCTCCAGGAGGTGGGATACCCACGACCCCAAGGCCAAGTAATGGGTTACGACTCTCTTCGCTATAAATGACTGCCATCCGAGTGGGGGTAAGTTGCTGTCTGATGCATCAGATCGTAGAGGAATAATGGGAAACTCATTGAGTCTAGGTACAGCCTGTATCAGTGCTCTTCGCTGGGGAGACTGAACTACTAGCATCATCGCCTTGCTCTCTGTAGGTATAAGCTGCTTAATGAGATCTGCCAATGCCTTGTATAGCTTCTTCTTTGTGGTAGCATGCTCTACCTTGAATTTCAGGGCTTCTTGGTATTTGATCGAATTCTGCCACGGTTGGCCGTTGCTGGCCTTCAATCTCCTAGCTAGGTGTTCGAGATATACTTTGTCCACACCCGGCAGGTTAGCCGCATCTTTCGAGTTTCCTAGGATCTGAACATAGGCCTCGCTATGTAGGGTTGAAAAGAGTGCAACAATCTGTCGTTCACCAGAGACAATATGGTACAAAAAAAGGTACTCCATTGAGGCCCCAGCAAGATATGGTGTTTTCAACGGGATCTTTCGTAAAGCGGACAGGTCAAAACCTTGCTCAAGACCTTTCCCAAGAACCCCCTTCTGGCTCTCATCGTAGGTGCAAGAATGGCCTAGGTTTAACAGTGCTCGCACGCTAAGGGGCACTTGCGTCTCGTATACACCTTCGACACTAGGGTGACACAATAAGGCACTAAACTTCTTCCCTTCCGAGATGTAGACATATTCTGGCATTGTAAGCTTGAACAAGTGCACTGAAGGATGTCCATTTGGCAGAGTATGTGTGACCTTCTCCACCGAGCACCCCTTGACATCCACATCCGGAAGCTCTTTACCCTTCAAGTTCATATATATCTCCCTAGGAACCTTAATCCTGAGGTTATATACCTTCCCGCCAATGAGAACCCAAGCCTTAACATCCCCCGCAGAATTCGTCTCTTGAAGTCCCAAAATCTGCCATGTCGTTGAAAACAACATTTCAGCCTGGTTCCGGAAAAAGCTTCCAATTGCGTCTCCATGAGTATCTCTTTTTTCGCCAAACAACTGTCGTCGACGTGCCCGTGCGTGCTTTTGGAGTTTCCACTTTTGCTTCTGGTACTTCAACCATCCTTTATAGTCTTCGGTCATGGAAGGCATTATCACAGGAAGGGACGCAAAAGGGTCATCCGAGACTGATCTGGGAGGGGGCTCCATAGTCTTCCTCTTGCTGCCGGCCAGGGTAATACTACCAGTCGGTTTTGTTCCAAAGTCTTCCAGATCCATTATTGGCTTATTCCTCATATCATGCTGCAGCCCATTTGACTTCTTGAATAGATCCGTCATCTTTTTCTGTTTAAATTTATCGTCCTTGATATTAATCCTCCTCTGTAACCAATCAGGATGCACCACCCTAGGTACCGGATTCCTAACCTTCTGCAATGCCGCAGGAATAGTGATCAGTTTCTGAATGACGGATCCAAGACGCTCCAGGTAGTAATCCCAATCAATGATAGTTCTTGGATCCACAATTTCACCAGGATCATCTTTCAACCATTTTCTCAAGAAATGAGCCTTGATGGATGGGTCCGCTGAGAATATGGCCACTGGTATAGCCCTCTCGGTGACAGGGGCACCCTTAGGCCTGGAAGAGATGACATATCTACAGTTCAAGCCTTTGTCTTTCACCATCTGCTCTCCCAAGAACTCTGCAAGACGCCTTGCGGTTGTGATCGATGTGGATTTTTGAGCTCCGTACTCCTCCAGAGTCTTCGTCATGCTTCTGTTTTCTGAAATCAAGTCAATAAGCTCTTCATTAGACAGCGTACTTCCATGGCTGTATAGAACATCCAGCCATTGGTTTGAAATTTTGGCCACAGCTCCGTAGCATTCCTGGAGCGTTTTCCCTTCAAGGAAGAACTTAAAGATTTGGCCCTGGAAGATCTTGATTAGTTTGAGCTCTCCTCTACGCTTGATCTCAAACCCCTTCAACTCTGCCAAACTGCCATCATGGTTGAAGACCGCGTATCTCTTCTTCAAGTTCTTGTCCTCTTCTTTGGAAGTGGGAAGAATCATAGCTTTGTAGGGACCATCGACTTCAAAGAAAATGGTGTTTTCGCTATGAGTCTCATATCGATGTGTTATGGGATCGATCAATTCCTGATACTGATCATTTGTAAACTTCGCATGGACGAGATGATTCAACATAACACAAGGATATGAGATTGGTAATTTCCTCCCTCCCTTAAGCGTAAATGCAAAGTTCTCGGGAAACGTAGCGGGGAGAATACACCAGATACCGTCGGTGTCCAACTCCAACGGCCGACCGACTCTCTCCACCAACTCTTTCGCCATTTGGATAATATGGGCACCTGTGAGACAGGTAACACCTGCCATCTCCATGGAGTACCAACGTGAGCCCTTTCGCATGACATAACCGTAGAAACTGTTTAGAATAACCTTGTGGGCAAGCTGGAGGGAGTCAAACAGAATTGTCATTTTCTTGGCCTCATCAACCTCCGCTACTGTTGCACCAGAGGCTTTCAGGTCGTCTTCCTTCCTCTTCCAGACTTTTTGCTGTCCTTTGAAGTCATAACGACGATCTCTAAAGTCCTTGACAGTATCAACATAGAAAGGGTTCTCTCGTTGACAGATGATGGCTTCCTTCTCGATTGTCTTACTTTCATGGATCTTGTGATAAATCTTCTTGCTATAGTCTTGCAATCGCTTCTTGATCAGCGAAGCCTGCTCCGTGGAAGAGAGATCCTCAAAGTGCCGGGGCGGTTGGTTTGGATGTTTGGCGGGGAACTTTTCGTTTTCCAGGGATCGCTTGATCATATTGTACTCATTACGTTTAGCAGGAAGGTACTCTCCTCTCCATGCCCACGGAAGACGACGATCGCATTTTTTCCCAGGTCGATTGAAATCACAAGCTGCGCAGTCAGATTCCTTAATCATAGAATCGGGCTGCAGGCGGTTAGTAGTCATGATATTTGGGTACATAGAGGCGACATCTAAATGGTAGATCAATGGCCCCTCCAGCCGTTGCGGTGTTTCCTTCAGCTTGAGGAGTTTTGCCTTGATTTGTTCTTTTACCTGGAAACAATTAGCAACTCTACTATATTGTCATATGAAACATACCTCTTCGTAGTTTGTAATATCTTCCATTTTTTTCTTAGATTCAACTACAATACTGAATTCCAAGGCGGCATCTAGATCTCCAAGTAGCTGTCTGATATTAGTATGATAGCACCCTCTATTAAACTAACATGGATCGAACATACTTCATCAATAGCGGATGTATCTATAACAAAGTTTGTTGGTATATCCGCTCTAAAAACTCCGGCTTCGATTGACTCGACGTGACCCCCAACGTAGGTCTCAGATTCGAGTAAGTGACCTTCGTAAAAAGCCTCTTCCGCCCCTTTGTGCTTATTTGGCAGGATAATCTCCTTTTGATATGCTTGAACCTGCCTTTGATTAGAATAAACCAGAGAATACCTCGGGTTCCAAGCTCACCATCAACAACATCTCACAAAGGGTACCAGTCCCCTTTCTCAACACGTCATCCGGGTTCAAGGGAATGATTGTACATAGAGAGAAGATGAAAGGATGCACATATTTCATGTAGAGATAATATGTAGCAACAGCGTCTGAAACGGAATATTCTGCCAGAGTTTGCGGTTTCTCACTCGCATATCTTCAAGAGTGAGTACAAAATACGGAAATGCATCACGTGACAAGACAGAGTTACCTGGTCATTAATTCCGGATCCAATTCATCTGGATCATAACCCAGCTTTGCCGTTGTAACTGCTTTCAAACCTCGACTACCTTGGGGCAGGTAACTGTCTCGGTTAACCCAGGCGAAGGCATCCATGTGAGCACAGTAGGTACTGTGATAAATATCCTCGCTGTTCCTTCGGAAGCCAATCTCCTGATACATATCAATCCCCAAGAATGATGCTCGAGCTTCCACAAATGGCCAATCGAAGAAATCACCGTTATAGGTGACAATAACCGTTGGTTTAGCTTCTTTGATGTGCTCGAAAAATCGTTCTAGGACAGCTCTTTCATCTGGCTCATTGAAGACAACGAAAAAGCCTTCATATTCAGGCTTAGGTGTGTATTCAAAATCTTCAATATCTTGTGATACGATCTCCCGGTTGGTAATCAAGAAACCCTGTGCGTAATCCGTCAGCCGATGTGGTGGAAACAAATCTGCGCATGATTTACAAACCTGTCCCTCAATCATATACGATATCATCATAATCTGGTCAATCACTGCATCTGGGAACTTCAAAGGTAACTTCGTTGTCTCAATATCATACGCCAACACGACTGGTTCAGCACGCTTTAAACGGTCCACTATGCATGAGATAGAAATAATGCCATGTTTTGCTTCAACAGTATACCATCTTCCAACTCGGATATCTATCAATTGAGAGGAAAATGTGAGAAAAATGTATTTATATCGAAAGCTCTGGTGGCCTTAGTACCTTTGTCAATTGCTACCCGAACATGATATGGTACGTCAAACTCCCGAATATCTATTATGCAATCACTGGCCTCCAGGACAGTTGTAGTTTTTCGTGAATCATTATTGTCGTCAAAGAAATCGTGGGCGGTAGTCGCACTATTCACGTCAATTTCATATCTTTATTATGCCCGCTACTCAAGACTCTAACCTTGCAACTTCCATGTATGCATCCATTGCATTCAGTTTCTTCTTATTTGCTTCAGCTATTGGGAGTAATACCTTTCTCACAGCCAGCAAATCTGAGATATTATTAAACGAGAGCTGTATATAGGTGCGCCTGTACCCGAGGAGGTGATTGGGCTGCACAGTTGGAATCGAGTAAGCTGCATTGTCCCAACCAAGCCATACCTGGGAACAAAACTAACCATTGACAGATCTTCTTTTAACCACCTAGTTGTCTTCTTCAGTAGTCCCTCAAATTTCCTGCGTAACCACTCTTCTACCTCTCCTTCTGCCCCAAGCTGCGTACAGCTTGTCAGCATTGTCTAGACTGCTGGATGGGAGAAAGCACACCTTGCATGCTACCATGAAGTACGGATCATACACTAATGATGCTTTGAATGACCCTCCGAAGTCGTCTAGGAAGTAGTAGTCGACCGCAGCTTTGCCTCCAGCGCAACTCCCGTCCTCCAGGATTGTCTAAGATATGGGAAAGAAATGCATCAGCATAAACTTCTCCAATAGTACTCTGGAGGACCCCCAACACAAAATGCTGACGAACCGTGTGCATGTTGACCAACCATCCAACCTTCTTTGGGCCGGACTCATATCGTGGGAACCCATAAGCTTCGTCAATCTGATTGCTGAGCCGTGCGCTCTCGAACTTTTCACTATTTGAAGTTCCATCTGTAGGAAGTAAATTCCCAGCGGTTACGGTCTTGGGCCTTCCCCTAAATCCTCCAAGGCCACGGCCACTGTCGCCTGGCCCACCACGAAATGAACCTCGTTTATGGAACGTATTTCCCCGCCGTGACGACATTAAATTGGAGGGGGTGGTCCGTGTGAAAAGTCCTCAGAGCCACAGCTTTGTCACAATGTAGTGGTAACCGACTCGGGACTTCTAGGTTATGAATGCGTTTGAAGGCGAGCAATTGGGTATCTATGCAATAAAGAGGTACAAGAAGTAATTAGTTATGAGTGAAAATTCAATAACTAGAGAGAGTCCGAAACCAACGGAGGGGATTGGCAAAACAGCTTCGATTGAGAAGAGAGATCTCATACGGTTGCCAAAGCAAAACCCGTGATTCGCGCTACCTACCGTACCAACCAAACCCGCTTAATTGATTTTTCCTTTGTCGCGTGTCCGGCGCGTGGCCCCCAAGAAGCTTGTCCACGCGCTGACTCAGCAGAGCTCTCCTCTTGGCACCATTGTGATGGCTTACCTACCCACCCGGCTGTAGGTAGCTGTTTCACCTCCACAGAAATACAGCTCGGCTGTGGTGGAGCTGAAAGGCTCTACCTATACAAGGACTCGATGCGACATAGGTAATGCTGAGAGGTGGTCGACAATCACCATAGCATAGATAGAGTACAAGATCGAGGGCACAGAACAACCGTCCTAACGAGATCAACGCCTGACTCGAGTGGTGAAGTGGCGAGGCATCCTGCATACCCTCTGCATACCCTCTGCAAAGAAACGACCCGTCAGGAACCACCCACCGATGCCAGCGGGCGCCGGGGAAGTGCCAGGATTCGGCAACTCATGATCAGGCTTCGCTGCGATTCCACACAGCTAGGGTAGCTAGCTAGCCTGCCTACATATTGCTGCATATGTTTCGCGGTGACACCTGTATCAATCTCATGATGTGAGTACGAATACGGTTGAAGACAACACAATAAAGCCGAAGCCGAAGCCGAAGCCTGTAGCTGTAGCCTGTCCTCTCATATAATCCAAGCTCCTTTGAACATCTCTGCGTGCTTTGTTCACCCACCTCCCACTTGCAATTGCTGCCTGATCGTTTGAATCAGGGCACGCCTCTCCCTATTTACATGGCTTGAAAAGACATCGACAGTCCTCACCTTAAACTTGTTCTATCTCACTTCTACTAGAATTCAATTGCTCTCGTTCAAGACCGTTCAAGACCGTCGGATTATTCCCCCCCCCTCGGCAGCTTCAATCAGAATCACCGGATATATTAATAGTAAAGTCCGTGCCCATCTCACACAGTGCAGAATACTTGAGTACCTCCATCCACGCTGGAGCCTTCATCAATCTACGAAGTCCTCTTACAATCCTACCTTTCCCACCACGAAATGAAGGCCGCAAACGTCTCCCAGCCACCTCGGCCAGCACTCGACAGTGGTAGAAGCAGCCTCCAGATGCAATCAGAAGCCAAAATGCGTACAACTCTGAAACAAGTCTCCCGGGGCACAAAAGATGACGATAGCGATATAGAGAGTGTCATCATCGTCCGTACATCTCCTCGAGTACTTCCTAAACAGTCCTCACCCTTCCTCAGATCATCCCCCCAATTGCCAGCTCAGCGAACATCGCCCTCCACGGAACTACCTCTAATGACTCGACCCTCCCCACCCAAAGACTCTCCTATAATCCTCTCCATGCGCGAAAGTGCACCCGCTGCAGAGCAATTCACCCCACCGGTGTTCCCCCAAACCATGTCCTCCGCTGGACCCTTCTCACCTCTTCCTCCCATGGCTTTACCTCTACGCCCCGCAACACCTAATACCTTTCGGGTTAGTTTTGGGAATCAGGGGGCTGGGTTTGGATCACCAGGCCTTATGGGGTCAGCTGATGTTGTTCTGGGCCCTCCAACCATGTCTTCTAGCAATGGGAAGAGAAAGAGGATGTCTGGAGGCCCGAAGGTGCTAATACCTGGGATGCATTCACTTCAAAAGGCAACAGATGAGGAGGTCTCTGATACTATTATTGTATCACAACCTAGCTCAACCAGTGAGAAGACGGATGAAGATGAATCTGAGAATGCTGGGAAGAAGAGAAAAATCAAGGGAATCATGAAAAAGACCCAAACTTTAGCTGCAGTTGCGTTGCCATCTCCAGGGGTTGAAAGGGCCGAATTACTTTTCGATATGGATAGACTCAGTATTGAAAACGAAGCGGAAAGATCAAAAGAGCATCTACTTGAGCAGCAAGGGAAGCTTGGCGCAGAAACAGGGATAGCTACAGGTTCCGATTATAATTTGGAAAATGGAAATATGCAAGATGACGAAGAGAAGACGGATGAGATAAATGGAGGAAATACTATACCTGAGGAGGATGAGGGAGATAGTGGCGACCACCTTAAGGAGAAACACACTTCCCAGACTGTCAAACCACTCCCTAGCCGACGCCGCTTCCGCTCACCACCACCACCACCCCTCTATATGGACGAAGATGGGGAAGATGATGCGGGCAATCATGCACCGCATCCTGACCCAGATTTCCAGGTTCTTTCTCCATCACTACCACCAACATCCATGATTCCAGGAGACGATGAGGAGGACGATGAGGAGGATTTGCTGACTGGTACAAAAGGGAGCTTTTACTACAAGCTTACGCCAGCAGAGAGGTGGGCAAGGAGTCAAAAGAGGTTACAGCAGATTAGGGAGTACAAGGCACGGGAGTCGAGAGAGGAGAGGGAAAAAAGGAGGAGGAGGAGAGGGTCATCAGGGGTAAGGACCGGTAGTGGGGGAATTGGAGGAATTGGAGGTATTGGGGGAATTGGGGGAATGGGGAAGATGGCAGCTGTGGCGAGGAAGGTCCGGTTTTCTGCCTGACTTGAGGCGGGGGTCGAGGCGCATTTGGGGATGGGGTGAAAATGGAGCCCTGTTCGATATGGGAAGGGAGACGAGGGTTGATATTGGAATGTGGATATTGTGGGTGTGAGAGGCTGGGAAGCAAAGGGCATGAAGAAATGAGGGTGGGCGTTATGGGATGTTTGTACGTTTTTTCAATTGGTGACGAGAACCGTTTCCTGTTTGTCTAGCCTAGTATGTAGATGCGGGCGTTATCTGGATATGTTAGATTATGCTAGGTGATGGGCTGGGAAGTATTTATTGCTCAACTATAAACTGATTTCTTTCGAACCGAAGCTAAATGTTATACTTTTGTTAGACTAACTTTTGCTATAAATATCACTCTACGGTCTTTTAATCGAATATAACTACTTCGTTATTTGAAAGGATCATACGGCTCTTATCAGATCGATCAGATTAGACCAGGCCCGCCAAGCAGCCATCCATCCCAGATGCTCAAATAATAATAGTGGGAAGAGAAGCGAAAATTTTTTATCAGATAATCTAGCCCGATGGTCTGATAATATTCCCCGTCAAGCTGGGATCTGATAAAATCCGGCTCTTCCGTCTCCTCACGCCCGTCGTTTCTTGAGCCATTCGACTTTTTCCATTTTTAAGTGAGCATATTGGGGCCATTCCTCGGGTTTCAGTGTCAAGAAGGGTAGGGTAGAAAGTACGGTAAGGAGGTGAAGGCTACTTTCACCTGCTGGGCTGGTGGGCTGGTGGGTTTTGTGATTCTTGTTTGTGAGAGGTGAGGTAGGTGAGGAGGTGATACGGGTCGGGTGCTCAGCTGCAGCCCTGGCTCAATATTTCAATTCCCATATATCCCTCGGTATAGACCGGGGTTGGGTGAATCACTCACTACTCCAGGCTTACCTTGCCTGTACCTTCCTCTTGCTTTGGTTTTCCAGCGGAATTCGATTCGATTTCAATCTATACCCCTCGCCCAATTTTTCAACTTTCCGTACGAACTGAGACGGTTGGTCGTAGAGGCAGATAACTTTCCTCACATTCCTCAATTCAATTGAGCGGGCTGGACGGTGATTGGGAATGGGAATGAACCTATTACGATACTACTCTATTACGTTTCGAGAAATATTTGCCCGGTCCGAGGCGAGATTTCTGGAGTGCGCACACAAGCGAGTTGCTTTACGAAAGCCGAATTAAGGGTTCAACTGCAGTTGAGCCTATCTGGAGAAAAGAAAATATGTCAAGTGACGTCGACGCCGTCACATTACCTATACCCGCGCCTGCACTCACGATACAGGTACATCTACCACAGGCAATATCCGTGTCGAGTGTTGTGTCAATGTCTCCTCCTGGTATGTGTTTTGCGAACCCAAGATACCCATTCTTTAGCCGACCTACTCAAGATTAATGGAGAAAACAAAAGAGAAAAAAAAACATATATTCAAAATATCTTTTGGAACCTAAAAGCATTTGGTTTATGTTTAAATTTTTGGTTGTCCTTGCACTATATCCATATTGGGCAATTATGCGGCGAACTGAGACTGATCCACTATTGGTTGCAGCAGTAATGTCCCCATCCCCGATGTCAATCCCAGCTTACAGCCACCGTCCAACCCCGCCAATCTCAACACCTACTTCAGGGACGTGCGCACTTGCACCGAAGGTTATGCTGCAACAGGGACCGACTACAACCGGGGAATATGGGGGGAAGGTGGGGGCGAGGATTGTGACGCAGAAGGAGTGGGTTATTCCGCCGCGGCCCAAGGTGCGTGTGTTGTTTGTTTATCCAGCCGAGCTAATGCGTGCGGGGATGGAGGTTCTTTCTTCCGAGATGGTGCTGATCGTTTGTGTTATGAGGATTAGCCCGGGAGGAAGCCAGCGACGGATACTCCGCCTACAAAACGGAAGGCGCAGAATAGAGCTGCGCAGAGGGCGTTTAGGGAGAGGAGGGCGGCGAGGGTGAATGAGCTTGAGGATAAAATTAAGGATATTGAGGCGGAGCATGCGAGCCAGCAGTTGGATGCACATCAGGAGATTGAGAGTCTGAGAAATGGGAATGCAGAGTTGATCAAAGAAAATTCAATGTGGAAGGGGGAGGTGGAGAAATTGAGAGGGGAAGTTAAAAAGTGGAGTGAGAGGGCAAAGGGGTATCTGGAAAAAATTGAAAAATGGAAGAGGGAGAAGCAGGCAGAGAGGGGGATGGCGATGATGCTGCCGCTAGAGAAGATTCAGCAGGTTGCGAGTCCGCCGTCGGAGACGGAGCATGGGACGGTGGGGATGAGTGTCAGCGAGGGAGGGAAGGATAGGATGTCTCCGCCTCCTCCGCCGCCGCCCCAGCAGACCCGCGTCAGCCCGGTACTGGAGGTGGTATCGTTACCTCCGAGACGGTCGCTGAGGAACAAGTCACGGGGAGGAACTAGGTCTACTTCTATAGTTTGTAGTCCTACACCCACAGCGCCATCAAAATCTGCAAAAGAATGCATGAAGAACGCGTCTGGAGCTTGCCCCTGCATGGCCAACTCCAAAGCCGAACCCGAACCTCAATTATGCTCCTCCTCCTCCTCCTCATCTTCTTCTTCTCCTTCCCCCTCCTCCTCCTCAGCATCATTATCATCATCATCTTATGACCCTCCCGAAGTCACTATCCACTCGCTCCCCAAGCGGCCCACCTCCCCCAGCACTAACCCCCCGACAAACGCCCCCGGCTACAGGCTACCCTCTTCTCTTCAGCCTCCATCGACGAGCTAGAAACAGATTTCACAGCAATATATGCTAGTGGGGGGTTCACTGCTGCCTCTACACCCAGCTCTAGCGTGTGTATGATGGCTGACCCGTGCGGGTTTTGCTCGGACGGGACGCCGTGTGTATGTGCGGAGATGGCGATCATGGAGGAGCAGAGGATGAGGGAGAGGGAGTTGGGAAGTCGGCATATAGAGATGGCTTTTGGGATTGATACAAAGCTGCCATCGTTGCAGTTGTATGAGATTGATGAGCCATTTGGTGCGGGGATGAGAGGGTTTGGTGGGATTGGCGCCTTGTATCCTCCGAATGGGACAAGGGCAGCAATGAGCAATTATTCTGCGAGGGATGCAGGCGTGGGTGGATGTGGCGCGACGGGGGTGCCGGGGAGCTGTGCGTTGTGCCAGAAAGATCCACTGGCGATGTTGTTTTGCCAGAGTGTGGCTTCTCGCCGTGCAGGTGCTACTTCCTCCTCGAACCGCACTTCCAAACCCTCCTCCAATACTCGCACCAACTGCTGCGGCGGCTCCATCTCGACATCAGGTGGCGGATGCTGTAAGACAATCAAAACCGAACCGTGCGAAAACTTTCTAAATACAAATCTGGATAAACTTCCACCCATGTTACCCCCAAGTAACTCGATTTATATACCCTGCTCTGCTGCATATCAGACTTTAGCAAGACATAGAGCGTTTGAGAAGGCGAGTATGGATGATTTCCCTGGGCTGGTGAGGCCGTTGGTTATCGATGGGGAAGGGGAACAGGGAAGGTGCCCGAAGGTGGAGATTGGGAGTTTGAGGGATGTTTTGAAGATGTTGGATAGGAGGTTTGGCAAAGATGTAGCGTAAGGAGAAGATGTGGGGTGAATTCTTTGTACATATATATGTATTTACGTTTTTTTTTGGAGATATCTTGCATTCGAGTTCCGGGTTTCTGTGTTAAGTATTAAGTTTGTTGGGTTTGTGGCGTTATTTTTTTTTATTTTTTTTTTCTCTCTCTCTTTTTCGTTGTTGAGGTTGGCGAGGTAAATAAGTTATAAAGGCAGAACTGAGGAGGAAGAAGTATGTATGGGAGGGGTGAGGTTGAAGGGGCATCTGGATATCGATTGGACTGCGAGTATGCAGCAAGTATAAGATATATAATACTTCGGTACTCGATTAAAAGAGGAAATCATATCTACAGCAGCACTTTTAGTTATGAGAGAGTTCTACGCCGTTACCCTGAAAGTACAAATTAATGGCCAGCACACACGTGATTCTCCATAACTGCCCTCTCTTGGCAATATTCGGCCCGTTCCAGCTCTCCGGCTGAGAATGTGTATGCCTAGTTGAGTTCCCCGTGTATTGAGGAAATTCACCGAGCTCAAGGCTCATATACCCATACTCACACCACACCTCGCCCAAACCTTCCCCCCCACGGCCGCGACCCAGCAGCCACAAACTCCCCACACAACTGATCCCCCCCAAAAAAAAACCAAAAAAAAAAACAACAATGTCCGACCCCGAAACCCCCAAAGACCACCTCCCCTCAAGTGCCCCCCGCCCTCCTGTCCGCCCCACCATCCACCCCCCACTCCCGCTCCCCCCCAAAGAACCCCCCACTCTCTGGACCGCCCTAACCACGCTCCGCCTCTCCGACTTCACCAAAGTACATACCATTCCCTGCGCGCGGGAGGCGCTACTAGCGGGGATCTCCGCCGGGTTTGCATTCGGGGGGGTAAAGCTCGTTCTCCGCGGTAGGTACTTGCATTATAGGGAAGCTAGCGGGGCGAAGGAAGCTAACTATAAGTGGGGCCGGCGGGAGGTGAGGAGTAGCAACTGTACCGACGGCGGCGAATTGGGCAGTGGGAACCTTCTGCGGGACGGCGATCGTCGTGTACGAGGCGTGTGGGCTGAGGAGGTTCAAGGAAAGGGCGGGGATGCAGAGGGCGGTGGAGATTATGGAGAGGCAGAAGAGGGAGGGTGCGGGCCTGAGGGTGGGCAGGGGGAGACCACTGCCGCCGCTGGCTGGGGGAGAGGGATTAGGTCTGCAGCGGAAAGAAAATGAAAAAGAAAAAGAAAAGGAAGGATTGTTAACGTCTCATGATACGAGGGAGGGACGGAAAGGGGGGGTTGTGGTGGAGACTGTGGTGGTGGAGAGGAAGGAAGGGGGGGGAAGTAGGAGCTGGTATAAATTCTGGTGACACGACTGTGGGGTGGGTGGGAAAAGGGGGGGGTGGAAAGTTGTATAGTTTTGTTTTATTTTTTTATTGCTACGGGACACCGAGTTAATGTATAGATCAGATCAGACACCACTTTGGGGTAAGGGTAATAAGGGGTCGAGAAACAACTGGCACACCATTATGTTATATCATGTACATTATTGATTTATAAATGGATGGGTATAGATGTATAGATTTTCTTCACTTACAATGTATGTGCCTATATTTGATCAGAGAAACAAAATCTATAAAACTCCACTCACTTTCCTCCATCTTCATCATCCTCACCACCACTTTCCGTATAATCATCATCCCCCGCTTCTCCATCCATAGCAATCCCCAACCCCTCTCCCTCCCCGCCACCATCATGCATACCACCTCCCAGAATCCCCTTTCCCACATCAAAAACTTCATTACTCCACCCAATAAACCTCTCCACATCCCAAACATCCCTATACGAAATTGATCCTACAGCACTAGCTGATCCACTAGTATCTTGCAATAACTGCGAGAAGAATTGTTCATATTTATTGATGACCAATTCCTGTACAGCTTCAAGTCAATATCTTCTCCCAATCAAGAATTATCACTAGCTCTCACCTGTACTGCCCCCACCAGCGCCTCTCTCGTCCGCCAATCCCCAACCACATACTCCTTCAACCTATTTCTAAGTTCCCGAACCTTCCTCTCAATGTTCCCCAAAATCTCCGGCATGAGCTTACTCCCAGACTTCTCTGCCAGCTGACTCATTGGAATAAAAACCAGAGTCGCAGGGGGTGGTAACGGTGTGCATACCCTTACAATCTCCGGCAGAGCCATCCGGTTCGACGACTGCGATTGCACTGATGTTGGAGAAGATACCCTTGGTGAGGGGATCTGCGGCTGCCAGTTTGGATTCAAAATAGATGTTGTATTAATGGCCTGGGGTTTTATAGGCTCGGCTGAAGAAGCCGATAGTATAGGTAATAACATCTTTGCAGCAAACTCCGCTGTAAGGGAAGTTATAGCTGTCCGCAGAGTGCCGTCGAGCTCCTAAATGTCAGAGTCAGATCACGATTCAGAGCTACAGCGTACGAGTATACATACAACTTTTGCATCAATCATATTTTCTACCGGTCCGCTCGTCCAGCCTGCGCCAACACTCACCAACTTCAAAATGCCATCTCTAGTCAACAAACCTCCCTGCTGGTAGACGTCCCAGAAGGTCCCAGTTATGGTTTCCTGTACCCCAGCAGCTACCCTATCTTGATCAGGTGGTAGGTATTCGATATCGAAAGCCACAATTTGCTCTTTTAGTATCAGCAGATGCTTAATGAGGAAGAGGTGTCCATCAATAGGCGTTTTCTGTTTATTGAGCTGTTTCGAGGCCTTGATAAGGGACAGAGTGCAGCTGTGAACAATTTTGTGGGCTATATCGCCAAAGACTGCAGGCTGAGCATATAGTTAATAATACTCTTAACACGGAAGCAGGAATACTTGGACATACATTGACTAGCCTGTAAATCCTAGATAACAGCCATATAGCCTTCCGCATTGTTGGATACCAGCCCTGGAAAACCGGGTCTGTATCAAAACCTCCAGCAGTACCCAAATTTTCATCAGTTTCGATGACCACAGGGGCAGCTATACCTTTCCTCTTAGGCTGATTCGCCACTTTTGCCGGATAATCCAAGTCTTCCATAGTTGGCACAAATTGTTCGATGGCCGTTTTCAGGACCCCTTGTGCGCCAGCAACGAGTCGAGTTTGTGTTTCCAGGAGAATAGTCTGTATCAAACGGCCAAAATCTAGCTGAGACCTATCGTATAGATCGTAATCGGCTATTTACATGTGTCAGCTACACCGTTTGACAAGGTTAAGTTAATTGACTTACGATCCTCTTGATCTCGCAGATATCGAGTTTGCAGTAGTGTGCAAAGCTCACAAAGCTTCACCAGTTGTGTCTCTGCCACAATTTTAGGTCGTAGGCGATCATAGAAGGGCTTGCATATTGACTCCAAAAACGTGCTTGAAATTCATTAGCACCACTACTACCAAAAGACGAGAGCAGTACCTACTAGAACTCTCGTTCTCCTGTGCTGAAGTATGCATAAAACAACTCAAATTCGTCGTTACATATGCTTCTCATGTCACTGATACTGGACCTCGCAAATATAACTAGATCACCTGAATTCGCACTGGCGGCAGCTATGTTTGTCATCTTCTTAATCGTTAGCGGTGTAATCAACGGCCGCCGGCTTGCAAAAAATGCATTGTAGCAGTCATTGAGAAGCGATATATATCTGCATGCAATTAATAAGAATTGCACCAGGTCACTAGCGAACGACACGTGAACTAACTCTTCATGACCAGGGCACCTCTTTTCAATCTCGCCAACAAGATCCCGTAGCTCAGGAGCATTCACGCGAAACCTAGCATAGAGGAGTGCCGACTGTGTGGTCTCGGTCAGATTTTGCGCCGCCATTCGTTTGATTACATCTGTCGACGTTTCCCGTAATGAATTGACCAGAAAGTTGCGTATCAGAGTCATTGATATGGTCATACATCTTCGGAATTTGGGAAGGTAAATGGGGGTATCTTTGAAGTGGGACTAATTCAAAAAATGAGTTGAGCTCATGCGGCATGACAGAAGGGTACAAAACTTACATATCTGCTCAGATCGTCCAAGCACCAGTCTAGAGTCTTTAGCATGTCTGAGAAGCTCTTCGTCTTGACAAAATCAGTCCCAGGTCTATTAAGCTTCGTTATCATATTCTCCAACTCTGCAAAAGGTGCAAGCCCTTGGCCAATCTGCTGAGACAAAGCCTCCAGCCGCTGTTCCTCAGTAACAAGATCCTCGCATTGCGTCTGGAATGATGATGTCTGGTTTTCCACGGCCACGAAGGAGTTCTTCAAGGACGAGAGGAGGAGTAATGTATCATCAGTAATCTCAAGTAGGCGCTGACAGGTCCATAGCTGTGACTGGATAGTTGCGAGGAACAAACTGAGCTTTTATTAGACCGAGACACCGGAGGCCGGGGGTGATATGCACACACTTATACTCATCATTACTTGCATCTTGTAGCTCACTCTCCATGTCGTCGTACCATTGCATGAGGTCCAATTCCTTTGTAAACTCCCGTGATTGCTTCGCTCCCAACCGGCAAGAGATTCTGTGGCCTCCCTGTTCATCCTCCATATCATTTCGGGACTGTGGTCGAGGTGGTACTTCTGTTTTTGGGCGGCCTTTAGGGTCATCCTGGGGTAGCAGTATGTCGAGCCCCCCAGCCAAACTACGCTCTTTACCTCGAAGCTCCGTGAAGTTGCTATACGAGCTTGCACGGCGGAGAATAGTGGGTTTTGGAAGCTCTGGGACCTTACGCTTCGGTGGCTTCGGCTTTTCGCGGACTATTTCCTAAAACTCATAGCTGTCAGCTTTGGTCGAGACTTCTTCCACTTTGAAAAGAATTGTACCCGTGAGCTGCGGGGCGATTCAAAGGACTGGCGTTTTGTCGACTCTGACCGCCGGAGGTTCAGGGTAGCCTGAGGCAGTGGCGTCGAATGCTCGTACCAGTGGTCTTCGAACATGGTACTGGAAACAAGATGGAAACAAGATAGCCAGATATTAGCTATATATAACTGGGTCGCAAGGAGTTGTCCGCACCTCAGATCTTCGAGCAACCCCGGGGAGAAAGGTACGGTAGGCAATGCAGCTCTCAGCGGGCACCATGCTGTTTCTAGCATAGAACTTACACATGTCCTGATGTCACCAACCAAGTTGGTTCGCAGTGGTTGAACCTCAATAAAACTGAAAAAATAAAAAGCCCTGACGACTCAGTCCCAGGTTTTGAGACCGCATAGCAAGCCAATTGGACGCTGGAACCCTGCTGATTTACCTCCTATAACGCCTCTTAATATTCTGCTTCGCCATGTTTCCGTTTAGGCCAGCCACTCAGACAATCTTCCGAAACGCTGTGCGTCCAAGTACGAATCCGATCCTTCGGCTTCACCGGAACCTATCCTCGGCCGCTAGGCCATTGAAGAATCAAAAGGGGCGTACATTGGCGGCGGTACTGGGCTTCTCGGGGGCTATTCTTGCGTATCAGATAATTACAGTTCCAGAGCTGCATGCTGAGACACAAGTTGACAGACTCCCACCCACTCTATATTCCCAGCATATCCAGGTATGATATATACCAGAGACTTCAGGACAGTTCATGCTAATGTTTTTAGGTTTTAGATAGCTGGAAACACCCTGGAGTTTATACTTGGGGAAACAATAAGTATGGGACTGACTAGTTTCATATGCCTTCATATACTCAAGCTAACTGTTGATTATTAGGGGACGTGTAGTGGCTCCAGCTTCAAATGAAGACTATATCCGTGCACCTCGACGGATACCCTTCTTCAATAACATCTTACTTCGTGACCTGAAGTTGGAAAAAGACGTGGGTCGTAGGTTCTACACTGTTGATCCTGTTAAATTGAACATATGATCTAAGATCACTGTCATAGTGGCTGTGGACGAGAAAGGCAACGTATATGAATGGGGCATTGGCTACGGGAAAGACATTAATGAACCAGAGGTAGTGCTAGCAGGAAAGGACATACAGAGAATCGAAGCCAGTGCAGACAGGATTTTTGCTCTGTCTAAGGATGGAACGTTATACTCTCTCCCCATAATTAAGGTTGATCAACGAGAAGGGCCAAAGCCAGATGAGCCTAGTTGGATTCCCTTTACAAAGAGTAAAGCCCCAGTCAGCTACAAGACCTTAAAAGTACCCTTGGAATATTTCGACAAGTATTTACTTCACCTTTTCGAGATGCATATGGTGCTTAGGCTGATACTGCGTAGAATATCCGACATATCTGCTGGCCGCGACCACCTCCTCATCCTCACTTCTGCTGGGCATGTTTATGCCGCTGCCGCTTCTCACAACTATCCTGACAAGGGTCAATTGGGCGTTCCTGGTCTGACATGGGCAACTCGTCCAAAACATAGGCCCTATGATTCGCCTTTCCGCGTAATTACAGTGGGTAACAAGATTAGTCAAATTGCCACTGGAGACTACCACTCACTTCTTTTGGACTCCAAAGGTAGAGTTTGGACGTTCGGTGATAACTCATATGGGCAGTTGGGATTTGACTACCTTCCTGACCAGCCCCTCAGAGATTCCCCTACTGAGCTGCTGCTCCAGGGCTTCTACCCCGGCCCCATTGCTGTAACCTGTTACCAAATAGCCGCCGGCGGGATGAATAGTTTCTATATGGTCGACGCAACGCAACTACATGATAAAAAGGTCACCGCGGATGTATGGGCCAGTGGGCAAGGGCTATGGGGCGAACTAGGGAATGGGAAATGGACCCATGCGCAAGGAAAGCCTACGAAAATCAAGGCTTTAAGTGGATTGGTTGAATGTGAGCATATGCCTCTTTCTGAGATGTGCACACTATCTGACTCTGAGGTGAAGATGATGACGCTACGAACCAAATTAAGCCCATCCGGGCTGCTTATATTGCTGCTGGAGCACATCACTTTGCAGCTGTTATGGACACAAAAACCAACACAAAAACAACTGACCATCACGAAGCGTTCAGTGGCCGGGATGTTCTTTGGTGGGGTAACAGCGAGTTCTTCCAGTTAGGCAACGGAAGGAGAAATAATGTTAATGTGCCCTTATACATTCCACGGTTGGATGCCCGGTCAGAAAGGCCCCGGGCAGAAGCGGCTGTCACAGAAGAGCAGCAGATAGTGCCTACAGACAGGCTACAGGTCACACCAAAGCAAAAGACGACACTGGGAGATGGCAGAAAGGCGGAAGTTGAGCAGAAAGTAGTTGCAGGACGGGGGACCAGTGGATTATACACAAAAGTTTGAGCAATGCAAAGTGGCACTCTCCACTCTGGTACTCTGTACATGTCTGACTTAGAAAAGCAAGGCTGAAGCTCATGGAATGGAAGGAATAAGATGACGTCTTGAATCTGTAATACAAGATCTACTGAAATAAAAAAGAAATATCTGATTCTCTGAAGCGGACGAAAACCAACTCGCCGTCGGTGCTTATTCAGCGATCTTGGCACTTGTTCTTTTTGATTGTTGCATATCAACCTCACTGCCGGGGCCCAAGATTTTCTCCTCCTTCTACTCGGCTTTCCACTCAAATTCTGTCCTGGAATAACTCAGCTCAATCGACAATTGAGAATCGACATATACTTAACCTTGGGTAGGTCCTCCCCAGCGTCAATCCCCGCTGTCGCCTGATCAACCGCTCGCGTCATTTTCCGCCCACTTTATCATACATATTCTAATTAAACGCCTTCTAATAGACAATTCCGAGCCCTACCGCTCGCAGCCCCTGTGTCGAATCTAGGGCCCTCCGGAGAGTAAATTCTCCAAACCGACCAGCAATGGAGGAACGACGTGTTTCTTTCGTTGCGCAGAACGAGATTGACGCTGAGCAGGCTTTCCTCAACTCGATGAAGGCCTTGCAGGAATTAGATGAGGCTGGTGCATCAGCAATATCCAGTGAAGCAGCTGTGCAGGATGACAGCAGCGTCGGTAGCAGAAGCGGAGACGGGATGGATCTGAGTAGTGATCATGATGCTGCGCTTATTGGAGATACAGAAGACCAAAAAGTTACTCCTCTTCCTGATGCTGGTGCGTCTGCAAATGTTGGTTCTGCTATTGCTGCTTCTTCGTTTGCTTCTACAAGCTCGGGTGTTGCTACCCCGGTGGTGAAGCCAGACGCCATCCAACAGAGTACAAATACCACATCCTCTCCATCTCCATCGACGGCGTCCTCACAGTGTCGCACAGCTGTGCCCTTCTCGTATAACGAGGAAGATGAGTCTGGTCCCGCTGGCGTGATTAGTGATGAGATCGGTATAAATAGCGCCAAGTCTACTGCTGCTGCTCCTGCTCCTGCTGCTCCCATGCCCGCTGCAATGGCACAAACTTTCCCCAACGTCCATCCTGTATCTGTTACTCCACCTGTTTCTGTTACCCCTTCAAATAACACCGCTGCTCCCACTGCCTCGATTACTCTTGTCATTCCTGAAGATATTTCTACTCAAACATCCACTCAAAATGCCACTCCGATGTCCGTCACAGATGAGATACAGCAATCAAATAGCGTTGCTGGTGCCCCGCAAGAGCAGTCTCAGCCTTCAATGGGCGTAATATCTAGTTCATCGTCCAATGTTGCTGTTCCGTCTACTTCAAATACTGGTGCTGGTGTGAACACTCCCGCAACATCTGCTGCTCCTTCTACTGCTGCTCCATCACATAAACGAAAACGACTGCCACAGGATAAAGTTGGACAACTCGAGGACAGGATAGCAGAAGACCCAAGGGGGGACATAGATGCCTGGTTCAGCCTGATTTCAGAGCATCAGAAGAAGGGCAAGTTTGATGAGGCCAGGGCTGTATTTGAGAGGTTTTTCCTCGTATTTCCGGCTTGTGTAAGAATTGGAATTTCTTTATGCGTTGGCTATTTCACAGTTTACATTTGTAACAGAGAATTCTACGGAGTACGAGTTGTCTTATGATTGCACGTTGCTAACACAATCTCGTAGGCCGAACAATGGGTTGCGTATGTCAAGATGGAGCTATCCAACAATGAGTTTATCCGTGTCGAGCAGATCTTCTCACGGTGTCTTATTCCTGTCTTAAATGTGGAATTATGGTCTCTCTATCTGAACTACATTCGACGTCGACAGAATCTCACCACTGACACAGGAGGGCGAGCCCGAGCTATTGTATCCCAGGCATATGAATTCGTTCTGAACAATGTGGGACTTGATAGAGATGCCGGACAAATTTGGCAAGAATACGTGCAATTCGTTAAAAGCTCACCAGGGAACATAGGTGGTAGTGGGTGGCAGGACCAGCAGAAAATGGACCTGCTCCGAAAGGTATACCAAAGGGCAATTTGTATACCAGTTCAAAGCGTTGAACAGCTGTGGAGAGAGTACGATGGTTTTGAAATGGGTTTGAATAAAATAACGGTTCGTAGCTGTACAGTTTGTGTATTATGTATCAATGTGAACATGCGCTGATACTGTGCAATTGTAGGGTCGAAAATTCCTTCAGGAGAAGTCACCATTGTTCATGACAGCTCGCTCGACGTACATTGAGCTTAACAATATCACAGCTGGGCTGGTACGCATGACAGTTCCGCGGCTCCCACCACTTCCTGGCTGTGAAGGCTATGAGGAATATCAGAAGCAGGTTGAACTATGGAAGAGGTGGATCCTATTTGAAAAAAGTGATCCCCTTGTACTTGCCAAAGATGATCAAGCTACTCTGAGAAATAGAATCATATATGTCTACAAGCAAGCTTTGATGGCCATGCGGTTCTGTCCTGAATTTTGGTTTGAAGTAGCTGAATACTGTTTTGCGAACGACATGGATGATCAAGGAACGGACTTTCTGAAGCAGGGTATTACAGCCAATCCGGAAAGCTGTCTGTTGTGCTTCAGGTATGCAGAGAGGTTGGAGGCTACTATGCCCGCTGAAGATGGGACAGGGATGGAAGGTGTTAGGAGGCGGGGACAAGCTGTGCGAAAACCATATGAGGAGCTTCTTAATAATCTTTACGCACAGGTAGCGAAGATCCAACAGCGGGAGAAGGACGAGTTGGCTAGGATTGAGGAGTCGAACCCAACTTCGTTTAATGCAAACAGAGCCGGTAGACGGAGATCAAACGCTGGAGGGGAGGATGGCTATGGAGATGATGAGGATGAAGACGATGATGAGGATGTCGATGCAGTTGCCAACCGTGCACAAAAGGAGGCCCAAACACAGTACATTAAGGATGGTGCAAAGGCGCAGATTCAAGGCATGTCGAAAACTATATCTGCTGTTTGGATTAACCTCATGCGTGCTATGCGCCGGATTGAAGGACATGGGAAGGTTGGTGACCCTGCAACGAATATCGGTGGTTCAAGGCAAGTGTTTGCCGATGCAAGGAAAAGAGGGAAGATCACGAGTGACGTTTACGTTGCCTCTGCCCTAATCGAGTATCACTGTTACAAAGACCCGGCGGCAACGAGAATTTTTGAAAGGGGCATGAGATTATTTCCTGAAGATGAGGAATTTGCATTGGAATATCTGAAACATTTGATTGCCATCAATGATATCACAAACGCCAGGGCTGTGTTTGAGACATTTGTAGGAAGAGTTCCAGCCCATAAATCTAAGAGAGTATGGCATTTCTTTTATGACTATGAAAGTCAGTATGGGGATCTCGGACAAATTTACAAACTGGAGAAACGAATGGGAGAATTGTATCCTAACGGTAAGATTTTACAGAACCAACCGCTACCAATGGGCGAAGCTAACTCTGGGTTTAAGATCCCTATTTGAATCGGTTTACAACACGTTATTCCTACAATGCAATCAACCCATCCCTTTATCAACCAATCATCTCCATTAACCAACAGCTCCGACCAAAAGGCATACCACTTCCCCCGCCACCTTCAACAATACCACAGCAACAGCAAGAAACATCCTCCACCCAATCCTCTACCTCATCTGCCTCAGCCTCCGTATCTATCCAAAGACGGACCGAAGTACCTCCTTCACCAAAACGTTCCGCCACCGATTTGGAAGCCTCCGATACCGAAAATGCAACCTCCGGAGGTCACGGCCGTGATTACAGGCCAGCAAAGAAAGTCCACCGTGGTGACTCCCCTCTTAAGGGTGCCGCTGGGCGCAGATTAGATCAGCAAAAGCAGAGGTTAAGATCTCAACGGGGTGCAGGCGATGATGGCCAAAGGGGTGATGGGGGCAGGATGGCTGGTGTGGCTGGTCAGCCTGTTAGCGTTATTCCGGATGCGGTGATGTTTTTGTTAGGCATAATTCCTGGTGCACAGAGTTATAATGCAGTGCGGTTTAAGCCCGAGGCGATTGTGAGTTTACTGAGGGATGTACAGCTGCCACAACAGCATCTTGGGGGTTCGAGGTATGCGGGACCTCAGGGGTACCCTATGTGATGAATAATGGAGTCACGGTTGAAGGGGTTGAGCGGGTAAGTAATGTTCTGGGCTAGATTCGACTTGGGCTTGGAATGTGTGTACAGTACTATTTATGCTTCTTGTATTTCAGCTGTATTCGGTTTTCTTTGGGTTCTACTGTAGCGGTACACAATCAGGATGGTCTATGGAATGGCTCTTGTATAATGTCTAGACAAAGAAAGGAATCTGGCTTTCAGCATATCGCTCAAATCTGCTTCGTACTACATCGAGCGGACCCTTTTACTGTGTGACTGTCCTTAGTCCCTGAACATGAATAGATCCCATTCTTTGTTTGACTCTTGCCTTACTTCGTGATGTTGCTCTTTATTTGTGCGTTTTAAGTCTTTTCATTATCTTAAGAGGCTTGCCACTTACAAGGGGTAGTTCAGGGTAAGTCGACATTACACATCTTTACAATGTATTTGCGGCCTGTAGGTATGTAACAACCTCTTACAATTACATGAAGTCGTTAAAATGAACAAAAGACTTCCTGAAAACAATAAAATCTCGCTTGCTCTTCTGCACAACTGCACAACTGGGATAAGATATCATGATCCAAACACACAAATCGTGAGGTATTTCTTATGGGGAGCATATCTGACACTCATAGTAGGTACTTAACCTCGGCAAAGGTGTTTAAAGGTAACCGGTCAGCGAACAAAGGAATATGTGATGTCAACCCTCTTTTTAATACAACTAATATTCATTTTACATGCAGATCGGGGGGTTACAAGTATTCGCGCATCAGGTGATCGAGTATATTAAGAGACGCAAGGGAGGGCTTGAAAAGGCCAGCATTGCAAAGGCCAGCATTGCAAAGGCCAGCATTGCAAAGGCCAGCATTGCAAAGGCCAGGGCTTCATGAGAATAAGGCCAGACACCTTGCCTGAATATATAAGCGGCGGAATATTAGCGCGAGGTCCGATACTCACATCGTTTGATGGATGTGGGGCAAGATTATGTTTTGTGTCATGTGCATACATACAGCACGTACATCTCTCCCTCTCACATTCAAAGGTCTTAAGCTCTGGATACATAGATGTTAGGTGATGATAAAGATTGATAAAGTTGTATAGTGGTCGCTTCTGTTTACTTCAGGTATAAATGAATTGCTAGTGAACGCTAAAATAACACCCACATTAAAATTGCGTTACCCTGACATAACACGCAATCGCAAGAAACCAATACAATGCATTGCAGATCTTAGTCAAAGTATTTAATCCAATTAAACAAGTTTATTCGCGTCGCGAACGCGTGGAATGCCCCACTATTCGTGTAGCACACCGATGTCACCTGTCGCCCTACAGATCGCTTGGTGTAACCCTTAGGCACCCCCCTGTCAGCGCTAGTTGCGCAGGCCTCCCACTAACAAAGAGGAAGCTTTCAACATGACGACTTGGCTTATAGAGTACCAAGTGGAATCGAGTGCAGTTTGTGAAACGGGCTTGTGTAGGATAATTGGGTCCTGTTGAGAGTTATGTGCAAATAGATTAGTTAATGGCATGCAAGCAATATCGATAGTATGGATCTTTGGCGCAACACACAACTCCATGGCCAAAAGGTCAATGAGTTTAAGGCCTCCAATGGAGCGTGACCAGCAGTATGATGCTTGTAGGCCCACCCACCGGCAAGATTCTGCTGTAGGGTGTGTGCTAGTTAGTGGGGGGCATCGTTGGAATGCTGGATGAATGCAGTCTTCTCAGTTCGAATTCGTATCACGTCTAGACATGATGTTTCGTTTACATTGGTGTCTGGTTTGCATTATCACCAGACTGCTGATATCCCTGTACCGTATTGCCAATGCGGATCCCTCCCGTCTAGATGAAACTAGTTAGGGCATGGGCACATGCATATCTCGCATAGCAAACGACAAGCCAAGGCCGCCCGTACACCACCCCGCAACACGTCCACATCCACACTGAAGCGATAGACACACACCACCACCTTATTTAATAACTTCCACATCGCCACTCCTTTCTCCTTCTTTTTCTCCTCTTCCCCACCACACATATCGTCATCCTTCCCGTAAACCCAGGCCTTGAACAACACCTCACTACAAACTCAACGTAATTTCAGTTCAGGTCTGTAGTACAGCAAAGTATAAAGCCTGTTAATATTAGTCTTGATACTAATGCTATTGAAATTTCAGTCAAACCATGCCTCCAAAAATGGTTTCCGATCCATCTATCAGTGAACTCGTCGACAAAGCTGGGAAACTAGTATGTTTCAAACGGAGAAAACTAAAGTTTATGCTTGCTAACTCAATATATAGGCAATTTTCAACTTCGTCAAGAGACCTGGCTATGGCACCCGAGGCCGTCCGAGTGAGGTATACGCAAATTCCTACGAAGTTACCAACTTTCCCACCAAGACCGTAATTCAGTATGATGTGAGTTCAAACCTGTGCAGCATTATTTATCCAATTCCCAATGCTAACGGGTTTGCTTTGTAGGTTCAAATTGGAGACGTCATGACGAAGCGAGCCCTTATTAAGAAAGTCTGGCAAACTAATCAGGTCAAAACTGCTATGGGTGGTGAGGCCAATTGGCGTTCCGTTCTTTTTGATGGTAAGATTGAAACATCGTCTGTGCAACGCAATAGAGTTGCTTGTTTTGCTCATTGGCTAACGTTCTCAATAAAGGCAACAAGCTTGCTTGGAGCTATAAGCCGTTACCTTTTGGCAATGAGTTGAATATCCAAGTTGATCTTGCTCTTGAGTTTGGCAAAAGGAAACCCGATCTCGTCCGTGTCTTGATTAAGAGGACAACTCAAATCGTTCTAGAGCCAGTTCAACAATGGATTGAAGGAAAGTCCAATGCCACAACCGATGTTCAGGAAGGTCTAAACTTCATGAATCATCTTCTTTCGCAATCACTCCGTTTGGATGCTTCAAATGTTTGCCTCAAACGAAGCTTCTTCAGGCAGCAATGCGAAACTCACCCACTCGACGGTGGATTGGTTGTCAAGAAAGGTTTGTTCATGTCTGTTCGTGGTGGCCAGAACAAGTTGACGGTCAACGTCGACGTTGCGACTGCTGTTTTCTGGCCTGCTGGTTCCTTGATGGAGCTTATGCAGAAGTTCCTTGGTCAACGTAAGGTTTTCTACTCTTTATATATGGAACTTATTTACTGATGCTCGTTTCGTTTTGTAGAGGGATCTCAAGCCCAGTTTGCTTCCTTTTTGGCCCAGGGAGTGGCAAGGAACGACAGGAGACTCAAGAACGATCTTCGCAAGTTCCGCAAGATTGCATTCTTCACCAGACATTCTGCGCCATCTAAATCTGATAAAGACCAGAAGAGATACATGATTGACGGGTTTACTGAAACGCCAGCTGTTAACACGTTCTTCCCACGCAAAGTTGCCCAACCTGATGGTTCAATTAAAGAGATTAGGGTCTCCGTTTCAGAGTATTTCCTCCAGAACTACAAGATGAGACTCACTTTTCCCAACCTCCCATGTGTGAAGACTAAGCGTGGAGGTGATGTTCCCCTCGAGCTTTGCTACGTTGATGGCGTAAGTTCCTTTCTGTGATGCATATGGATGATCTTCACTGACTTTTTTGTAGGATAACCGCTATCTCTTCAAACTTGATGACAGGCAAACTGCTTCTATGATCAAGTTCACTGCTACTGTAAGAAACATTTTCTCAAACTTGATACTTGGGACACATCTGACAATACTTAGCGTCCCGATGATCGCCGCAGGGCCATTACCACCAATGTTGATGCCTGCAGATGGGCTTCTGATCCTGTTTTGCAGCAGTATGGGATGAAGATCCAGCCAACAATGATGAAGGTAACCACTTGGACACTCATTTTTCTCACGAACAATCATACAAATACTGACATTTTTCAAGATCAAAGCGAGAGTTCTGCCATCGCCAGAACTGCATTTTGCAGGCGCTGGTCGCGATAAGACTATTCCCGGTGGGATGACCGAACAGGGTCAGTGGAACCTTCAGGGCAAGAAGTTTGCCAAAACCTCTACCTTGAGGAGCTTCGGCTTGCTCATCTTTGCCAATCAACAACAATGTCCTCTTGAAGCTGCTAAGAAGTACTTGAGGTCTTTGATGCAATCCTACACTGGACACGGCGGTGTTGTGGAAAATCCAAGTCCACTTGTTCAATATGCCCAACCACCCAACATCGGATCGTCAATCAAGGACTTTTGGCGTGCAGTTGGAAATCAAGCGAAGATGAGGCCTCAAATCCTTTTCTTCATAGTTGGTTACAAGCAGGCTGTGCCATATAATGAGATCAAGCAGTTCTGCGAAACTGAATTAGGTGTCGTCTCCCAAGGTAAGTTGGTCTTCTATTTCCGGTGCTTTGAGTTACATAGTGAGATACACAGCTAACATTCATCTTTCAGGTGCACTCCTTCAGCACGTTATGAGGTGCCAGCCTCAATACCTCTCTAACGTTTGCATGAAGCTTAATGCAAAGATTGGAGGCACAACTTGTTATTTGGCTCCTGCCAATAATCCACTTCACGGACGCGGCCACAATATGATGATCGGTGCTGATGTTTCTCATGCTGCACCCGGCATGAACAAACCGTCGTTTGCCTCGATGGTTGGAAGTGTTGATTGTATGTCTCCGTGTGTTGAAATCTCTCTCCCAGTCTCCTACTTATTAAACATGTTCAATAGTGCATGGAACACGCTATAGCGGAATTTGCGGTACAAACGGTATTCGCGAAGAAATTATCACGCCAGAGAATATGAAGAACTTTTTGACTACTTTGATTTACAACTTCAAGAAGAACGCAGGTGCTCTTCCAAACCGGATCTTCTACTTTAGAGATGGTGTGTCAGAGCAACAATATCACCATGTGCTAAAAGAGGAAGTTACTTTGATGAAACAAGTTTGCAATGGTCTTAATGCGGCCTGGCAACCTAAGTTCACCGTAACAGTTTGCTCAAAGCGCCATCATCACCGATTCTTCCCCGGCAACAGGAATGACGGAGACAAGAACGGAAATTGTAAACCGGGAACGATCATCGAGAGAGAGATCACTGATCCTGTGGAATATGACTTTTGTAAGTTCTTTGATTGGGATTATAATATGAATATTACTAACAGCCCTCAGATCTCAATTCTCATAAAGCAATCCAAGGAACAGCTCGCGCGACTCACTACTACGTCATTATGGATGACACGGGTATCCCAGTAGATGATTTCCAGGCCATTTGCAATAATATGTGTTATACGTATATTAGGTCGACCACTGCTGTGTCGTTGAGTAAGTATTAATCTACTTCTATTGACAGTGGTGTTTTTGCTTATACAAATAATAGTTCCACCTGTGTACTATGCACATTTGGCCTCTCAGCGTGGTCGTTGCCACGAACACACCCTCAGCGCTCCTGCAACTCGACAGTCTGGGGCCGGTCGCAGCTTCCAGGATGAAGAACAAACCATCCTGAAGCCCCTCAATGAGAACATCAAGGATGCTATGTGGTATGTATAAGTTCTCCTTTCTTATGTGTGAAGTATAAGGGTTTTTTTTCTGTTATTATTGCTCTTGACATGAAGGAAATGGGATTTTGCTACTGTTGATGGATGTGAGGAAAGGGGTTTTTTTTTCTTGAAGGATGTGGGGAAAGGGGTTTGTCAACGCTTCCTATATGAGATTGGTTTTGTTGATGTGGACGGGCATGAGACTTTCAGTCTTGGTGCGGTCTACTTAGGGGATGTATTTGGTTTTCTGGTTGTTAGTTCAACTTTCTTGCCCACACTTACATATAAATACTACCCCGAAAATTGCATAATATTGCAACATCTTGCAAATTCACGATCCACCGTATTGCACCAACGATTGCCGCTGCCGCTCTTGGCCATTTAGATGAGCAGAGGCATTTATCTAATTCTCTTGTCTCGATCTTGACAGATCGAGGTGACGATCAGGGCAAAGACTACCTAGATGTATGTTTGTACGCATGTCGCCAGAGTGCTGGTGCCACAAGTTTGGCTGTGTGCAGTCTCCCCACAGACGGTTGTGGCTGTATACTATCTCCCGCACCGCCCGCGAGCCTCATGACAAGGAAGTGGGGTTAATTTAGGACAGCGGGGTGTGTGCAGGGTACTGCCGCAGGGCTGCACTGCCAGTTCAGTACACAGCTCTTTCCCAACTGCGAGCTTTTCCCTAATCGTCTGGAAACGATAAATTAAGCCACCAGGCTATTTACTTACACCGATCCCCAGCTGCAGCCGCACCTTCTCTTTCTCGGTTTCCTCCTCATTTGAATAAAAGCCTCGCCTTTGCTGAAGCGAGAAAGGACAACCGTATACAGCTTGAAGCATCTAACCCCCGATTTGAGACTCAGTCCAAAAATTGCTCAACACAAGAGAAGAATGTCAAGTCAATCACCCAACCCAAAACCTCAGGTTCAGCCGTGCCGGTATGCTTTGCTTCGGTTCCCTTTTTTGGCAATTCGCAAGATTCGGCTTGAATGGTGGCTAACTCTTGACTAGATACAAGACCGGCAAGGTTCTAGGAGCGGGCTCCTACTCTGTTGTCAAAGAATGCGTTCACATCGATACCGGGCGATACTATGCAGCCAAGGTTATCAATAAGCGATTGATGGCGGGAAGGGAGCATATGGTTAGGAATGAAATTGCAGTGCTGAAGAGAGTCAGTATGGGACATCAGAATATTTTGACGTTAGTGGATTACTTTGAGACGATGAATAATTGTGGGTATTCGACTGCGAGAGAAATCTCAGAGGAGCAGAGTAATAACAATAAGGGAATATAGTGTATTTGGTTACGGATCTGGCGCTGGGTGGAGAGCTATTTGATAGGATATGCAGGAAAGGGAGCTACTATGAGAGTGACGCAGCGGAGTTGATCAGGAGCACACTGAGTGCAGTGGCATATCTGCACGATCACGGGATTGTACATCGAGGTGAGAAAGCGTATTTGACTTCACACTGTGGTACGTGAATACTTATGGACGAAACAGACCTGAAACCAGAAAATCTATTGTTTCGCACTCCTGAAGACAATGCCGACTTGCTGATTGCAGATTTTGGGCTGTCGAGGATCATGGATGAAGAGCAGTTTCATGTGTTGACAACAACATGCGGGACCCCCGGATATATGGTGGGTGGTTATTTTCCAATGGATGGCTAGTCACGCTTGCTAACTTGGACCCACTGAAAGGCACCGGAGATATTCAAGAAAACAGGGCATGGAAAACCAGTCGATGTGTGGGCTATCGGTGTCATCACCTATTTCCTTCTTTGCGGATATACGCCATTTGATCGTGATACCAACCTGGAGGAGATGCAAGCTATTTTGGCCGCTGATTACAAGTTTGAGCCAGCGGATTACTGGCAGGATGTTTCTGATAATGGTATGTCTCAAGAGCCCCTCAAAACTGAAGGATATGGGCTGACAGATGAGCCAGCGCGGGACTTCATCAGAAAATGCCTCACAATCGACCCAACAAAACGACTGACAGCGCACCAGGCGCTCCAACATCCATTCCTTTCAGAGGATAAAGAAGAAACACAAGCCGATCTGTTACCTGTTGTGAAGAAGAACTTCAATGCTCGGAGGACACTACATGCTGCTATTGATACAATAAGAGCCATCAATAAGCTCCGTGAAGGTGGCGTGATGGACGGAGCATTGAGTATTGCTCCAGAGACGCAGAAGGATACACCGGCTCCACAGCACGAGACCAATACTGGGCTGTGGAGAAAGCCTACTGGTGGACTGATGAAGCAGTAGCTGGCAGATGCATTTTGGGGATTTGTTGGGGTTGTTGAGGCCCGGTGAGCTGGCGTGATATTATTGTCGACTCTTTGCTTGATTTTTTTTTTTACGAGTATATAGCCTGGGTTTGGAACTCGATTATAGTTATTGGTTTGGTTGTCGTTTACAATCACTGGACTTCTGGTCACTAGCCTAATTGTCATTAAATATCTCTGGCTTTCTTATTTGCGTCTTGTTGGATGATGTTTTAGGCCACACATGCATTGGCTCTTAAGTAACTACCATATACCTAATATTATATGATATGGGATTCCCAAGGTTTTCAGGATTAGCTCAGTCTCGACACAACTAAACCCACAGGAGGAGTCATGCCAGAAAAAAATATTTATACAGTATAGAAACGCTGTACGGAGGCTCACACCAAAAGTATTTTCCCTTTCCTTTTTGGGAATCTTGCATATGCAATGCCTATGCACCGCATGCAGCTTGGCATTATTCGGCTCCAAAATGGGTTCTAATGATAAAATGCATTATATACCGGCCATGTAACAATTTATTTTGCCTTTACTGTTGCTCGCCTCCAGACTCGCCTCCTACCCAGCAGCTTTTTGGGGTGCAGAGCATCTTAATTGTCCTGGGTTGCCATATGCAGTGTCCACTAAAGTATGCCAAGGATGCCAAGCCTATGCGGATATGCCATGCATATGTATCACCAATGCAGTAGCCTTGGCACACTCCACCAGACATATTACGGAGGTAATAAGCTATTTAGGTACTGTATATTCAAGGCATATATTCAGGGCAGAGCACAGGCAATAGTAAATTAAGGCAATAGTAAAGGTAAAACTCATCACTAATTGCCATTGCAGCCCATTTTGGAGCTGAATAATGGCAAGTTGCATACCGTACATAGCGTTGCATATGCAAGATTCCCAAAAAGGAAAGGGGAAAAGACTTCTGGTGTGAGCCTCCGTATTGCAACGTGTGAGAACGAGCCGCCAGTGTGGCGTGAAGAGTTTATCAGGTTGTGTCGGTTTGATGAATAATTTCAATCCCAAACCATTACAAAAAAAAAAAAAAAAAAAAAAAAAAAAAGAAGGGGAAAGGAAAAGAAAGAAAGGAAAAAGAAAAAAAAATAAAAGAGGATAAATCCCAAATAAGGAAAAAAAAAAAAAAAAAAAAAAAAAAAAAAAAAACTTCTAATACTTCCCCCTCAAAACCCCAACACAAACCTGCAGCGTTGTTTTATATATCAAATCCTGAAAGCACAAGAGAACTTTCCGGTAGTTTTTTTAATTTGTGAGAAAAATGTTGTAAGAAAATTAAAATTAAAATAATAATAATAATAATAATAATAATATCCTTCTATCTTTCTTTTTATTTATTTTATCTTTTATAAGCTTGCCCCTCCCCCTCCAACCCCCGCCCCAAACATACATACAAGATAATCCACCATCTATCCAATCTCTATCAGCTTTACTAAACAGAACACATACACAAAAAAATAGTTGGTTTCAGATGTAAAAATAAACATCACCCTAATTCTCTTTTTTGGGGGGTTTTTCGTTTGGGGGGGGGGGGGGGGGGGGGGCGTGCGGAAGGGAAATGGTAGGTAAGTTGGTTTATACCTACATGGTCAACTCACAACTCACCCACCCACCCACCCATTCTCCTACTCTAATCTCAAAAAAAAAAACACCCTATATAATTCAACAATTATTGTTAGTCGCTCTTTTTGCCTGATTGTTTCAGTATGTGAGGAGGAATATAAGTAATTTCTGAGAAGGTTAGATCTTCTGTCTTGCTGGCTTTTAGTTGTTGAACCGTTCATCAGAATAAAGGAAGCTAGTTTTTGGTGTAACAAAACCGCTACTACTAATTACTTTCATTCCGCTATGAAGTTCAGGGTAACGCCCCAAGCTACAAACCCTAACAAACAGCCAAACAATTTTCTTCAACCTAGGTGTCCCACCGCCCAACTATTAACCTAGCCTAACTCAGCAGCAAATCAATTCCCAAGCAAGCAAGCCAAAGCCAAAGCTACTAAAATACTTGATCAATTTTCACCGTTCTCATGCAAAAAAGTAAAAGAAAAGTAAAGAGTAAAACAGCCAACCCAAAATGAAGGAAGAAAAGGGTAAGCCACCAAAGAAAAAAAAAAAGAAAGCCAGAGAAACCTCTAAAAAGTAAAGAAGAAAAAAAAAAAAGATATGTGCATTAAAGAATAGATGCTTAGACTGGAGCCCGCAAAAGATTCCTTTGCGGTCCCTAGTACATAAACTCCGCCAACAGCTCTGCCACACCCTTCGCCAACTCATCCCCCTTTTTCATTTTCTTATTCCCTGGCCTCCAACTTTCCCCTCCATCACCTTGAACATCCCACGTCGCCTGACCTTCAATATCCCAGTCTCCTGCTCCATCGAGACTCCAGTTCATCTCCCCCAAATCAACCGCACTCGCGTCTCCACCGCCCCCACCACCACTCTTCCGTTTCCTCCCCACACTAGGGGACGGTGCTGGCGGTAGAGGAGGCAACTCCACCGGCCGCTTCTTCTCAAACATAATCTTCCTCTCCTGGAAATTCTCTTGGTCCGTCGGTGATCTCTGTCCATACCGTATCGTATTCACCTTCGCCTGGTTCCTAGGCGGTAGGAGTACATTTGGGGTAGTATTTGTCTCAAAGATGACATTAACCATAATCGGTGGGGCCGCACTTTCGGGTATTTCTGCAGGAGCCGGTTTCGACCTATTCTTATTCTCCGCATTCTCCTTCTTCAACAATTTTGCCAATCCCCCTTCAATGCCTAAATCACCATCCCGTTCCCTCACCAACTTTTCCCGCTCCTTCGCCTCAACTTGCATCAACATCGACCCCGCCTGCGCTAAACTCCTAACATCAGTCAATCCCGCTCGCCTTACCAATTCCTTTACCTCCCTCGGCCGCTCCTTCAGTGTTCCCTCAAAATCCTTCAAACGCTCACTGAACCACTGTCTTGCTGTTCCCTCCTCAAACATCTCCTTTGCCTTTGCAAAATCGTACAATGGGTAAACACAATCCACATGTCGAAATATTCTTTCCTCCGAACACTCTTCGCTTACTCTCATCCTCCACCCCTGCGGTGGAGGGGGGAAGTGGAAACTCACTACACTCAGTTTTGGGAATGAATCGAGTTCTTCAAACAGCTTCCGCTTGGGGGGTCGCGGAGGAGGGGGTGGGACCCTTTTGCAGTCAGTGTGGTGGCGGGGATAAGGCCGGTAGACCTGTAGTAGGCCATCAAGTTTTTCCTCTATCACGAGGATACGGAGAGATCCCCATTTCTGGCCTTGTCGAGCTTGGCGTGCCCAATCGGATAGATAGCCGTCTTCGAGAATGCGGTATGGCGACCGCTGGAATGAAGACCCATGGATAGACAGGACAGCAAGGTTGGGAAGTGTCCCGAGGGAGTATTGTAGGTCAGTCATTGCCCAAGTTTCGTCGAAGGATTGTGTAGTTAGTTCTAGGCAGACAAGCCATGAAAAGTCTCCACGATTCAACTTTGGTGTAGGAGCAGTCAAGAGGGGAATACTCGTTTCCCAGGGTGGGAGGGGATCTTTGATCAGCTGTGTACGGTAGCGAAAGTAGTTATTCGTAACACTTGTTGTTTTCCTGCTCGTGTTTCCGTTGGACACTTTCCCCACCTGCGCATGGCCTTCCCGAGCCGTTAACCCCGGCCCGCCGTCCTCTAGCATAGCAAGGAAATCCTTCTCATGGCCGTATACGGCACAGAAGCGAATAAACACTCTCCAGCTATCTCCCCCAGAGGCAAGAATATCCTCCCATAGCTTCTTCCCTCTCCCGTACCACTCCAACGCGCCTAACATCTTCTCATCAATCTCGCTCAAGTGATGTTTTACAATCTGCCTTCTCACAAGGTTCTCCAGGCTGAGGGCCCCGCAACCATCCCGTCGGGTGTTTTCGTGGAGGAACCCAGGACTGCTGACGAGCTGGTATTGGCTGGCATGGCGGTGGCAGGTGTCGTGTGTCCAGGCGTTGAGGATTGACGAGCGAATAGTCTCGAGGTATGGTGTGCCGTCCGGGCCCAGGGTCGATCGGCGGAGGAATTCGGGAACAGACAGGGAGCGACTGCCGGTAAGCATGTTTGTTGTGAAAAGTGGAGGACCAGCGCGGAAGAGGTCCTGCGGGCAGAGGGACATTGGATCAGCCGAGGAAATGGGCTGAATGCCGATACAATAGATTGTTTGTACGATATAGGCAGAATGTGCGATGATATCAAGGAGAGGAAGAGGGCACAGGGCGGAAGGCAACGCAAGCATATGTAAAGTTGTAAATGGGGGAAGGGGGGAAGGAGGAGCAGTTGGAGTCGGGGGGCGGGGGCGGGGGGCGGGGGGCGGGGAGCGTAAGGCAGCACGCCCGCTTCGTACTTATATTGTATACGCTCTATTTATTTATTTTCATTTGCACGGGGGGTTGTGGGTAGGGGGGAGCTCCACATACTCGACACCGTTACAGACGTTACAGACTGCAGGGTCTACACGGTCTACACCCGACGACGGTACACCGTCTCTCGCCCTCCACAAGACAGAAGCCGGTGGCGGCGTGCCTGTCTATTTCTCTCTGGTGCGGGCAATTGGCTGGGAGTTTCGGGGGTGTCGACAAATTGCCTCTATCTGGTGGCGTAGGGCCGAACGAGCGTGAGGTTCCATAAACGCATGTAACTGAGTAGAGTAACTGAGACCGTCGATTATCATCTAGACATCTCTGCCCCATACCGCATACCACATACCCCGGCTGTACCTAGGTACTTGTACTTGTACGGTACCTTACAATGGACATGCAACGCCGATCTGAAGGACGAATACGCCTTGTAGACAGAGCATACAGCACTGAGAAGTACAAGTACAAATCGCCTGGCTCCAACGAGGGCCAGACTGGCAGCTTTGCAGCTTTGCAGCTTTGCAGCTTTGCAGCTCCAGCACCAGCTTCACAGAGCCCTCATCTATACGGGCCTGTAGGTAGAGTAAGGTACCCCACCCCTTGGCCATCTCTGGCCCGCTGAGCCCCATCTCGGTGAACCCCCACAATGCGAACGTGAATGGCCGGTCACACCAGTAGCATTCATTCGGGTTAGCAAACGTCTCTGAGCTCCACATCCCCTGCGCTCTTTGCCCGTCGAGCCAGTCCAGTGAGGCTCTGCGGCGGACGCCGCCCCCCCCAAAAAAAAAACCCCCAGCAATCCTGGGCTCACCGCATGCACATGCATCCCTGGACAAGGCTGCTGCATCGATCAATCATGAGTAAAAACAGAAACTATCCGGCGGTGACATGAGATTCGCGAATTCAATCCACCCCTTCTTTTTCCTGTGTCAGGTAAATTGTTCCCCCCTTTATTCTGGTTGGCCCCACCGTCCATGCTTCGATCCTCTGGTCCCTCATACAATTGGCTGAATGCGGCTGTTGTGAGTGAGGCTTCAAGAGCAGTATGTATCAAATTAATATTGTATCTCTAGCTAGTTATCCCTATAGCCACAAGGTATGGAAGGAAAATATCTTGCTTGTACAACAGTGCTCCCAACGTTTCTACGTAATATTTAAAAAAAAAAAAAAAAAAAAAAAAAAAAAAAGAGCCCGCCTGCTGACTAGCAAGCATCCTCCGTGTCTCTCCCGCCTGCCCCATGCGCCCACGCGGTCTAAGGATATATTATATTCTACAGCCTTGCAGCCTGATCATTTCCATGGCGCACGGCATTATCATTCAAACCAACCCCCCCTCCCTTTCCCTCTTCAACTCTCATCATCAGAGTAATTACCCTACAGCGCCAGCACGCTCTTGAGGAATGGCTTGTCCATCTCTCCTGCATACTTTCCCTCTACCAAACCTCGCAATGCCTCCCTCATCTCCTCCTTACTCATCTTCTTTCCCCTCTGCTCACTCTGCTTAACCATGTCCTTCCACTCGACAAGCAGTTTCTTCAGGACTATACTTCCCTCCGCGACATCCTCCTTACTAACCTTGCTCGCCTCGTCGTCGTGTTTGGCAGTAAAATCCTCCAATTCATCGGCCTTCCGCTTTGCCATATTAATAACCTTGGGCGGAAACCGGACAAGTTCCGCTACATGGATACCGAAAGACTGGTCACAGACACCTATCCAACACACACCACGTTTAGCTGACGAACACTAGAGTGTAGCACAAATTTGTGGGGAGAATGAATACGGACCTTCCTCAACTTTATAAAGCAATGTGACCTCCCTATTTTTGTCCTTCTCATCACTAATATGTGCTACCACATGTAGATTCTGCACTTGGGGATGACTGTCCACTAGTGCGGTCAACTCATGGAAGTGCGTCGCAAACATCGTGAAGCAACGGATTTCTTTGACTATGAACTCTGAAATCGCCCAGGCCAGACCGAACCCATCGTAGGTACTGGTTCCTCGCCCAAGCTCATCAATGATAATCAACGAGTCCGACGTAGCGGATTTTAGAATGGTAGCTGTTTCAAGCATCTCAGCCATGAAGGTACTGACACCCTTGAGCTGAGAGTCACTGGCACCTACACGGGCAAGTATGCAATCGAAAATTGTGAGTTCAGCTTCCGAACAGGGTACAAAGCAGCCAGCTTGCGCCATCAATGCAATGACCCCGATTTGTCGAATATAAGTGGATTTACCACCCATGTTGGGACCAGTGATGATCAAGAACTCAGACTCCCCCCGACTGAGGTTGACATCGTTGGTAATAAACTGAATATCGTCTTGCACCTCCATACAAGGATGACGAGCCTCCTTCAGAATTGTATTTCCCTGTCCCCGAGGATGCATTGTGGGACGAACATAGGGTGATGGGGCATGGACAGAAACATGTGCAAAGCTAACGATAACATCAAGATGGCCCACAACCTCGGCAACCTGCTCTAGGACAGGAGTAAACGAGGCGGCAACAGCCACCACTTCATTGACAAGCCCAGACTGTGTGCTATTATAATTTTGGGTCTGCTGGTCATACTCCCTCCGTAAGGTGGAAAGTCTGTCTGTCGTAAAGTACACGCCGTTCTTCTGTGTAGAGATTTCGCGATAGTCCCTGTTATTCCGTATAACTCCAGCTTCCTATATAACGTTAGCGAGCTATCAGAAAATCATGAATAGAGTCTCTTACAGTGCGTGTCAGCCTGAAACACCAGCCATGCACCCTGTGGTCTTCAAGGAATAGTTTCTTATCAATTTCGACGCCAAGATCCCGTGCGGCTCTCTTGTGCTCGACATCCATCTTAGATTTCAGCTCATCAATCCGAGCACTGATATTTCGCAGATCTTCGTGGAATTCAGGCTTTATCTTAAATTCATGATTATCCAGTGCATCCAGGTCTACAGTAGTCTCTACCAATTCTTGAAGATTGGTGAAATTTGATGAATATTCCTGTCGTTTTGTCAGACAGACTTTGCATTCTTGCTAGGCAAGCTCTTACCCTGAGGTTATTCGTATACTGTGCGTCCAGTAGATCCTTATACTTCTCGTCCATGACACCCTCCAAGGTTTCTATAATTCCAGGTAGCCTTATAACGACCTGGTATGCCCTGACCACATCCTCGAGAGTGGCCAGCTTCCTCTGAAAGCGTTTTGCAAGCCTATATAAGTCTGGGATTGACTTCAAGTGTTCTTCCTGCATAGTCTGACGTAGCTCTGTATCCTCTACAAAGGCCTCTACCAAGATATGCCGCTTCTCGATCTCTTCCAAGTCCATCAATGGCTGCTTTAACCATTGACCTAATAGCCGTGTTCCGATAGAGGTCTTGCATTTGTTCAACAGCCCGTACAGGCTCATATTTTTAGCGCCATCTCTAGGCCCAGGCATCAAGTTGAGCGCCTTGAGCGCTGACGCATCAAGCTTCATGTACTGTGCAAGATCATGCTGGTAAAGTTGGTATTGGCCAAAGTTGGTATCGTCAGACATCAACTATGGGTAGACGTGTCAGCAACTGTTTCCTCCACACTGTAAGGCAAGGTTATCTTACTCCAAGGTACCGTATCAGGGCGGAAGCTGCTCCCATAGCGAGTTTAAGCTCAGTTTGGGGTAACACTCCAGCCTTCTCACTTGCCAACAATCGAGACAGGTCCTGTTCAATGTCCTTGATAGCGAACTCCCCGGACTTTTTGAATGTAGTTGTTATGCCTACACGATCTACAACACCTCTAACTTTCCCCAATTCAAAATCCTTCTTTTGTGGATCATCTTGTATTATACACTCCCTAACTCCCAGTTGTATCAGAAGTGACTTTATTTAATGAGTTAGTTATCGACAAGACAGAAACTCATGATTGGTGAAACATTACCTCAAGGTTTGAATAGAGATCGTTATCGACAAACTCACTCACACCCAACTCCCTCACGCTTGCATCCGCAAATGCTACACCAACCACCCGCTGATCCCCTTTGGTTGACACCTTCAATGCTAGTATCACCGGACTGGAATCAATCTGCCCAGCAAGATCCTCTTCTATGTCCTGCAAATTCCCCGGAGAGGCCTGCTTTACCAGCTCCCATCCATTCTTGGTACCCCTAGCACTAGCCCAAATTTCTATTCGCTTCCCTTGTCGAACCAGCACTTCACGCAGGAAATTGCGAAAGGCCGCGATAGAAAGTGTGCATGATGCCAGTGAATTTTTGCCGCTCCCAAGTTGGCGAATCACAGAAGTAGTTTTGTAGACCTATGTGAAACGGATGTCAATAACTGACAACTTCCAATAGAGTTATCGTGCACAGGAGTCCCACAGTTTGTGCTACGAAGAGAGCGTCCTGCCCATGAACTGTATAGAAGTCGGAACGTTCAAAGATCCGGATGGCATCCGTCTCAGGAAGCTTATTGAATGAAGCAATAAAGCCACTCTCGTCATCAACCTGAAAGCGAGGTGAACTCGAAGTCAGCCCTCTGTCCCACGACGGCAATTGGTGCATAATGGTCATGACGAACTTTCAATTCTGGCCTGGAGGTCATGATAGCAACGTAACAATTATATATAAGCCGTAATTTGGTGAAGGAAGCCTAAAGTATAGAGAATGCTTCTTGGAATTATGTGAACGAATTACGCGTTACTCTTGAAGGCACGAGACTACACTTGAAGTGCAAAAAGTAACGCGACTTTTATAATCTTGGCATCAAGGTATTCGCTTAATTAAGTAGAGAGGTACAAGGGTCCATGCACTGCCATCCGATCTAATCTAATCTAACACTCCCAAACCCGAAACTAGGGTAAACGCCCTGTAAACGTTTCAACGCGGCTCAACCAAATTCTCCGACGAGCCATCCTGGCTGAGCGACTTCAAATTACCCAGGGTCGTTTCAGCGATTCCATGCAAAGCTTCATTAGTAAGGAAAGCTTGGTGGCCGCTGTTTATTGGGATAGAAAGTCAGTCGGCTACCCTAATTCAGCGAGTGCGTTGGGATCTTACGTAATAAAAACGTTGTAAAATGAAATCAATCGGCTAAGATTGTCATCATAGATAATCTTTGAGCTGGAGTCACCAAAAAAGTACTCTTCCTCCTTCTCATACACATCCAATCCGACTGCGCCGATGTGACCAGTTTTCAAAGCACTGCGAGAAAGGTTTTATTAGCACACATCTACGAAACAGTCAGCCTATACATTAATTTACCTTATCAACGCAGTGGTGTCAATGAGCCCGCCCCTGGATGTATTGATCAGCACCACACCTTTCTTAGTTTGGGCTAAACTCTTCTCATCCAGGATGTGATATGTGCTATCCATAAGTGGACAGTGCAAGCTCACGATGTCCGATGTCTTCAACAATTCCTCTAAAGTATCGACATACTTGATGCCATACTCTGAGGCAGCCTTGACATTGGGATAAACATCATAAGCAATGACATTGCATGAGAATCCTAGGAGCTGTTGAGTATTTTATCTTCCAGGAGAGGGGAAACGTTATAATTACCTTTACTCAAAATTTTTCCCGTCAGCAGTCCAATTCTACCAGTGCCGATAATACCAACTGTTTTTCCGGAGAGATTGAATCCTAGGAGGCCTATATGATGGGAAGATATCTTAATTTAAGTCACGTCTTAACTTCGTTTTTAGAAACTTACCATCAAGCAAAAAGTTGCCTTCTCGAACACGGTTATAGGCTTTGTGGTACTTGCGTACAACGGTCATAATCATGCCCACGGTAAATTCAGCGACAGACTCAGGAGAGTATGCAGGCACACGGGCAACTTTGATTCCAAACTCCTTTGCCTTCTTGAGGTCGACATTATTGAATCCTGCACATCTTAGAGCAATGAACTTGATTCCTTCCTCAGATAACTTCTCGAGAACCTAAAATACGGATGTGTCAGCCAAGGTTCTCCCGACTAAATAGATAGGACACAAACTTCAGCATCTGCAATGTCATTGACAAAAATGCAAACTGCGTCATGACCTGCTGCTAAAGCAGCGGTCTTTACATCTAATCCGACCTTCAGAAAGTTCAATTCGGCCGAGTCGTCATGATTTGTCGCATTGAATGAATCGATATCATACTATCTTGAATCAGCAAAACTGACCCTTGTCTCATTCAGTTTCGGAATTTACTTACGGCCTTGGAGCTGTAGACAGCGACCTTCATCGTGTTTGTGTGGGTAAACTAGACAGGAAAGTTGGTATGTCTATTTGTTTGGATGTCCCTGGTTCAAGTCACTGTCGATACTACTTATATAAGTACTGTAAGTGTTTGGTGAATCGGTGAGAACACCCAATCGAAAGTGGTGCGAGGAGCCTGTTTGATGTGAAGTGCGAGGAATGAAAATGAGATGGCTGTAGTCTTGTTAGATGACTGTCAAGATATAGATTCCGACAACAGCGAGGGGTAAAAGGTTCCGGCGGGTGCGAGAACGGATTGTAGCGCTCGCTGCGGGAGAAAATTTCCCCGACCACTACTAGAATCGTACCATGATATCATGCTACGATACGGATATATGACAGATTGTTCCCTGTTTTATTTGGCGCAAACAACTTCCGTTGTTCTGGATGGATGATCTGTTTACTTTTCTTGTGGTGTTTGAACAGGGATGCAGTTACGCCTCCCGGTGTGGATGGACAATACCCTAGATAATACCCCTGTCAATAGCGATAGCACAATTAGTTCAAGTTACAGTTCGGCAAAATTGTGTACCTTACTTTTCCAGTACCTAAAAGTAGGTCGCCTATTAATTGGTCTAAGTGTATAAAAATATATGCAAAGTAAGGTAAAACGAGACAAAAGACTGACACCATTTAACGGATGAATGAAGGAACGGAAAATAAAAAGCATTCGCTACTATTCATGTACGCGGTGCCTTGTGAATGTTCTCACCCGAATTAAATAAAAACTTGTATCCTCCTATTCCGTGAACTCCCGAACATAATACAACCTACAGTACTTCAAAACTGACCGACCACACATACCAAATGCAAAACAACAACTAGAAAATTACAGTCCCTTAACCATCCAGATACAGACTTGTTAACCAATTAGGCTTCCAGTTGATTGAAAGTGTTTGATATCGGAGTTAGTAGCACCAGAGATTTATAATTGTTCCAACATAAAGCTTACCATCCCGAGCCACTATTGCATAATTCGAGCCGATCTCGAGTCCCCCTCCGAGTCATCTTCGTCCTCGTCTCTAGTGCTCATGCCGGCCATAGGGGGTTTGAATCGGGACCTTTCTATATTTTTCTCGGAGATATCCAAGCTAACAATATAATTACTCCGTTGAGGTGTTGTATGCGGGGAGGTCATGTCAGCCACTATCAATATGCCATTGATGAAATTAACTTAGCATATCTTCTTTCGCTGGTATGTATCAGATAGCCTCGTAGAACCAGTCTGTTGTCTATGGGGGAGGCGTTGTCACTTGTATACTAGCCTCTATTTAGTTGCTTTATTAGTAAACAAACATCTTATTCAACTCCCCGATAATTAACATTCCGAACTTGAACCATTAGTTTCAAGGCCGACAGTGTTTTAGTATATATTATTTAGACTCGCGTACTTTGGTATTTTTTACATTCTTAGAGACTTTGCAACCTCGAGATTTTGTCCTGACTATGGTTTTCATTCCCTTTAGCTTTTATCATGGCAATGCCTGACGATAGAGCGGGCCATCTCCTCCATGATCAAGCACATAATTTACCCTTCCTGTGATTATTGTGCTTTAGTCTGATTTTTTCCAGCCTTTTTGGTAGCCAAGCGAATTGGGAGTAAAAGCGTACTGAAGCCGATACCAGAGCATATATGGGTCAACAACTGTTTCTACCTTTCTCAATAGCATTGGGCATCTTAAAAGTCAGTAGTGGCAGCAGCTACTTATACACATCAGTCAAAATGGAAGGCACAAAGAAATTACAGAAAAAGAAGGATGGGTAATCACACATCAAATAGGTGACATAGGAAACCGGCTTCTCGTCCGAAATTTCCCAGATATAGTTCCTATAAACGCCTAAGAGCTCGCAGGCATTAGCTGAGGACATTCAATCTTTTGTGGTTTAGTTTGGGGAGAGATGAAGTATACATCAAGAAAAATAGGATAGAGAGACAAACACTGGTACCAGGAGAAGGCCACAATTTTCTAATTGCATCCCTAGACAATAGCTGAGACAACACATCTTCTGGAATAGTTAGACTTCAGTTAGGGTTAAGGTGTTGCAAAAGCCACTGCCCCACCTCTTGCATTCCTGGATCTTCATCTTTTTGGTTGACAGTCGGAACTGTAAGTAGAGGGTGCGCCAAGGGTGAAGTGCTTGATGGTTCTCTCAGCAATGGCATATAAAGTGGATTCGGGAAAGGTACACAGTTGTTAATACTGAGACTTGTGGAACAGGTTTGAGCTTGTCTACATTCTTTCGACAGGTACAATTGAAGCGAAATGGAATTGGAGAGAACTTACTTGAGAGCAAGGGATGAGCAACTGCTACTTGAGCGCATACGAGAACTCAATTAGACTTTCGCTCCTGTGACCGTCTGGACCCGTTACCACAAGCCAGGTCAGGTTAACATAGAGGAAAAAATCCAATCGTAGTAGAACTCTCAGGGTAAGGGCTGAATGATTGGTGTTCTTTATCTGCCAAGACCTTGCAGAAGTTGGCCATCTCAAGATTGGCGCCGCAAACGAAAAAGTGCCTGGCATCTGTTGGAAATGAGGCTAACCAATCCGCCTGGACAAGACCCGCGGCAACGCAACTGGGCCACGAGCGCGACAAGACAGGTACGTGATCGACGCCAGGTGCCTGGAAGGGTGTGATGGGTGAGCAATAAGCAACCTTGCACCATCGGTCACGGCAGAAGGTGTGCGGACAGCTATTGGGTGCCTTCTCCTAATCTTGAGATAATCTCATGCTGGAATTATTTAAGTAATGAATTACTCAAATAACTTTTTCGCTCTCACCTTCTATATTTTCTTAGCGAGCGTGCCTTAAAACGTCTGCTCTACCAACCTTATAGATATAGGTATAGTAAGTACTCCGTAGTACTGAGCTCTATTTACTTATCTGCCTGTCCAGAAACGAAACCCGAGCTCCAATCCCGAACAAAACCCGACCCTTCACATGTCCAACAGAGTAGAGCTATAAGAAGTATATCCCTAGCATATCTCACTCAGTCCGGCCAGACGCAGGCCTGGAGATTCAGCTTTTACGTAATAGCTTGTGTGCCATCTCAAAACGCCCATCGTGGACTATCAAAGGCACAGTCACAGGACATCCTCAAGACTAGGATTTGGGCTTTCAATACTTTCCAACAGTTTCAAAATCGTTTCCACATGATGCCATCGGATGTGGACAACAGCCGGGCAAATCGCAGCTTCTCTCACCTGAGCCCTACCAAGGGACTGTCAGAGAAGTCAATCAACAATGAGGATGATTCCCAGGAGGATGCTGCTGAGATAGGAGGAAGCCCTGCCTTCAACATGAATCAGTCCATATTTCAGATGATCACTGCAGCTGGCTCGAAGGCAAATCTAAATAAACAATATGATTCCAGTGATAGTGAGGACATTGACCACGATGATTCCCACGGTGTTCCGCATAATGTGCTTCGGAGTGTTGCCATGTTGAAAAAGCCGACCAAAAGTAGGGGCTACGACAAGAGGATGCTTCAGTCGACACCCCATCTACTATTGAAGACGAGACTGGAGACCTTTGCCGAACAAGATGGGGATATCGATAATGGAGAAGACAAAACCGCTGGCCCTTCATCGCCCAACAGGATTCAAGCGTCAGCCGAAACCGCGGCTCTCCAGCCTGATCTCTTGTCTGCTGCTCTTGGTGCTAGCATGGCAAACAATGAGGCTGAAGCTATGTTCAATGAAGATGATGAGAAGGAGGAGGCCGAAGCTGGTTTAGCTACTAAGTTGATGGAAATTTTTGGTTTCTCAGAGCCAGAGGAGGTTATCTCAGGTATAAGTTATCCCTGCTCGCATATGAAGGTTAAATTCTGATGACGGCTTAGAGTACCCTTGCTGGCTCCTCAAGAGTGTCTTGCTTCAAGGATACATGTATATTACAACACGACATGTTTGCTTTTATGCGTACCTCCCTAAGAAAAGCGTGAGTGCCATGGTCCTATTCTTGTAGACCGAGACTGACATAGGGCTTTAGAATACCGTGATAAAATCTGGCTCGCTTTCCAAGCGTGGGAAAAATAATCCCAAGTATCGTCGTTATTGGTTTGTGCTCAAGGGAGATGTTTTATCATATTACGAAAATCCAGGAGATCTCTACTTTCCAAGTGGAACAATCGACCTCCGTTACGGCGTACAGGCATCAGTTCGTGAATTGGAAAAGGGCAAAGACCATTCTACTTTTTTCGACATCACTACAACTGACCGAGTTCTACACTTCAAAGCAGACTCGGTCCCAAGCGCCAAGGAATGGGTGAAGGCCTTGAACAAAATAATATTCAGGTCTCATAACGATGGAGACGGTGTCAAGATTGTACTACCAATAGGGAGTATATTTGGGCTTGAAGAAAGCCCAGTTTTGGAATTTGCAGATACATTTAGGCTTGATGTTTTAGATCAGGTGGATCACACAACGGACGAGGTGAGCCAATTCATGAATGGAAATGTCGAGTCTTTACTAAACCTTTTAGTACTTCTTCTCATTCTTCAGCTTCGGAACGGAAGCGCTTAAGCTTCTAAAAAGTCTCACAGGAGAATCCGCAGCACATGGTCTTCGGCAATCAAGGGCCACAATTAAGCGTAATTCCCCTCCAGTACTACTGGAGCAGGCTAAGACGACTTTGAAATGTAACTCCCGTTCAACCAGCCCAATTGCTACTGAAGCAAATTCTGCTAGTCCTCGATATATTGCAAATCCTTTTAAAAGTCCCCGAGTCAGTGGAGAGCATTCTAGGTCTAGTCTTGAGATCAGACGACGTAGTACGGATATCAGCCGGAGTAGCTCGGGTGCCGCAGATAGTCAAAAGAAGCGCTCTGCGAGACCCCTTTCCGGCGATTCCCTTGCAGACTCACTAAGTCAAGATGTATCCTTTGGGGGATCCGATATATCAGTTACATCAGAGGATGAGACTGGTAGTCAAATACTCTCTGGTAGCAAAATCTTTCAGAAGCCTACTCTCACAAAACTCCGGCACAATTCTCTTGACGAGAAGCGAAAGAAGGAAACCTTGATGAAAACACCAGTCACGAAGCCGAAGTCTGGGCTCAAAACATGTCCATCAAACTCCAGTGATAAGAGGCCTGAAACTCCAAGTAGCATTGCCAATATAGCACGGGCCGGGCAGCGGGCAGCTGAGTGGGCCGAATGGATGAAAAGACGTTCAAAAGAGGTAGCAAGCCGCCCAATAGGCTACATAGAGCGAGTATCGGATATGTGGAGTGGTGGGAAAAAGCACTATGGGCAACCACTTGGTGCTATGCCAGATGAGCAGGTTGAGGATGGGGAAGACGATGATGGCACAATAGGTGCCGAAGAGCGCTATAGAGAGAAGTTCGCTTTACAGCCCTCTGAGAGGCTACTTGCTGCATATTATGGGTATCTGAATAGGGTTATCCCATTATATGGAAAGATATACCTCGGTGATCGACATTTATGTTACCGGAGTTTAGTGCCTGGAACAACAAGAACCAAGGTACAGTGAATCTCGTGCTGGGATCCTGCTTCAGATACTAACAATTTGACGGCAGATGATTTTACCATTGAAGGATATCGAGAACGTGAGCGGGGAGGGCGGGTTCAAGCTCGGGTACTCAGGCTTAGTTATCACCATCCGAGGACATGAGGAATTATTCTTCGAATTTGGTTATCAGAATGCGAGGGACGATTGCTGGATGCATCTCTTACGGGCCGTGGAAGCCGCTAAGATGCAGGGCAGCACAATCTTACTAGCGAGGGAAGTAGTTGAAGCCGAAGTAGCGAAAAGAGAGTATCAGGTACTCCAAGATGCTAGGCATACTGGCCATGCGGACCACAATTTGCAACTTCCAACCTCTGCAACTGATAGTAAGTCCCTATTTTCATAACTGTGATATTTTATCTAATTTTGTAGATATATCCTCTGAGGTGCCTCCGATCCTCTTTGATGACCCCCAGACGTCTTTTATCACTTTCAAACCCACAGAGTCATTAAGGATCACCTGCTTGACGATTGGTTCGCGAGGAGACGTTCAGCCCTATATAGCATTATGTAAAGGGCTCCTTAAGGAAGGGCATAGACCTCGTATCGCCACTCATGCTGAGTTTCAACCCTGGGTAGAGAGTCACGGCATTGAATTTGCAAGGGTTGAAGGAGACCCGGCTGAGCTAATCAGAATATGCGTGGAAAATGGCATGTTCACCTACTCATTCTTGAGGGAAGCTTCCTCCAAGGTCCGTTCACCTAATTTAGCCAGTAGTTGGTAATGCTAATTTAGCTATTGAGCAGTTTCGAGGATGGATTGATGAACTCCTTATATCTGCCTGGGTAGCATGTCAAGACTCCGATCTTTTGATTGAAAGCCCTAGCGCAATGGCTGGAATACATATTGCGGAGGCTCTGCAAATACCGTACTTCCGTGCCTTCACAATGCCCTGGACAAGAACACGGGCGTACCCTCATGCTTTCGCGGTGCCTGAGCGTAAGATGGGCGGGCCTTATAACTATTTCACATATGTCATGTTTGACAATGTGTTTTGGAAGGCAATTGCAGGCCAAGTCAATCGCTGGAGGAAGAAGACTCTTAATCTGCCCCGCACCAATTTGGACAAATTGCAGCCCAACAAAGTACCATTTCTTTACAACTTCAGTCCAAGTGTGGTTGTGCCGCCGATTGATTTTAGTGATTGGATCCGGGTCACAGGCTATTGGTTTCTAGAAGAACAGTCGACATGGGAGCCACCGAATGAATTAGTAGAGTTCATTCGTCGTGCCCGCGTTGACGGCAAGAAACTAGTTTATGTTGGGTTTGGTTCTATTGTCGTTTCGGACCCCACAGCTCTCACGAGAACGGTTGTGGAGTCGGTCCTCAAGGCCGATGTGCGTTGTATTTTATCCAAAGGATGGTCAGATAGGCTTGGAAGTAAGAACCAGACGGAAGTTGAGATTCCTATGCCACCAGAGATACATCAAATTAAATCCGCGCCTCACGACTGGCTTTTCTCACAGATTGACGCAGCTACCCATCACGGCGGTGCCGGTACTACTGGAGCAAGTTTAAGGGCCGGCATTCCAACTATTATAAAGCCCTTCTTTGGGGATCAGTTTTTCTTTGCTAGCAGAGTTCAAGATCTGGGTGTCGGAATTTATATAAAGAAGCTGAATGTCAGTACTTTCTCGAAGGCTTTGCGAGATGCTACGCATGATGGAAGGATGATTGCAAAGGCGAGGGTGTTGGGAGAGTCGATTCGAAAGGTAAGCGGCAGCTAGATCTGCCAGTAGAGTTTATAAGCTAATAGAGAACAGGAAAACGGTGTTGAAACGGCCATTCAGGCAATATATAGAGACATGGAATACGCGAAATCTCTAATGAAACGGCCTGGGCATGAAGCTGAGGAGAGCGGCTTTGAAGATAATCATGAAGAGGATTGGTCCGACTCATGGACAATCGTGGGGGATGAGACGGAGGTTGAGGCTATCAGGAGATATTCTGATTCATATGACTTTTAGACGGTTCATTTCCCCTAGATGGACACTTTTTACCAGGAGTTTGTCTTGTAGACCAGTGTTTTTATTTTTATGTATTAATTTTTTTTTTCCCTTTTCCTTTTCCTTTTTCTTTCCTGTAGTACAGTACCTCATGATTCTTACAAGCAGGGACATGGCCTTTTTTTTTTTTTTTTTTGTTCATTCTTCCTATATTCCGCAATATCCCTGACGAACTTATGTTGTGATAGTGAATGGAATCTTTGGTGATTGTAGCTCTTGCGCAACGCGAATGGGAAGCTTTGGTTCGTCATGTTGTCAGGTACCGGTATATCTGCTTTTGGCTCTTTTTTGTCCTGCCTCTACAAGTCTTTTCAATTTAATATGTATCAAATTGCAGATAGCAAAGTGTGGCATTTATTCGTGCGTCATTCCCGCCATGCATACAATTATCTACAAAAGTACCCCACCCCCAATGGAATGTAACCTTCATCTACCTAGCCAGTTCTCACGTATTTGGCTCAACTCCGCAGCCCAACAAAGAAAAGCAATTGTGAATTGTGTTTGCTTGCGTTGTAGCTGAAGCCTTTCATTATGCTCTAGCTGTGAGTCGGCCTTTGTGCTAGTACTGCCAGTCTGGTATTCTCTCTCAAGCCATAGGTCGAGCAGCTATTGTAGTAGATACACAACAAACCCCGGCTGCTGATCCATTCATTGTCCCACAAGCATTCAATATCCTCCAATATCCCAGGCAGCACTCGTATCTTACGGCTTCCATCTTGACGATCCGCCCGCTTGAACTCCCGGCCCCAGGCATCCTCTGGTCACCTGTACCAAACAACCTGCCGGTGTTTTAATGAATGTTTCCTGCTGCCCTGCTCCTACTTGACCTTTGCGCCAGGAGTATAAATACAGAAAAGTACATACAGCGGGTACACCAGTCCCTCGACCCCGTCCCCTGCTATATGTCAAGATCCACACGTACCATATATCCCCCAAGCTTATCCTGACCTTAATGTTTGAGCTCCCTTGTGGCGTGCGCTGCTTTGCCTGTCAATTCGGTCCGTAATTGAGATCGGCCGCTTTCTGGCCTGCTTGCTCATACATTTAACTGTGCCTTCATTCCGCCTCACCTCCAAAGTTCCCCCCCCCCCCCCACACACACACCCCCAAAGCAAACAACTCCGTCTGACAGAACCACGACACAGACACCGCCCAGTACCAACCACGGCAGATACCCGCTGGTAACTGGCACTGCTATCATCGCTCACGGGGCCCATTTAGCTTTAGCGAGTTTGTTGGAGGAAAGCGCCGACAGGCCTCACCGTCTCAGCAGAGAGCCGGAGCTTTCTCAGGAGAACAAACTTAAAACAGCCATTCACTCCAGTGCCTTGGAGACCTATAGCGAAGAGAGGTTCAAGGCTTGAGGAGTGGCTCTCCCCGGCCCAAAATTGTAAGTACGAAGCTTCCGACTCGGACTCCACACAGATACGACAGAACACGGCCACTGGTAGGGTCACCAGCTCGACTTTCAGCACAAGTAACGAAACTACAATAGCTTCTCCCACCCTCCAGAAAACCTTCAATTACAACGTAAAAATACAATAACCTAAGCGGACATGCTTCTGCAACTGCCCCACGGCTTGCACTATCCCATCCACATCACCGCGATTAAGAAAAAGCCGGATGAAAAAGTCAAAAAGTTTGATACGCTAGTCGACTACAAATACTGCTCAATTGTAGAGGAAGACGACGAATTTGGGGGCGAACCGAACAAGGTGGAGAAATGGTACCCATCCTCGTGGTCAAGTCCTATCGAGGGCATACTGAAGCGATGGATGATCGAGGCTGGTTCAGTAGTTAGGAGTGGGAATGTAGATTTGGTTGAGATTGAGGAGCCATGTCCACACGATGTGCAGTTTGGGGGAATGTGCGCAGGCTGTGGAATGGATATGACTTTGTGAGTTTCCACATACTATTGAGCAATGTGGTGGAGATCCAGAGCTGATGGGGATGGGTAACAGAACCGACTACACGTCCTTCTCAAATAGGTCACGCGCGGATATCAGTATGGCACACGACAATTTGGCGGTGACAATCAGCTCAGAAGTAAGGTGGTCATATTAGCCCCGGGCAATGAGGACAAAGTTGATTAAGCTGATTTATGAGCTAGGAAGCATCGCGGTTAGAAGCAGAGGCCGAGCAACGATTATTGAATGAACGAAAACTGTCGCTGGTGGTGGATCTCGATCAGACCATTATTCATGCTACTGTTGACCCTACTGTGGCACAATGGCAAGCTAACCCAGATGAAGTCAACCACGAGGTATTGAAGGACGTACAGTCATTCTCTCTCCCAGACCCAGGTTACGTTCCTGAGGGTCATAAACCACTGGAGACATGGTACTACGTCAAACTACGGCCCGGACTGAGACAGTTTTTGGAGAATGTATCGAAGCTATACGAGCTTCACATCTATACAATGGGAACCAGGGCATATGCACTCAATGTAGCAAAGATAGTCGACCCTGATGGGAAGATTTTTGGCTCTCGAGTGTTGAGCAGGGACGAAAGTGGAAGTATGACGGAGAAAGATCTAAGACGACTGTTTCCGAAAAACACAAAGATGGTAGTAATAATAGACGACCGAGGGGATGTATGGAAATGGAGTGACAACTTGATAAGAGTGAAGCCATATGACTTCTTTGTGGGAATTGGGGATATCAATTCGAGTTTTTTGCCGAAGATGCAGGAGTTTCCTACTAGCCCGACACCAGAGTTAATTGATGAGGCTGCAGGGCCACTACCTGGGCTTACAAAGCATGTAGAAAGCGGGGAGGATGGAGGAGTAACAATTGTTGAAGCCGAGAAAGAGGGAGAAGAAGAGGAAGCGCCCATAGAAGGTGCTGCGGACTCGACCACAACTCACCACCATGCCGACCTGACGACTCTAGAACAACTTGTCAAATTAGGTGCTAGTGATGACAAGATACTCCTTGAGGAGCAAGCTCACCAACTCAGTGATGCTATCAGAGCACAGCAAGAATCAAGGCCGCTAGCGAAACTACAGCACATTATTGATCTGAAGGATGAAGCTGAAGGAGCACTAGAAAACGGTGACTCAGGCAAGGAAACGCCAAGTGAACATGGTGGTGTGAAGCATCGTCATCAACTCATTAAAGATGAATACCCACGAGAGCTGGAGCCCCTGGAAAGAAACTTGACGGACGTGCATAGGCTATTCTTTGAGAAGTATGATCAGAATATGAGGATGGGACCCAGGGGTAGAAGAAACAAGGTACCGGATGTAACAGATCTTATGCCAAAACTGAAGAAGAAGACCTTTGAGGGCGTAGTGTTGGTGTTTTCGGGGGTAATACCATTGGGGGCGAGTGTGCACAAGTGAGTCTTTCACATTGAAGAGAGCGCCAGTAAAGACACTAACATTGAATTGTACGCAGCTCGGATATTGTAATTTGGGCGAAAACCTTTGGCGCCACAATAGAAGAGAATCTAACGTCGCGGGTTACTCACGTAATTGCTGCACGGGTAATTGTTTTATATAATATATATTGCCTGCCAGCTGCTAATGTATCCTCCCGCAGAGTCGAACGGCCAAAGTCCGACAAGCTGCCCGCTATCACCATATCCATCTTGTTACCCCGCAATGGTTATATGACTCCATGTCCAACTGGAAGCAAATGCCCCTCGATCCATACCGTATCGCTGTCCACCCCGAAGACCGAAACCCACCCGGAGCTGGTCTACCTCCAGACCTTCTCTCAGATCCTACTAACATTCCTATGAGCAGTGAGGACGAGGACGATGAGGATGAGTTGGCAGATGAAGAGATGGGTATTGAAGAGCACGCGGAAGAGTTACTTAAGGGTGGGTTGAAAATCGACCGCGATGAGATTGATAAGGAATTGAGAGAATTTCTAGCCGATGTGACGTCGGATGACGATGAGGATTTCGACGAGGATTTCGATGAGGATATATTTGGTAGTGTGGATGAAGATGAGGAGGCGGACAAGGATAAGGATGAGGATATGAACGATCGAGGAATGCCCAATGGTAACGAGGCTGGAGAGAGTGAAGAGGAGAGTGTTGCCTCTGAAGCTGCCCAGCCTAGTCCTCGAAGATCGAGGGCACAAACACGGAAACGCTCGCGAACGCCGGATGATGATGGCGGGGGGGTGAGTACAGGGCCCGGTAGTGGGTCATTCGATTTAGCCGGAGCAGCGGAGGATAGTGACGATGGGGCGTCTATGGACGAGACCCCAGCTGTAAGGCTAACGAAAAGGCAGAAGACTACGAGTGAGAGGCATAGTGGCCTTAGAATGGTCGTGACACCGTCGTCACCGAATTTACCTGTTGCTACAGATGATACCCATGTGGGTGGTGGGAAGAAGGGGGAGGATGCTGGAAACTCGAGAATTCCTAGTCCGCCGCCTAGTGACGAGGGTGGGTGTGGCGTGAAGAGTGTGAGAACATCTATAGTTGTCACGGGCGTGGAAGACGGCGGTGGAGGGAATAAGGAAGAGGAGGTAAAGACTGGGAAGGATGAAAACAAGACTGGGGAGGATGAGAACAAGACTGGGGAGGATGAGAGCAAGACTGGGGAGTATGAGGACAATAATGACGAAGGCGATGGGGATAGTTTGTTTGAAGAGCTTGATGAGGAGGCATTTGCGGCGGCATTGGAAGAGGGATTTGACAGTTGACATATAAGCGAGGCAGGGATCTGAGCTACTCTCCCACAAGAATGTTGTTTTATCTCTGTCTCTGCCTCTGGTGCCCGTTGGCCTCTAGTGCGGATTCTTTCCCACGCTGATTCTTGATGCAATTGTGTATACTTGAGTAGATATGTGTTGGATATAGCTGTTTCCTCACTTTGGCCTTTTGATTTTTTTGTCGATGCTTTTTGGCTTAAGGTTTTTTCATCTAATATAGTTTGTCTTTTACCTTGATGATAGTTAGGAGCTACATATATAAAATAGCTATGAATCTATATTACACGGGGTTGATGCAACGCTGTCTGTACGAGGGTCTGATCGAGACTATATTTGAGCCGCAAATACCGTTTTACCCCCACGCCACAGCTTCCTAGGGCTGAGTAGACGGATCACATGCAGCTGATCCCCCCCGACCGCAGATCCCTCTGTCCCCCAGCTTTCTTGCACTATTCAGGCCTCAATTTGCTACGAAGAACCAAGGCTGATCTCACACGGAAGTGCCCTAGAGGATAAATGGACAAAATGACGGGGGAATTTACGAGGAGGGACAGGAGAGACTTGTTTGGTGGAGCAATCGTTGCTGAGATTCCGGAGGTTTTTGTCGATGCTAGGTATGTTCGAATAACCTCCGCCCAGTTGCGAGAAGTCCTGTGAGGGCATATTAGTTGAAGGAAGATGGGAGAGGCGGCACTATCAATGTATCCCTATCTCCACCCAGTTCATTAATGACATTCTCCTTCGTACAGCCGCTTCCGCCCTGTCCCCTCCACCCAAGAGGTCTTTGTCTCCAGCTCCGACGCAACAGATATCAGCATCGTAATCGACATCCTCCAGCATGTACCCCTTCCCGACATTGACGCCTGCAAAGAACATTTCGAGGATGTCATTGACGGCCGAGAAGGGTCTTTGGGGAAGCTATTCCAAATCGAACCCACTAATGAGTTCACGAAGATTGGGTACTTCTCCTTCTCCCATTAATCCAATAATATCATCAGCTAACTAACCACCCCTGTTTTCCCCAGACCCTCAACCCCAACATACATCATCCACGGCACCGTATCCTCTCCCTACCACGTCGCCCCACCCCCCACCGACCTGTCCTACCTCGATGCGCAAAAATCCCTCCCATACGTACTCCTCCTCATGGTCGTTTTTCGTCTCGAAGCACATAATACAGACTTGGTGGTTACAGTGAACTGCCCTATAACAAAGCAAGCGGATAGTTTTATCGAAAAGAGGGTGTGGCATCCGGCGTATGATCATCCACCAAATGGGACGGATAAGACAGGGGCTCCGGTAGTGGATTATGCGGTTACGTTGTTGAAGAGCGTGGCGGGTACGTTGGAGGTGAATGACTGGGGATTGTTTAGTCCGCAGGATTGAGAGGATGGTGTGGGTTTGAGAGATTGGATGAGGAGGAGGTTAAGCAACAGTTCTCTTCGAAGTATATGAACAGTAAGAAAAGAAAGAGAAAATGTGGTGCTTAATGAGTTTTATGGGATATGGGATATGATTCACGAAATAGAGTCTGCTTGAGCTGGAGAGGAGGGAGAAACGGTGTTATGATCTTGATATCATATATATCAAGCTACTACCACTGATACGAAATACATTATAAACCCCCCAAAAATCGGCCTCGGGGTATAAATATAGCCAAGGCACATACCCAGCATAAAAAAAATATCACAAATGTAAGTAAATCCCCGCAATTCATGCAACTGGAATGCAGAGTCTAGTGCCAGGCGACACAATAATCTCCCAGATCGTCAAGCGTCACGCCATGTCAGACACCTCATATCCTCAGCCCAACTAACCTATTTGCCACGTTATCATTGCAATCATCAGAGACCTCAATCACTTCCACTCTTGCTTTCCTTTTTCCCTTCTCCTTCTCTTTCTCCTTCCCCACACTGTTCCGAAGCCCAACTTCTCCCTTTTCTTTCTTCTCCCTCCACTCTAGTCCCACCAACTTCATTACCTCCTTCTGTGGCGTCCCAGGGCTGTCTCTCTTCATCACTTTCATCCTCTCCTGCATGAACATCTGATACTCAGTTAACCCCTGTGGCCTCCTCCCGTCATCCTTAATTGCAGCCCCACCCCCACCTCTCATCGGTTTGGGAATTGTCTGTAACAACCTTCCCACACATCTCGGGCATCTATGGATTTCCACGTCAACACTCTTTGAATGTCTCTTGATAACATGCCCACACCCATCCTCGACTCCCCAAGCCCCACTTGCACTCTCCCACCTCCCAATACAGGCCCATTCGTACTTATAGCTTATCACATAGTCATGACACGCCCCAGACTCAATGTCCTTTTCCGGGAATGCCTTCTGACACTTCAACAACCACTGCTTGAACCCCTTTCCATGACATCTCTGTTCCCAGTTTTCCCCAACAACCGCATTCGCTGCATGCGCGAATTCATGTGCAAGGGTAGAGTATAGCCTATGCTCATCATCAACAACTTTATCCGCAAGCTCGATTTGCGCAAAAGTTATAACTCTGTATTCACCAGGTACACGCTCGCCATCTTCATCTACACGAGTAGATCTCCTGTAACGGTAGTTGAAGATGCCAGCTGTCCTAAGTAGAGACTTGGACCAGATAACCTTAAGCCCACGGACGTGGGAGAGCCTTTCATTTACCCGATTGTTGGTAACCCGAGAATCTAGTTCGAGGAGGAATTGGTCTGCGAGAGCCTGTTTCTTTGCTTGGAAAGATTTAAGTGCAGCAGGTGTCCGGTATGTAGAGGGGTCGGCTTGGCTGTAGGTTGGGGCGGGGATGAGGGTTGGGGGGGGGATGAGGGTGATAGCTTTGTTAGGGGAGTGAAGTACTTTGGGGTTTCGCGCGGAGATTGAAGGGGGGAGGTGGGTCGGGAGCTGTAGCGGTTTCTTCTTCTTGTTGGTCGTGGGGAGAGGAGGCGCAATGGGGGAGCTGGGGATAGAGATTGGTGTGCGTTGGCGGATGAGGGGTTTGGTGGTGGAGGGGATGTAGGTCAAGATTGCACCGCGGTCGGTGGAGGGATAACGACTAGTGTTACCCTCGAAGTCCTCATCTTCATATTCATCTTCATCCTCATCTTCATCTTCATCCTCATCTTCATCCTCATCTTCCTCCTCATCTTCATCCTCACGTTCCTCCTTATCTTCATCCACCCTTCCCCCCTCGTCTTCCCTCTCCTCATGCCCACGGCCACGTACACTCAACCCAACTCCATACACCTCCTTCCTAGACTTTCTGTCCACCTTCCCCCTCCTCCTTGCCTCCTTAAACCACTCCAAATCCCTCTCTATCTCCCTCTCCCCAACTGTCTTCCCCGTCCGTTCTCTCTTCCCACCACAATCATCTGCAAAACTAACCCCACTAAATCCATCCACTAAATCCAAAATATCCACTTCTCCACCGTTCCCTTCAACCTCGGATTCATACTCGATGGTGCTGTCACCTACGACGAAGCTATCATCGTACTCATCACCATCTTCATCGTGGTCACCGTCCTGGTGTTCATTGTGGGATGAATGAGAGTGGATAGAGTCACCGCTGCCTTCGGCACTGGGAGGGGGGGAGATTTCCAGCTCGGAGGAGGGGGCCTCTTCAGCTTCGTCGCCTGAGAGAGCGTAGCTGGAGAAGGTCCTGGAGGGGAGGCTCCGCGGGATGAATCGCTGCTTCTTGTGTGCAGCTGCGACTGGTGGTAGTCGTAGATTCTGGGATGCTGGGGGCAGTGGTGGGGATGATTGTGATGATAGTAATTTCGCTACCCCCGCTGTTGGTCTCCGCGGGTTTACGGCAATATCTGAATCCTCATCGCCGTCATCATAATTCTCCTCTCTTCTCCTCGGCCTCCGTGCTTCCTCACCACCATCAGAATCCACCAATACAAACTTCTTCCTAACCAATCTCCGCCTCCCACGGGATTTTGGTGATTCTGGAGATGAAAGTTTATGAGAGGAAACATTTTGGTGTCTAGATCTAGTTGCTGGGGCTCGTTGGGAGTCAGATGATGATTCGGAAGAGCTAAGATCAATAACTACCACGGGCTTGTTCTTCTTCTGAGGGGGTTTCGAAGGAGTTTTGGTAGTAGCTTGACTATTGATATTGCTAAGCTTAATAGTGGGGAATGAAGTGGCAGTGGTAATGGGGCGCGATCGTAGGGCCGGGGGTGGGTCATCGACCGTTGTATTTAGTCGAGCCATTGTGATGCGTGGATTGCTGGTTCGTAATGTAATGCTGGCTCGTAGTGTATGTAGTAGCTGTTATAGCATGCCGTCCTGTCTATTGTAGACAAAGAATAGTTGAAGGAGGATGAAGGAATTTTGAAGAAGGAACCTCTATATGTATCTTGAGCTTCTGTAATATTAAGCTCCTTGCCATTACCATAGCAACCAACGGATTAATCCCTGAACATAGTTACCCTGAACTTGCCATGAGCATTTAACTGTAACTGAACTGTCAAGGCTCACGAACTTACCTCATCTAAGCAAGTAATCTATTAGTGAACTTAGAGGAGAGTTCAGCGAAAGTATGAGCCAGTGGTCAGAATCATCGACGTGCATATATATTCTTTTTTAAATAACCAACCTGCAAAGCTGGAGACAAAATATATTTGTCCCTCTATCCCCATACCCAATATCGGGTGGAGAAGGGAGGTAGGTGAGGGAGTACACTATCAAAAACAAATCTTAATTTCTCAGTAGAATTCATTTGTATTGATTTAACTGTGGCGAAGTGCTATAAACAAGACCATACCAATACAATGTGCATAAACCCATACAGGCAGAATTAGATGAACAAATTGGTGAATAACGTTGGAAAAAAGGTGAAAGAGACTAATGATTTCTAGCGCTTAGGTATGAAAGTACAAAACAATTCAAAAAAAGGGAAGAAATCGAAGACCAAACGAAGAACCATAACAGACCCTAGGATTGATATTATACCAAAACAGACATTGCTCCAGCAAACACCGATGCCATCACAACCGAACCCACCATCCAGAAAACACCACCAAGGGGTCGGATGTTTGGGGCAGCCTGTGATGACCCCGTAGAAGTCGGCTTTGTGGTGCTGCTAGCACTTTCGAGAGCGGACTTGCAGTCTGTATTAGTGGCTCCAGTCTGTGTCGTGGCATTACCGTTAAAGTCGCACGACTGAGCGCTCTTGCCGTTCGAGTTATAGTACTAGATGCTTGTTAGTATCCTCTGTGATATACGAATTTATTGATCTTTACTTACAGTGTTAAAGGCCCAAGAGAGACGTTCATTAGCTGAGCACATGGAGAAAGGGCCATACGTTCCGGCGGTACCATTGGTATTGATATCCGAGCAGTCTGCATTTGCCTGTCCACATACGAAGTTGAAGAGGTCTCCAATGGCCTTGTCTGTGACAGTACTTTTGGCGACACAGTTCAGAGATTTCACCATGCACTGGCAAAGCGACTCATTGGGCGTTGGTGGGAGAGTCGTGGAGGCTTCCCAGAATTGATTTTCAACCGGGCAGTCACGTGGGGAAGTGTTTGAAGGGTTGTAGCTACTCATCGTCACACCCTTCGGACTGACCTTGCTGATTTGTTTTTTTAGGTTGGTGAAATCCTGAAACTTGGTAACTTTTCCATTGCTGATATCGACCAAGCCTAAAACAGTCCTTATTAGTACAGGCCAAAAGAGAAAGTTTCTCCATATTAAATACCATAATTGTTTGCCTCCTGGAAGTACATATAAACGATTCCTCCAGAAAAGACATCAGACATTGGCGATGAGTATAACGCCTGAACCTCGGTAAACTTTCGCGGTGTAACTTTCTTATCTCCTGTTAGTCTTCGGAATCTATATTAACCTCTGGAAAATGACGTACATTGCATCCATACTCCGCGAAGAATGAGGGTATACTGTAATTCTGGAATTCGGCAGTTCTCTGATCAAAACCGGACAGTGTGTAGCTTGAATCACCGCACCATGAGTAAATATTGTCTATTATAAATTAGTTAGCTAATGTCGTTTTTTTGAGTGAGAATACAACTCACATCCCCAAAACTCAGCACGGTCCTCTGCATTACCACAGTTGAAGTAGTCTGCAAGCTGTGCGCGGATGTCCTCATCATCATTCGTCGCATAACTGATACACTAAGTCAGTTACGAAGGTGATTGAGCTGAATATTCACTCACCCAACAGGAATTGATCGGTAGCTCATGGCTTTGATATACGCCTTGGTGTCACGAACAGCAGCCTTCACGAAGGCAGAGGCATCTGTGTTGTTGTACATGTTTGATACCTCATTCCCTACCACCTTCTGTCAGCCCGTCGACCACAACTTTTCATTCATTCCACACGCACCGGCAAAGAAACCCATGACATTAGAGTAACCCGCCAAGGCATCGACAACATTTGTGTAACGCTTGTATATTTGATCGTCCCACGCAGGGGAATCACGATTAATGGACGTGTTAGGTTCCGACAAATCACTAATAACATAAATGCCTTCTGTTCGTTAGCAACATGCTGTTCGTTCTGAAGCAATCCAGCATACCTGCGTCGTCAAGTAATTTCATGCAGTCATCGTGGTTTTTCGTTGGGTCAATGGCATAAACACGGATAAGATTGGTGCCCAGCTCATGCAAGTACGGAACGTCCCGTTTACATGAAGTTGCGTCTGACAAAGGGTCATGGTACGACTGCCCAGCCACGGAGGGGTTCTGGGTCGATATGTCTGCCTGGTAGGCAACACCTTTTATGAAGCTATCAGAGGCACAGGTTAGCACAGGCCGGTTTGACCAGATGTGGGAAACGGTACGTACAACTGCGTTCCATTCTGATAGAAGAATTTGCTACCCTTGACGACAATAGGCTGCAGAGCGGCCGAAGCACCAGTAAAGGTCAAGGCCAGAGGCAATAACGTAGACAAAAGACCCTTCATCGTGGCCAGCAAAATTATCAAAATTAGAGCTTGGGTGAAGCTCAGTTGCTGTGATTGAGTTGTTCTAAAGGTGCTACCGGGAAAGAAGGCAGACCCTGTTCGAGGAGGCCTTTGCCTCTGTGAAAGAGTGTGAGAAAGCGGCTGAAAAGGGAAGGAATTTGAATTCCGAGTAGCGAGGATGAGACTAGGCTATGGCAGTACTATTAGAGACTGGAAGGAGCGGATGAAAGAGAAGCACGGCAACTCTATTCCAACGAAAAGAGAGAAAAAGAGATACTTCCGACTCTCAGCCAGTGTAAATGGAACCAAGCTGGGTATGTTACGTCGACTGCGCGAGCTGAAGCTGGCTGGGCACACAAGTATGTACACATATATATGTGTTTCAAGACGAATTACCGAATTACCTGCATAATATTCCCACCACACCTGCAATGCACCTGCACACGCACGATATGAAAAGCAAAATTGGAGCGGTTAAGTCGGAACAATCTGGGGTCAACCCATTATTAGTTACAGAACAGTAAGTATGTACGTATGTAACCAGTGGACTGTAAGTAAGCACTTTTTTGATAGAAGCTGCCCTCCATATAGCAGCAAATGTAACTATTGAAACTTTTAGGAAACTGGGCACAAAATGATGGTCCCATAAGTATGGCTTCAAATGAAATCATGATACATATAATGCACTCCAACAAATCGTTTCGAAACGTACCTGCTTCTCGAGCTGGTTCAGATATCCACTTATGATTTCCTAATCCCCATCCCATGGCAGATATGCATGCGTATCACTATAGCTATCAAAGATCCATTCTGAGGCATTTTACTTCCATCAGAATATGGGGAAAGTGCACCGATTCCTTTGATACTTGCATTTTTTGTGGTTGACGTTGTTGGGATATCGACTATTGTTTGTAGTTGGTAAGACGAATGCTGCTACTAATAAGCTTCTTGAGATAGTAGTCTGTCCACGCGGCCTGTTTCCCAAGAGAAATTAACGGAACTATAAATAAACAAACAGTGATTTCATGACTGTGATTCGAGACCCAGTGCAGGCCATAACCAGACTAGAAGCTGGCAGCGATTACAGGCTCTAGACAAAAGTCTTCGCAATACCATGAAATCACAGCAAAAGTGCCCTCCGTAAACACATTGCATAATTGCATTTACTTTACGAATTTAAGGGCGCCTTTTTGCATTGAGTTTGAGCCTGATGTGAAGCCTCTATGTAAGTCCAAGTTTATAGCCATTTTACGTTTTTGGAAATGGATTCTATTCTACAACCTACTGTATCTATCAACAGCTTTGCATCAGGCTGCAAAAATCAGAAAAGAGACTATATACTCTTCTCTTAAATCTAAATCTTTTGTAAGCGTTTATCCGGCTACTATTGGTGTGATTTCGGTGGACTGCGATGACTTTGTCTAGGATCTGTAACTAGGGCATCTGAAACCGATTCGAATTCAAATACTCCAGTATCAGCTCACAGCCTGGTATAGCTACAATAGGGTTGTGGTTTCTTCATTACCCAAATCTTCTCTACTTCTTGGCCTCGCATACCTTATCGATGGCTGCATTAACTTCTCGTTGTATATGTCCTCTACCGTACAAAACTTAATGTTATACCTGCTAGACTTGTAACTTCAGTTAAAAGTTTATAACCAACAATCGTGTCGCTCTTGAACCCCCATAGGCTTTGGTGCTGGTGGGCACACAGAATGTGGTGTTGAAGCTCGAGGCTCAATACTTTAGTTTGGTTGACATTATTTTAGCAAGGCAATCCATACTTTTGCCTTCAGGGATACCATACCGTCTTGCTCTTGCATATGACCGTTGTTAAAGGTCGATTTCAAATTTTGCTCGAGTGCGATGGCCAACGGGAAGGGGAGGAAGGGGAGGAAGGGACATGGGTAACCATGATGACTGGATATACTTCTTCAATATTAATTATCACCGGGTTACTTCCACAACCAGCCACTATGAGGCTGATACTTCCTAATGTGGTAACCTGCTCCTAGTCTGCCAAGGCCCTAAGTCTGAGAGACTCCTGACCCGAATGGGAGGCTCTTCTCTAACCCGAGAGGTTCCCGAACCGAGATACAACCAGATCGTATAAGGTGGCGTTGCTTGCTGCAGTTGAGGTTACAAGGCGCATCTTGACAAGCAAATCCTCACGGTCAGAGTTTTTGCAAACGACTCGTGTTTAAGTGTATAACATTTGGTATTAATAGCACATAGCTAAAGGTCTAAGAGAAACGATAGGTCGCCTGGTTGATGGTGTTGTTGATGAAACCCGAGGTATGATGGATTTTCTGATGTTTCTATACGGAGCGGGCTGATGTGATTTACCTAGTTTAGAGTTGCGATTTCACAACTGTGGCAACTATCTACATGAAGAAACCATAACGAACCATAGTCTGGTTGGCTCAACACCCTCCTGTGTACATAGTCTGGTTGCACGACCCTCCTCTATGTGGAGGAACGAACCATAAACGAACCATAACTCCTATGTACCTAGTACCGGTAGTCTGCCGTAGTTACACTACCGCTCGCAACCAGACTAAAACTCCGCAGACTTTAGTTACTCCTAGTAGTTACAGTTAATTTACAAAGGAAAATACCGGGCAACGGATAAGGTGATGCAACGCTGGCGTCAGCAAAAGAGGCATACTGTAGAATTGAGAATCCTTGTTCTCCTGAAAATTCAAGGAACGAGATGCGATACCCGAGATTCGACGTGGCATGGGGCTTGATATCTTTTTCATGCATGGATGAGAGTCAACCCCGAGCTGGGATTTCCAGTTGCCACCGCCTCAACGTCTCTCTGCCTTTGGTCAACAGGGGGTTGAAGCTGATCCTATCCCTTAATATCTAAATTGTTGCATGCAAAATATCATTGCGGCCGAGTTTTTCTTCACAAACTCTGTGAACCAACGAAGTCGAAACATCTCTGGTCATCTCCAGGACAACTCTCGCCACGGACCAGTACGTGCCGGATGGAGGTTTAGTGAAGGGTACTAGATTACCGGTACCTGGTGAAGGGCCAGGGACTTCACCGCATTGCCAGCCAGCCAGCCAGCATATATGATATTTGTATTCCGTACGGAGTATGAACTTCCAATATTCATCTACATGTACCTATGCACCGCTAGGTATCATATGCATGACAAAACCCCACTAGCCGCAACTCGGAAAACCGTGCACACATTTGCACTGTTGCCGCCCCGAACCGTACCTCTGTTTCTTATTATGGGACAGGAATCCCTCAAGACTTCTGTGCTCCATCGTACCTAGTTATCAAGGCCGATGTTGTTTCTTTTCATACTGGTCAATTGCACAGTAGATCAAAGTTTGCCATAAGTATCGAGACACGGTATCAATGAACCTTCTGTACCCTTTCCTGGATGGCGTTACCTACCATGTAGGTGCTCTTGTGCGGTCAACGTGCATTGTCGCTGCCGCCCAATCTCCTGTTCCTTGATCGTGACCGCTGTGACCACCGACCCTCTCCTTTTTCACAAATCTAGCTTTCCACGCCCCTGGCCGGCCAAGCTTCGTCCGTCGAACTTCCCTCTGTCCACGGTCTATCTAGACCTCTGCATCTCTCCCCATTGCTCTTTCCCTCCTCCATCTTTCCCTCTTATCCGTCCGTCCAAAATACCGGCACACTCTTTGTGGTATTTTGGTGCTGCATCGCGGAGTCAACGACCGTCTCCAGTGTTCCTCTCGTTCTCGCTGGTAGATTCGGCACAGCTTCCATTCGCTATCGAAAGGGGTGTTCTACTTTACATCTGCATCTGCCGATTTAGGTACGTTTCTGAAGGGTCGGAAGTACCAAGTACAACCTCCCCCCCCTAGTCTTCCGTCTGCACTTTCTCCCCTTAACATCACAACAATCTTCAGCAAAAACGTCTGCATAGACAGAGCCTTGGGCGAGGCCTGGAGTCGAGTTCCTTACTGACTTGTACCTTGCTTTCTTTCAGTTGATTGTTTGTCTACCTCTACATCTCTCCGTACTTCATTCAACTTTAGCATCGGTCAAACTCCACCCTAGTCGTACCAGTACACCACCCTTTCTTTGGTTAAACATACAACTTTTAATCAAGATCAATTCCTACCGGGACGCTTGGTTCATCCCTCTAAGCGGAGCGGGCATCGCCTCAGGTGCGGTTGCTGGACTTCTAAGCAAGGTGTGTAAACAAACAAATAAAGCCCTGTACTAGCTCCGCTTAAAATACGGACAGTATCGAGTTATGTGAATGCGGACGAACTAATAGGCACTAATATTCTCATAGGCGTTACCTTCACGACCTGGGCAAGATGTCGCGGACTCATCAGCAATATGACGACCAACAGCAGTATGGTCACGCGGGTCAAACTGATTCCTACTATCAAGATGAATATGGTCAACAAGGACACTATAATCAGCAAGGGGATGGATACTATGATGAACAGTAAGCATCCACCATGGAGCATTTGTCTTGGGGCTCATCTGAATTTTTTGTTCAGGGACTACTACAATGCAAACCCTCAGGGTGGCCACCAAGGTTATCATGATAATGGATATGGCAACAACCAGGGTAAGTCGTAATGAATCCGCATAAAATAATGCATGGCTGACTGTATGAAGGTTACGACGATGATTATTATGGCGATCAATATTATGGTATTATTAGGATCTCTGGATAATTTACTTCGAGGCGAATTACTAACAGCTTCCAGATCAAGGTAATGCTGCTGCTGGGCAGCAGCCTCAATACAACCAGCAGGGATACGATCGCAAGGGAAAGCGTAGAGGAAACGAATCAGAGGAAGATTCTGAGACATTCAGTGATTTTACGATGAGGTCGGACATGGCACGTGCTGCCCAGATGGATTACTACGGAAATGAGTATGAGGGTGGTCAAGGTGGGCGAGGGTATCGTCCCCCATCGTCACAAGTTTCATATGGCGGAAACCGATCGTCTGGTGCTTCTACCCCGGTATATGGAACGGAATACAATAATGCACTTCCTGCTGGGCAACGCTCCAAGGAACCATATCCGGCCTGGACCTCTGAGAACCAGATCCCTTTGTCAAAGGAAGAAATCGAAGACATTTTCCTTGATCTTGTTGCCAAATTCGGGTTCCAGAGAGACAGTATGCGCAACATGTACGATCATCTTATGACACTTTTGGATTCACGAGCTTCTCGAATGACCCCAAACCAGGCTTTACTCTCCCTCCATGCAGATTACATTGGAGGCGATAATGCTAATTTTCGCAAATGGTACTTTGCTGCCCATCTCGATTTGGATGAGGCAGTTGGCTTTGCAAATATGAAGCTCGGAAAAACAAGTCGTCGGGCCCGAAAGGCTCGCGAGGCCGCTAAAAAGGCCAAAGGAGCCACAGGAGAGGACGTGGAGCAGACCTTGGCACAAATGGACGGGGACAACAGCTTAGAGGCCGCAGAGTACAGATGGAAATCTAAGATGAACCGAATGTCTCAACATGACAGGGTCCGCCAAATCGCCTTGTACTTGTTATGCTGGGGTGAGGCCAATCAGGTTCGATTTATGCCTGAGTGCCTCTGCTTCATCTTCAAGTGCGCCGATGATTACTACCATTCACAAGAGTGCCAACAGAAGGTCGAGCCTGTTGAGGAAGGGACATTCCTCAAGGACGTTATTACTCCATTGTACCAATATTGCCGTGACCAAGGCTATGAGATTGTCGATGGGAAATACGTTCGTCGAGAGCGCGACCACAATAGGATCATTGGTTACGACGACATCAATCAGCTCTTTTGGTATCCTGAGGGTATTGAGCGTATCATCATGACGGATAAGTCTCGTATGGTTGATGTGCCACCAGCACAGCGTTACCTGAAGCTCAAAGAAGTTGACTGGAAGAAAGTATTCTTCAAAACCTATAAGGAAACTCGATCGTGGTTCCACTTGATAACTAACTTTAACCGCATCTGGATCATCCACGTCACATCATTCTGGATGTATACGGCATTCAACTCTCCATCACTATATACGGAGACACCATACATCCAGACGGAGAACAATAAGCCTCACGCTGCAGCCACTTGGTCTGCAAGTGCCTTGGGCGGGACTGCTGCATGTCTTATTATGGTTGCCGCAACTCTTGCTGAATGGGCATATGTACCTCGACAATGGGCTGGTGCACAACATCTTACGAAAAAGTTTATGTTCCTCGTCCTTGTCACGATCATCAATGTTGCTCCCAGTGTTTACGTGTTCATGATTGACAAAAACAAGGGTGGAAAGATTGCATATATCCTAGGAATAGTTCAGTTTTTCGTCGCCATCGCTACCTTCTGCTGGTTTTCTGTTATGCCACTTGGTGGTTTGTTTGGCAGCTACCTCTTCGTGAAGGGTTCAAGGCAGTATGTTGCGAGTCAAACCTTTACGGCTAGTTTCCCGCAACTTCAAGGGAATGATCGCTGGATGTCTTACGGTCTTTGGGTTCTTGTCTTCGGTGCCAAGTTGCTTGAATCATACTTCTACTTGATTCTTTCTTTCCGTGATCCAATCCGAGTTCTTTCCATCATGGACGTCACAGATTGTATTGGAGACAAAATCGTCGGGACCATGTTGTGTAAGTATCAACCACAAATTGTGCTTGGTCTGATGTACTTTTGCGACTTGATTCTCTTCTTCTTGGACACATACCTCTGGTACATCATTTGGAACACCATCTTTTCAGTGGCACGTTCATTCTATCTTGGTGTATCTATTTGGACCCCATGGAGGAACATATTTTCTCGACTTCCCAAGCGCATCTATTCCAAAGTCCTCGCTACCACAGACATGGAAATCAAGTATAAGCCTAAGGTCTTGATCTCCCAGGTTTGGAACGCAATTGTTATATCTATGTATCGAGAACACCTTTTGGCCATCGACCATGTTCAAAAGCTCCTCTACCATCAGGTATGTGAATCCTTCAGATTTTTTCTTTTACACGCTTTAAGCATGGTGTTGACCTGATTTATCCTAGGTTCCGTCTGAACAAGAGGGAAAGCGTACATTGAGGGCACCCACTTTTTTCGTCTCCCAAGAAGACCACTCCTTCAAGACTGAATTCTTCCCTAGCGGAAGTGAGGCCGAGCGTCGTATCTCATTCTTCGCCCAATCTCTATCGACACCCATACCTGAACCGCTTCCAGTTGATAATATGCCCACCTTCACTGTTATCATTCCTCACTATGGTGAAAAGATTCTTTTATCCCTCCGTGAGATTATTAGGGAAGATGATCCTTATTCCCGTGTTACGCTCCTGGAGTATTTGAAACAGCTTCATCCTCATGAATGGGATTGTTTCGTCAAAGACACCAAGATTCTCGCAGATGAAACTTCCCAGTTCACCAACGAAGAGGAGAAGAATGAGAAGGATACCCAGAAAAGCAAAATTGACGACCTGCCATTCTACTGTATCGGGTTCAAGTCTGCCGCGCCGGAGTACACTCTCCGTACTCGTATCTGGGCGTCTCTGCGTTCACAGACTTTGTACCGCACTATTTCTGGATTCATGAACTATAGCCGTGCGATTAAGCTTTTGTATCGGGTCGAGAACCCCGAAGTTGTTCAGATGTTTGGTGGGAATACGGACAAACTCGAGCGCGAACTAGAACGCATGGCACGCAGAAAGTACAAGATCATTGTTTCCATGCAGCGTTACGCCAAATTCAAGAAGGAAGAGATGGAAAATACCGAGTTCTTGCTTCGTGCATACCCCGATCTCATGATTGCTTACCTGGATGAAGAGCCCCCTATCAATGAAGGAGATGAGCCACGTATCTACTCCGCTCTTATTGATGGACACTCTGAGCTTATGGAAAACGGAATGCGTCGCCCAAAATTCAGAATTCAACTTTCCGGAAACCCGATTCTCGGAGATGGTAAGAGTGACAACCAGAACCACTGTATCATTTTCTACCGAGGAGAGTACATCCAGCTTGTCGACGCCAATCAAGACAATTATCTCGAGGAATGCCTGAAAATCAGAAGCGTCTTAGCCGAATTTGAAGAGATGACAGTCGAAAACGTGTCCCCTTATACCCCTGGCTTACCTCCCTCAAAACTTGCGCCAGTTGCCATATTGGGTGCTCGAGAGTACATTTTCTCTGAGAATGTCGGAATTCTCGGTGACGTCGCTGCCGGTAAAGAACAAACATTTGGTACTCTCTTCGCTCGTACTCTGGCACAAATCGGTGGAAAGCTCCATTATGGGCATCCTGATTTCCTCAATGGTATTTTCATGACTACTCGAGGAGGTGTTTCTAAGGCACAAAAGGGGCTTCATCTCAACGAGGATATTTTCGCCGGTATGACTGCTCTACTACGAGGAGGTCGAATCAAACACTGCGAATACTACCAGTGTGGTAAGGGTCGTGATTTGGGTTTCGGATCTATTCTCAACTTCACTACAAAGATCGGTACCGGTATGGGAGAACAGCTGCTATCACGAGAATACTACTACCTTGGGACCCAACTTCCGCTTGATAGATTCCTGTCTTTCTTCTACGCACATGCGGGATTCCATATCAACAATATCTTCATCGTCCTTTCAGTGCAACTCTTCTTGCTTGTCTGCATTAATCTTGGTGCTCTCGCTGATCAAGTCGTATACTGCGATTACAACCCTGATGTGCCTATTACTGACAAGATGTTACCAGAGGGATGCTCAAACGTCGTCCCCATCCTGGACTGGGCTGAGCGATTTACAGTTTCTATCTTTATTGTGTTGTTTATTGCCTTCGTGCCACTTGTGGTTCAGGAATTGACAGAGCGTGGTTTCTGGCGTGCAGCTACCCGTCTAGGCAAACATTTCGCTTCAATTTCCCCTATGTTTGAGGTGTTCGTCTGTCAAATTTATGCCAACTCAGTCTTACAGAATTTGGCTTTTGGAGGTGCACGATACATTGGCACAGGCCGTGGTTTCGCTACCGCACGTATACCATTCGGTGTCCTATACTCCCGATTTGCTGGTCCCTCGATCTATTTAGGCGCTCGATCTCTACTTATGCTTGTCTTCACGTCCTCGACAATCTGGGGTTGGCATCTTATTTATTTCTGGTTCTCCCTGCTGTCTCTCTGTGTCTCGCCATTTGTCTACAACCCCCACCAGTTCTCCTGGAATGATTTCTTCATCGACTACAGGGACTTCCTTCGTTGGCTATCACGTGGTAACTCTCGTGCGAACCATCAGTCCTGGATTGCATTCTGCAGACTTTCCCGAACACGGATCACCGGTTACAAGAGGAAGACACTCGGTGATCCATCAGAGAAACTTACTGGTGATATCCCTAGAGCTTCCATCGGCAACATTGTGTGGAATGAAGTCGTCGGGCCATTCGTTCTTGTTATTGCCACCTTGGTTCCATTCCTCTTTATCAACGCTCAAAACGGCGCTAAGTCTGGCACAAAGCCTACCAACTCCTTGATCCGCATTGGGATCGTCTCATTCCTTCCAATCATAGTCAATACTGGTGTTTTGGCTGCGCTCTTTGGGATGGCTTGTTGTATGGGTCCAGTTTTCGGAATGTGCTGCAAGAAGTTTGGTGGTGTTCTCGCAGCTATTGCTCATGGCTTCGCCGTTATTATGTTGTTCGTAGCTTTTGAGGTATTGTTTTTGCTCGAAGGATGGAGCTTCTCCAAAACTATGAGTGGCATGGTTTGCTTGGTGGCAATCCAACGCTGGTTCTTCAAAGTGATCATTGTCTTCGCTCTTACTAGAGAGTTCAAGGCTGACGCATCGAACTTGGCTTTCTGGAGTGGAAAGTGGTATGGCCTCGGTTTGCATGCCATCTCTCAACCTGGTCGTGAGTTACTCTGTAAGATCACTGAGCTGGGATTTTTCTCGGTAAGTTATTCTAAGTCTACCGCTCGCTATCTGAAAGTCAATAACTAATCGTTGTTCAGGCGGACTTCATTCTCGGACACGTTCTTCTGTTTTTCCAGCTTCCCGTTATTTTGATACCCTATGTTGATACAGCTCACTCTGTGATGTTATTCTGGCTTCGCCCATCCCGTCAAATTCGCCCTCCCATCTACTCGGCAAAACAATCAAAACTCCGCAAGAAGAGGGTTATCCGCTTCGCCGTCATTTACTTCCTCATGCTTGTTATTTTCGTTGCTCTTATTGTCGGCCCGGTTGTTGTTGGTAACATGTTCCTTAAAAACCTTCCATTTGCCAAATCAATTCCGATGGATTTGTTACAGCCGGCAGATCCGGCGAAGCCAACGTCTACCACTACTACTAAGAATTCCAAGACTGGCAACTAATTATGAAGCTGAGAGGATTGGAGTAAATAAAGTTGATACCCCCGGGGCATAAGATGGGAGATTGTTGTTTCCTTTATCTTTCTGAGTTTGATTATGACATGAAAACGATGATCAGTGGCAATGGGATAGAAGGTTTTCTTTTCTTCCGTTTATTTTTTTCCTCTCTCTGGTTCTGATATCTACCTCCCTCCTGTCTGCGTACCTCATCTACTACGGGTTTGTATTCTAGCCTACCCACCCTGTTTCTTCCGCCATACGCAACTTTCCTGCCTCGGCTCAATATCCTGTCACATCTGAATGTAACACCAAGGGGATTGACCGACCGGGTTTTTTTTCTTGTTTTGGTTTTTGATGTACCATCTCGATCGTGATCTGTTTTAACTTGATGTTTCTCGACTCTCGTTTACCATGGGTAGTAATAAAAAGTGGGCAAGTAGGGGAAGAAGGAGCCAAGGAAACGAGGGTGTTAATGCTTTTAGCTAAATGACACTTAGGTAGATAATATTTTTCAATGGTTAATTACAGACGCCACTGCTACTATGGATTGCACTGAAGCTGGTTGAATAGTGTTTTCTGAACAAAAACATACATATGTTGAGGGGTTCTCAGCACTATGCCTCTGTTCACAGTACTTGTGAACCAGGGCCTCTTTCTACCTATCATACGGCAATCGGTATTTCTTATATGTAATTGCCCTAGTTTGTATGGGGGTGGGTAATCTGATAGATATAGGATAGCCCACGGCGAGGGGGATAGCTGTTGATAGAAATACTCTAATTCTTTCCTTTCTAATATATTCTTCAGCAGAACTTTTCTTCTGATTAATAGAGAGTGTATGGCATCTCATCTTCAGCATTATGCTGTGAGGATGCCATGGGTCCTGTTATATAGCTATTACCCCGAAGTTGAGCAACCTAAAATAACTGCAGTGCTTTGTCGTAGAGCAAGTTCAGGGTAATGATTTGTGCGGGTCCCTAAGTAGTTGCATCTCGAAACTCGGCCTAGAACTGGCGAAATGCGAGATGATTGACTGAAACTTGAAATGCTGATATTGAGTTAATTACGGCATGAGAAAGTCATTCAAGTGGCTTATATACGTCGACGCCCTTTTTTTGGGGGGACACGGCCTGTTCAGTCAATTTTTGGGCGTACACGATCCTACAGGCGAGTTTAAAACCCCAGCTGAGTCGGGGAAGATGCCTACTGAGCATGTTCTAAACCACAGAGTACCACTTGATTACTTCCGAATATGAATACTGGTCTGGACTGAGCATTGACTCTGAAAATCCGTTATGTCGCAACTTCCCACCTATGCATAAGCTAGCGAGATATGGCTCCGGCAATGGATGGGATCCAGTAGTGTCAGGGTGACAAAGGTCTCCTAACCTTCTCACTGAGGTTTCATGAATTCACCGCAAGCTTGCGAGCTTAGGACCCAGAACTGTACCCAATTGCAATGTGGAGACGTCGTTACTAGAAGAAAATGCTTCTTTGATGCCAAAACGGCTACCGGCCCAAATGATCTAGCCTTAGTTGCAAGGAAGGCATGAATCTTTCAAGTAATCAATACGAGCTTCACTTGTAGTCTCGATCGCTTCACTTGCTGCTGGATTCCAAGATGTCAATTATAGGAATGGGAATATCGATTTAAGGCCAGCTGGCAATGGTACTTTTAACATACCCGGAAAAATCGTTATGCAGAAATGCAGTTGCAATCGATCTTGATATGCTCAATGCCATTAAATGCCTCATGTGCCTGACCTACAATCTTACGCTGAGTACTATATCCAATAACTCCTTAAAAATACTTTATCTGTGGCAGGTGAAAGCGTGGTGTATAACATGCAAGTTATGTTACGAAACCGTTCTATAAATCTATATTTTGGCCAAGAAACTTCGGTAGTCTGCAGAGAAAAAAGTGAACAAAAAGTACAAAGTATTCAAGCATTCTGGTACTTGTGTGGGTGGGAGATTTTTATGTCAGTTAGAATTTTAGGGCTGATGTGTTGAGATTGTAGAACCTGTTGAGGGTAACAGCGAAACTGCGTAGTATTTATTTAGTATTACAGACACGCGAATACATCACCGACCCAAATCATTGACCCTACTAGGAGCGGTCGGGTTCGAGACTATGACCCTACCTAAGTAGGTAGAAAGAGCCTAAAGTTGGTAATCCGTTTCGAAAAGGCAACCCGGGACGGAATAGTGCCCGGACCATGTCTCACGGCCCCACGTAATTTATCTGACGGATATACGCGCATATCCCCAAGACATTAAGCAGGATAGATAAGGCCGGGGGTGAAAAGCAATCGCGGCGATGGTACGTCGTGAGAGTACATACAGAGGAACGTACTGATGAGACCAATGAACCCCTTGGCCAATGCACGGGTACTATCTGTGTTTTAAGCCTTTCTGTTTCTGGAATCGATAGGTTGAGCTGAGGCCAGCAAGGTTGAGACGGATGGCTGATAGGAAATTATTACAACCGACCCTATGCTAAACCGAGGATACTTCATGTTCCACCTAGCCATCAGCCGTGGGCCGGCATATTCTTATACTTTCACCTACCAGTATTCATATAATTTGGGTAAAATGCGATCGCGATTGTGGGACGACCAGTATGAGGAAATCTGTAGTCTTTTGGGGTCTTACAACTAATGTTCCTCACCAGCTTGAAACAGCAGAAAACAGTTGAAGATATAGATCCCTGGAGGTGACAGCACGTGGGAGATGGTCATCAGGGAGTGTTTATTCTCCCTCTTTCCTAAGGAAGCAGAGCTGTTGCGCATTAGTTGAATTAAGCATCACCTTGCTGTGATCGATGCTTAAGTGATGCCAGCCCAGCATGTGCAAGAATTACTCGCGATCCCCGAGGTGCTAGGATACCTGCGTGATCTCCATAAGCAATTACTGACCAGATTTTTTATTAATTTTTCTCTTTCTAACGACTACCTCCCTTTTTCTCCTTCATGCTGATCCACGAGCTTCGATAACATCTTACCTGCCTCTCCCACCATCGTGCTGTCGCCTTGCCGGCCAATCTGCCTTTCTCTAAACCAACGGAAGATCATACTTCCCATATGCTGATCTTTTAATGCGGCCACTGTAAGTCAACGTACCCACAGAGCCTGGTCCGGCAGCCGAGGGCTGACTGACTGACGGCGTCGTCGGGAGAGCACAGCTTCTTGGCTATCCTCATCTTCATTGCTGGATATATCACGGCTCAATACTCGCTGGTGCAATACGGAGTTGAACTATTGCGGTTTGCGTGGGAATACGGCGTTGTGGTGTGTCCTACTTGGCACTAGTTCCAGACTACTTTGCATACTGAACTCGGTTCGGATTGGACAGGGCCGAATACTCCAAGGATTCAGCATTCTGTCATTATTTTTTTTCCTATTCCTGCTACCAGTGGAGCACATAGCTACGAGAGAGGTCAATTTGGTTCGTACCCACCCGAGGCCAGACCGCTGCATGCAACTGGTTTTACGACAACAAGGAAGCTGACTTGGGCTGTGTTTTGGGTTTAAAAGAATTCGATCAGCTCGAAGCGAGCTATATCGGCCCGGGAGCAACTACGAAGGCGAGGGAGCTTTTATTAGATTGATGGGTTACTCAAATGTCTTGATGCGAGTGTTTTGGCCGTTGGATGCGCCTAGGAGGGAGGATCCCGGGTTGATTGTGGGATGGAGAAATTCTGAAAGGGATATTATGGTGGTGACCATACTGCACGACATAGACGTGAGTGTGCACCTCAGAGTTTGATGCGGCTTTACTGACCCTGGGCCTCGGGCTGAGCGGATTACAGAAAAGCAGGGTCGAGCATGAATTACGCATTGGGACTCTCTTTCGCAAATCACACTATTCACTATCTCGGATATTCGATTTATGTGGGGGGGCCCAGCTCCAAGCTCTTGGTGTGGTTAACGAGAATCCAGGGGAGATTTTTATGTCGAGGTATATACATGTGTTTACCAACAAATCAACGCCGTATCCACAGATATTTTGCCCTGCATCAAGTGGCATTGCATTACAAGTCATCCTTTATGAAAGGCCGCATCCTAGGCGAATGCAGTATCTGTCACTGGAACCTATATCCCTCGCTTTGTCAGAACGATTGTCCGCCATAGAACAAGCAGAAACAGATGAAGAAAGAGCAGAGCTACGGGAAAAACAGAGGAAGGCAGTTTTGGTTGAGAAGCTGAAGCAACACTCAGTTGCTCGGCCCGCACCGACTTTGATGGAGGAATCTTTATCAAAGATAGTTGATCAGATCAATTGTTCTTATGAATGGAAGATACTTTTACAAGAGAATGTGGCTTTATTGGGCTCCTGGACACGGTCTAGGCGCAGCCTCAGCGTGAGTGAGAGAGTGGTAGAATCGGCACAGTCGCTGTGGCAAATATTACTGTCCCTACTCGTCAAAGGATTGAAACTGCTATGGCCCCTCATTACCAAGTGTTTCATTCTATTGATTCTGTTCATCCGGCTTCTTGCCGAGAGTATGCTGAGGGTCTTGGAGTGGCGGTTACGGCCAGAATTGGCCGCCCTTAAGGATATATCTGCAACAGGTATGCTCATTTGAGAAGCCTGATACTTTTTCTTTTTGTTGGATTAATTCTGATAAACCTAGCGCAGCAATTCGATATCCGCCTTCAACAGTTTTGTTACTGGCCAATTCAATATACTACCTTGCGAAAACGTAGGAATGATTGGGAAAGTGTGACAACTTCACATCCTGACTATATTCGATTCTACAACAGCCTCTGGCTGGTTGCAAATGATATTATCATCGGCATTGCACTCGGGTCATATATCATCGAGAATGCAAACCAAGTTGCATATAACATCGATTCGTACCTTAACGTAAGTCTCCTACCCTAGCCCACTAAAGCATTACCGATGCTAACGATAAATTAGGCATACACAATAGATGGTTTGACGAGTATGATAAATTGGCTCATGGGTTGGCCAGCTGGATTGAAGCTCAACAACGACTTAGCCAAATTTCTTGGAGACCTATTTCTCTGGGTTATAAACTACTGGGCAGGTAAGTTGTTACTTGTACCTTTATAGGGACTCCGCCTGTTGACCGATTCTCAGGCTGTGTGATAAGCCTCCGGCCATACCTGATTTCAGTCATATATGGCATCGGCTATTCTAGTTTACTGGGAGCATCTATGCCAATCGCTCTCTTTTCCGACCTCCTATCCATCCTTACGCTACACATCTATTCCTTCTATATTGCTTCTGCTCGAATATACAATTGGCAACTTACGATAATAATTTCTTTATTCCACCTTTTCCGGGGCAAGAAGCGAAATGTCCTGCGCAATCGTATTGACTCGTGCGATTACGACTTAGATCAGCTCTTACTCGGTACCATCTTGTTTACATTATTATTTTTTCTACTTCCCACGGTGCTGGTATTTTACTTGACTTTTGCGAGCGCGAGGATGATTATTATCTCCTTGAAAGCGATGTTGGAGACCTTTTTGGCATGCTTGAATCATTTCCCGCTTTTTGCATTGATGTTGAGGGTGAAGGACTCGAAGAGATTACCTGGTATGCTATTTTCTCTATAGCTTCTCAAGACATGGAGCTAATCAGCAGCACACAGGTGGGATTCGCTTTGAGCTCCGAAATACTGCCGATATCATCCCACAGTTTAAGCAGCCTTACGAGACACTTGGTACCTCGTATATCCACCTCAGGGTAAGTCATTATACGCTCGACGTACAGCTGCATTCTAACGAAACATTCTAGTCTATTCCTCTCTCTTTTGGGGCAATGTACCACCAATACTTCCAGCTGGGCTCGCGGATAAGGAAGCATTATGTCTCCCCCACGGTGATATTATGCCTTGCCACAGGGCGTTTTGTACCACCGATTCATAGGAAGAATCTATACTCTATGCAGTATAGCATGTTGCCTACAATTCGCGCTGGGGTGAAGGAGGTGTGGAGGGCAATGATTGAAGATCATTCGGTGAAAGCGAAGACGGCTTAATGATTACTTACTATCATAAAATCAGCTTAATAGAGTTTGCCATCATTTTATGCATTCAAGACCATCTATGGTACATATAGCCTGTATTTTACATCAAGCGGGAATCTTTATACTGAAGATCATTTCTGTATCCGTATAAAAATCCACGATGCTGTGTTGCCTTGTCACGTTACTGACGTCGCGCCAAGGCATTTAGACCCTGTCTCAAACGCGTCCTCCCAGCTTTTGGAACGTTGTATGACCTCAATGAATATAAACGACCTTCCTTCACAAAGGTAATCCAGCCCCAGTCCTCCCTTGATGATAGAATTCCGCTTGCTGATGTCCTTGACAGGCGTCCACCAACTCAGACCTACGCAAGATTAACGAAACGCCCAAAGCTACACCATGGTAACCAGCGGTATACAGATGAACCGGCCACTCAACCTGAAGCTCCTTTTCGGAGAGAGGTGGGGGATCCAGCTGTCTTGGAGGTGGAGCCGGTTACTAAGGTAGATGAAGAGGTGAGGAAAAAGGAAGATAATAGGAATGCAGAGGTTGGGGGGGTACTACAGGATCTCCCAATACCGGTGCTGTCCACAAATACTGCAACAATGGCGGTAGAGGATGGTGGGAGTAGGTTGGTTAGAACTACGAAAGGGAGGACGCCGGCACCAATGGTTGGTCCGAGAGTAAGGAGGGGGCCGATTGATGCTTATTTCATGAGGATGCCAGTGGAGAAGAAGGGAGAGAACATTGAGGTGCTCCGAGCAACCCTAGTAGGGGTTGCGAATACTGCTACGAGTACGGCCTCTTCTACTACTCCTGAAACTGCTATGGCTACGCTTGAACCCACCTTGGAAACTCCTTCAGCATTAGCGACCACACAAATCATAATCGCCACATGCCACAACACCGCCGGAGCCACCTCCACCCAAGCTCGTGCGTCCAACCCCATGGCCACCCCCATCCCCAACTCCTCACCGCAACACAAACCTTCACCCACACCCAGCTCCTCCTCAGTCACTTCTCCCTCCCCGGCCAGCTCTCCCCTCTTCCCCACTCCGACCACTACTCGGCGAAAAAGGCGCCGCCCCAACCTCACTCAACCACAAGCCAAAAAACTCACTCAACTCCATCTTGACCTTGGCCAGACCCCCTCCCGCACCACTTGTCCCACCTGCCACATGTCATATGACCCTAGTCTCCCCGAAGACACGCTCCTCCACAATAGGTTTCATGCCAAATCCACCGGTGGGGTGGACTTCATCTCTTCCCGCCCACGCATTCTGTGGTCTGGGGTTGGATTTGTACAAGATTCGTGGGAGGGGGGAGAGAGGGAATCGGTGATTGTTGTGGGTAGGAATAGTAACAAACTTGAACGGAGGCGGGTGATGAAGGTGATGGAGATTGTAGAGCGGGAGTTGGGATGCCAGGAGATTAAGGAGGAAGAAATGTTTGGGGTGCTGAAGTACGATGCTAAGGGTGTGAGGGAAAGGGATAGAGGTGGGGATGAAGGGGGGAGGTATAAGGTTTTCTTATATCTCCTAGGGAGGAAATGCGTCGGCTTGCTGCTGGCTGAGAAAATTGAGAGAGCATATAAAATTACTCTACCCTCTTTTCCATCCCCTGCCTCCTTCTCCATATCACCATCAACCATATCACCCGCACCGATAGACCCTAGCGATAATTGCCCCTCCACAACTTCCCTTGATCATCCACTAACTCTCTCCCCAACCCCCTCCCCCGCCCTCCTGGGGATATCACGTATTTGGACTTGCTCCACCTACCGCCGACGCGGCATCGCCACGCGCCTCCTTGATGTCGCACGGCAAGCATTCATCTATGGCATGACGATCGACAAGTGCCGTGTGGCGTTCAGCCAGCCTACCGCCTTGGGAAGGGCGCTGGCGGGGGAATGGTTCTTGCGTGAAGGCAACGCGGTGAAGTCAGTAGGGAAGGCGGGGGTAGAGCATGATGGGCTGGAGGGTTTTGTTGAGGAGAGGAGGGGAGAAACGAGGGTGGGGTTGGAGAAGGGAGTTTGGCTGGTGTATTTAGATGGCAATTGTGTACTGGGGTGAGCCAGCCGCGGTTTATTTTTTTTTTTGAGAGAGGCAGAGTTTTGTATTTTTTGAATTTTGATGGTCTTATATATATTTCTTATTTCATAACTTTGTCTCTTCCGTTTTGGCGTTTTGCTAGGTGAGGAGGACTTATTCCTCTTTAGATTCAGGAGGAGTTGGCGTTGCATTGAATAATTTTGATTATTAGCATGAGGAGGTAAACATGTGTATTTACTCAGACATATTTGTGCTTCTAAGGCACTACCCTGAACTATGGAAATCATCCCACTAGAGTTATTCCAACTATTGAGCAAGCCCCGATATTGCTACACAAAAAAATAATAGACTCTGCCATGAGAATAGATAAAGGCACAGGACCGGCGTCAAGTTACGAGGGAGGCACTTGTCCAAATGTGAGTTAAAAAAAGGCTTCCTTTATTAGAAGCAACTTGCACTTTTATGTTAATACCGCCACCAGTATTAGGTTATATACCTTTGTGAACATCTGCTCTTAGCCAAATAGCTCTCTTAATCACGATGGCTGGTTTATTATATCGGGTTGTGGTAAATCGAAAAAAAGTCACTGCATCTTGAAATTACAGAGGATAGTTCAGACAAAGTCACTCTCAAATCATGCTTGGTCAAAATTCAATCCCTGTGATTATATCAATTTCTCTATCTGTTCAAAGAAAGTCGCTAGTTGCGGTCAGTTGGCGGTTGGGGGGCTTTCCGGTTTCTTTGTGTTTTCTCTGAGCTACCAGATACTGGTTAATTCCATCCACTATCAGGCCCAGCATTATCATTATAAACAGCTCATGCAATTGATTGGATGCAGTAAACGTACTAAGTTAAAATTAACCAACATATTAGAGTGGAGATAGAGATCTACATTCGTTGAATACCCTCATTGCGGCGCCCCCCCGCCCTTCTCTTTCTCCGCAACCTTTGATAAAATGTAAAATAACCCTATCGAGTAGAATACGCTGTCCGGTTCGCGAGGGAAAGTGACAGGAAGTCACTTCCCCCACCCTTTGCAACTAGTTGAAAAGTCGGGAAGCGGCGTGATGCGTGAGGTGGGTAAGGGGGTTCGAAAAACCCCACGTTATAGAAATAGTTCATTTCGCTTACTAAGTAAAGTAAGTAGATAAACGTACGCGTAGAATCTTGCTTTGTTATATGCGTAATCCCGATACCGATAAGCTAATTAGTAATGAAATTTCGAGAGATATCAATCCCAAATGATAATATTATGTTTGTGGGTTGGAATGTCTATACAAAGAGACGCATACACTCACACAAATATATATATCATGCTATTTCAACACAGGAGAAATTCCATTATGGTATGGTGGGAGTATAGAACTTTCAATTGTAGGGAATTGAATTCGTCAGTTCAAGTATTCGGTATTGATAGAGGTCAAAATTTGTGCACAGATAAATCTAATTCCACTACATACAGTATTTACTGGCTATATAAATATATAATCCATATTTGGGATACTTCTGTAGTTACCCGGCGCTGGGTCATCTGTTAGTCGTCTCGTGCCTATCTGTGCCCAGTTACGAGGGTCTGGGCACGAGACTAATCTGTTCGACGAGAGCGGGCCGCTTTGGGTTAGGCGGTCGTCGCCAGACTAGTTAAGCGGCTCCGAGGGTCTGATCGAGACTAGTTAAGCGGCATCTTTTCGTGTCACGGAAGTATAAAGGACAGAGTTTAATATATTACTGGAAGGTGTTGGAGAGGGTAACCGCTAGGACAAAACGTGATCACTGGGTGCCAGGTTTGCTAGACACCGATAGTGTATATTGTACGCTCACAGAAGGTATCACTTCAAAGTGTTATATTCCTTATGATAAAATACGAGTAAGATATATTCAGGTTAAGTAGCCATTACCCTAAACTACGACCATATCTTCGTATAAATAACCCTAGTGATCTTAGCAAATGGATGTCTCAAATTCATGGAAATTAACCAATAAAAGCACAATCATGAAAAAATAATCAGAACTATATGTTAGGTTGAATGTCATGGTACTGTAGAGTAGAGTGCTATCCAGCTTAAAGGTAACTAACATAAGCAAGCATAGCCCGGCTAGGGTTGCCGGGCGCGCATGTAACTCGGTTCAAAATTGAACCGTCGAGGATTCGAAGAGAACATACACTCAAACCTTGCTAAACCGGACTGCATAAATCACCAGGATCCCGTCTGGTTTAGGCTAGCGTCCGGTATAACAAAATTGCGGGCGGGCAGTAAAGCACCTCAACACGAGCAGATCAAAGGAAAGAAGCATATCGGAAGACATAATTCCAGTCTCGCTACAAAATCTATAACGTTCTGACAGTGTAAGGAGGTCGCTAATAATATTGGCTTTCTCTCTGAGAAAGAAATACAGTATGAGATCTGTCAACCGCTTTTTCCAAAGCATGTATGTTTATGCTCTTGCTTTTCCGCACACTCCAACTCAACTCTCCATTCAAATTATCAGCAGAAGCATAAGGTTCAAGCATCACTTAAGGACTTCTGGGTTCCAGCTTCCTCTTCCTGAGGTTCTGCTAATTGATTTTCTATGTATATATTTTTTTTATTCTTGAGATTGCTTGTCCGTGTCCGGTCCGGTTTAATAAAATTCTGCGCTGTAGTTCCAAAATCGCCAAGCTCGTCGTAGCAAGTTTTCCGGTTACAGTAAAGGCGTTCCGGTTTTAGCAAGGTTTGAGTGTACAGCCGTGGGGGTGCACCGTAAGCACAGGCCATAGAAACTCGGCGCAAAATATAACTAGTCCTGCTTAGGGTATTTAACCAACACAGAACTATCGTGCCAAGCAGACTAAGAACTATCGTGCAACTAGTCCGCCTTGCAGTGGTGCAAGGGTAGAGATTGATGTCGGAATTGGTAGATGAATTTATATAGTTACAGGAATGACACAGGGGAGGAGTATACCAATGCAACCATAGGAAGACATGCTCTAGCCAATAGCAGGTGCACCAACTCATCTCGTGGAATTATGGGATACTGTACTTCAGATAGCTTTGCAGGTGCATTTGCAAGTGCGGTCGTATGTAAGATGTGACAACGCAGACGAATGCCGTTACTACTGACATCATATGGTTTTATCATATCTCTTGAGCGTATACCTGTGAGGGGTACCTAGTGCAACCAAACTAGCATCTACCAAGCAGTAGAACAAGAGTTTGAATGATTCAAGAGTTGTACATACATTGCCCTCACGAGGTGGGTGCAGACGCAATGCTAGAGGAAACATCCGATTTAAGCACGTGATGCGCTATGCTCCGTCGACGGGGCCATTATTCAAGATTTGTGCTGTATCTGAGAACCTCGTCAGAAATCGCCGTACAGGGTCAATCGAACCAAGCGTGCAAGCAAGGAAAGCAAAAGGGAAATGTATATTACAAGTCGAAAACGTTTACGTATCTACATGATTTGAGCAAATATCTACCCTTGGCGCCCTAGAAACGACCAATAACTGAGAAGCGACCACCCCTGTAGGCCCCCCTGCGACAGACAAAACGTAATATACCAAACAACACCGAGAGAGGACTATAAACTAGCTAAATACATATCTATGGAAGTGACTACGCTCTACAACATGGTTACATTCGCATTCCATTAAAACCAGCTCAGTACTCAAGAGGCCTCTCGCCAGTAAAAATTCCTCCATAACCCCCCCTACCCCCCTCTACCCTTGCTTGTATTTGAAATATTCTGCCAATAAGCTCACAACTACTTAGAAGTCCTATCCATGCATCTATATATTAATGTTAGATAAATATAGCTAGTAACAGTTGCCAAATAGTAAAACGGGAAGCCAATAAATAAGAGCACTAACCTCCGCAAAATAAGCAATATCAAGAGTTCGCATTGAATTCACCAAATCTTCTTCATCTTCACCTTCTTCACCTTCTCCTTCAATCTCACTATTTGCCCCCTTCTCTAATATATCCTCTGCTATTATCGTGAGATCACTACTAGCAATAGACCCTCCTTTGGGTTTGAGCAGTCGTTTTGGTCGAAGAGGATAGGAAGGTTTTTTACCAATACGCTTTGACCTTCCATTTGTAGTAGCCTTTAAGGCTGCCCAAGCCTGGTCAATCTTTGCGCATTCTGCCTGCCATGCTAGTAACTCAACCTCTTGATATTGCTGTAAATCATGCCTCCACTGCTTGTCAAGTGCTTCTTTAGCCACCCTTTTTTCCTCTGCAACCTTCTTCTTTTCTTCTAGAATCCGCCGCCTTTCAGCCTTTGCTGCCTCTGTATCTGCAAGCTTCTTAATTCCTTCATTAATATATTTGTAGGTTAGTACACGAGCTTCTCCAACATGTCTAGATCTCTTTCTTGTTTTACGTATCTTTCCATCTCGAAGCTTATTTAGGGTTTCTGCATGAGGTGCAATATCTCTATACTTAGTGACCTTCTCTGCTGTGAAGTCAATAAGCTCATATACCATGCCCTTAAGATTATCATCATTCTTGAGCTTCTGCCGTACCTGCTCTACAAGTGTTCGAGAAAGCTGATGAAGCCGAGCAGGAGTATCTAGGCCTGCAGCTAACACCCCTATCCCTGCAGCCGGAACCCCTACATCTGCAGCTATAATAGCACTTGCAACTGAAAAAGTAGCAGCTGGTGGCTGAGGAGGTGGGAGAGAGCGATCAATAGGCCAGCAATGGGATGCTCTCCATGCACTCCGGATAATCTCATTAGTAAAAACCTCCTTCCGAGTTTGCTGGAGAATATTGAGAAACTCAAGCTTTGATATTCCTAATAAAGGATTGCAGCGGAGCCATGTACTGAGGTTGCGCTCATAGACACGCTACAATAGAGAGAAGCAGCTAATATCGAGAGGTTGAAGAAGGTGAGTAGATTTGGATGGAAGACAGATCATATGGATATTATGATCAAGAGCATATTTAACCACTCTCCATGCCACATGAGAAGAATGACCATCCACAATTAGACATTGTGGTGGTGGATCACCATCATACTCACAAGCCCCCCCTCCAACACCCCAGCGAGTATAAGGCTCAAAGTGTTGACGTATGTATTCAAACCCAAGCTCATCATCCATATACCCACTTGGAGATACAGCAAATATTGCTTCGTGTTCCACCTCTCCCTCCCAATAATAGGATTCTCGATGAGTTTTTCACTGCCAGACAATAAATGGTGGGATAACCTCTCCACTAGCATTTACAGTCTCCAATATACTGCAAAACTCTCGAGACCCCTCAGTCATTGCTGTACTTCTACCCCCAACTCGTACAATAGCCATCGTGCGCCTACTATTTCTTCCCATTGTAATTCCCTTCTCATCACAATTCCAGATATCATCCTGAGCTATATTCTTCCGTCATATAAGATTTGCTAACTTTCATAGGAAATCAGCTTGTAGTTCTATATCATTAGTTGCTGCTGCCCTTGCCCTTTCCTGGTAGCGAATATAGACCTTTTTAAAGCCTGGATTGCGCTCAAGAAATCTATCTACCCAGTGGATACCAACAATATGAATAGGGGTATTTGAAGAGGTGGAAGGGTTGCTAGAGGCAGAAGGGTTGCTAGTGGAAGGGCTGCCGGCGGAGAGTGCATATGAGGAGCATTTCTGGAGTATTTGCCTCTCATTGACAATTCCTTGTACAATTTGCCGCAAAAGCTCCGGTCCAAGCGGAAATCCCGCATCTGCCATGATTCCAGCATAGCCAGCGATTGCTTTCTCATCACCTGTAGAGAACAGTTGCTGGTCCCGATGGGCTATAGACCGCTCCTGCTGTGTCCCTAGCACCCTCCGGCATAATGTCTGCCGGTCTACCCCCTATAAATCTGCAATCCGTAGCATAGGTGCATCTGGCTCTCGTTTTGCATGCTTGATCGCTTCCTGCAGCTGTTGCTTCGTATATTTTGGCATGCTTGTGATCGGAGGGTATTGTTAGTGTTGCCTGAGACCTGGCGATTTGATTGATATTAGTTAAGACCATTATACTGTTACGGAGGGGGTATTGGGGCTGCGGAGAGGCTGACGAGGCCGGTCAAGCTGCATGTCTTAGACAGTGGTCGCTTCTCAGTGATTGGTCGTTTCTAGGCCGCCAAGGGTAGTCTGGTTGGCACCAGCTACAAATATCTTTGAAACCGCCCGCTTTGTCAAAGTGGTAATATCTGCAATATATGCATGCAATGTCGATCAATCAGGGCAGAAAATGGTCCAGGAAGACAGGAAAGGGAAAAGCAAAGTCTTACAGGACGGTTCGTGCTACCTACATAGGTAGGTACAGGTAGTCTGGTTGCACTACCCCTCGCAGAGGAGATACAGGTACAGCCTCGCAACAGCCTCGCAACAGCTTTCCGTTTCACCAATTGCAGGACATCGTGGTTCATTTGGATGCAGCAAGATGTGAGGTACTTGGTTTCATCTTCGGGAAAATATTGCCCTTGTTGTACAGAGTAAATCTTTTGTTTGAAGCCGGAAAACAATCCTACATTGCTCCATGCACCTACGGAACGAAAGTCATGACACAAATGTGGTCGACTAGCTTAGCTCCCCGTAACTTGTATCTTGTCCCGTTCATATGGGATGCTGAGAGGACAACACATAGTAGTACTAAGGTATGCGAAACCTAGCAAGGCTCGAGTCAAATGTATTCGAGTTATGTAATAGTTGCGGTTGGGCGGGGGCGACAGTGTTGATTAGGCACATTATTATTAGCACTCGGTTACCTATTGCAACTCTAAAATAAATCGAATCACCGTGTCAATAATATGCCACGGTAGGGCATCAATTCGCATCAATTCACCTTACCGCAACTCAGAAGTACGGGAACCAAGCTTTCGTCCCCGTCTACTGATGAAACACATGGCAAGGGTAGAGGAGACAGGGTATACACAAGCAAACAAGCCCAATAATGTGAGAGTTCTCTGAACGGTGTGAAGTAGGTAGACGTAGACTCGCAAACAACCAACAACAGAGCTTCTAATTAGGCTAATAATTGGCTCGGTTTTGCATTGGGCATCTTCTGGAGAATTTAGGGAGATCATCAGCCTTGCCGATTGGGCGCTTAGGAGAACCTGATGAAGATATTTGACATACACATACATACATTACATACATACATCATACCTACATATCTACTCTGTGCCTCAAACAAAGCAAACTCAAGACGGAATACTGCAGAATATGCTGCAGAATTACATCACAGAGTTACTCTTTGCGTGCATTCCTCCGCAGGGGATGAGTGCTGTGAACCCCAACCCTCACATATGTATTTTCTGTTCCTGCATGGCTATGTGCGAACGTTGTGTCTTGGCACCAAAACCAGAACCAGTACCGCAGCATGGCTAATTTTGGTCGGGCTCACATCGAAATTCGAAACTCCACGCTGAACAAACCAACAGCTGAAGATCTCGAGTCTGTAAGTGGAGGAGGAGGAGAAACCTGCAAAACAAAATAAGAGCTGTCAAGTAGGACTTCTATTGCATTCCCAGTACATAATACCGTATACATAATACCGTATACATGTACCTTAACCTATGTGCAAGTACCGGCTTGCGGCTGTGGTCCCAGGTAAGCGGTAACGGAAGCGGCAAGCACTCAATGTGCTGTACTATACAGTAAGCAATCTAAGCTATCCCTCCCATCGTCACTTCCCAACGCCAATATCGACAGACTATCAACCTGCTGTCCTGCTCCGACATCACATTATACACATTATATCATATATATATATATATATATCTTTATTGCAAGACTCAAGAGCAGTAAAGTTACACCCAAATGGTACCCGTGATATGTCGTCAGTTCCTCAGACCCTTGGGCGTTCGGTAAACCTAACTAATCCAACGACGGCAATACAGCTGCATCACTCCAACCCCTATCGAGGGGTCCGACAGCTACGAGTGTTTCATAACATCTCAGAATCGGAGAAAAAAATGTCTCGCAGCGGCGTTGGTGTGCTAGTAAAGGGGATATGTGTCTGATGCATAGCCAACACATCTGAAGCTCATGAGAGAAATCTATCGTCTCACCCTGGTCATACCCTGGCCCCTGGCACAGATGTTAGGAAGAAGGCAATGGGGCTCTGGCTGTGCCGTCGTAGCGGGCGTGAAGGTTTCACAATCATGATCATCATTAGGTAGTGCATTACTAGCCCAACTGATGTTTATCGTTTTGCAATATTTATACCCCAATGGTTCCCACGCTCTTGTTTGATAGTTCATTCCACAAAGAACCTCTTTGTTTTTGTATCACGCAAGCACACTCCTTTGTTGCTATTACAGCTTCAGTCTCTCCTTTGGCTGCAACAGCCTTACATTCAATCTTTTTTATTTAGGGATACATTGCACTCTCATCTAAGCCCAGTTCGATCCAAGGATACATACGGTACCATCACATATTCAGTCAACATCGATTGCAAAAGTCCTCAAACTATCACAGAAAGCGCAATGCTCAGCAAAATGGTGATTGCATTGGCATTCGTTGCCGTTACCGTCTTGCAGCTGGTTTCTGCAGGACCCATTGGTAAGTCGTCCGTCCGGCGCCCCTAAAGCTCGTAATGCAATACTAACCCAAAACCCTTAGATACACGTTCACTCGACAAGCCTGGCATTTCTTACTCTCCATATACCGGGACTCCTGGAAATACCCGATGCAAGACCCCAGCGGAGGTCGGCAATGACATTGCACGCCTTCAAGCTTATAGTTTGGTTCGTTTGTACGGCCTGGACTGTGATCAAGTGAAGAACGTACTGCCACACACCAGAAAGTACGGCATGCAGCTCATGGTTGGCATTTATGATGTGAACAATATGGACATGCAGTGCAATATGCTTTCAAGCATCGTTAATGGCAACTGGAAGGGCATTCACAGCGTAATGATTGGCAATGAGTTTATCCTCGAGGGAAAGAAGACAGCTCAGCAGATGGTTGACCTTACCAAGGATGCCAGGGCAAAACTCAGGGCAAAGGGATTTAAGGGACCAGTCGCCTCAGTCAATGTGTTCTACGAAGTCCTCCAGAATCCGCTTCTTTGCCAGGAGCAGGACATTATTGCGGTCAACTGTCACCCCTTCTTCGACGGCAAAGTCCCTGCAAAGAACGCAGGTGCATGGGTTGCGAACATGAGGAAACAAGTCAGTGCGAAGTGTGGTGGGAAATACGTCATGATCACTGGTAAGTGAATACTGCAATCTCTTAGAGTAAACCCATCATTAACTAACATATTACTCTTACACAGAAACCGGATGGCCCACTAAGGGTTCAACTAATGGTCAATGTGCCCCAAGCAAAGAAAATCAGTTGACGGCTGTCAATTCAATCAGCTCTACCTGCGCTGACGGTGTCGTTTTATTCAATGCCTTTAATGATGTCTGGAAATCCCCCGGTGCCTTCAATGCTGAGCAGTACTGGGGTATTCTCTCTTAATAGATTTCTTTCTTTCGGTGTTTTATTACTTCTCATCTGCATTCCGGAGTTATAGGCGGAGTTGGTCTTACTGATTGTGAGGTGACTGGACTGTGATATCTATGCGTCTGACATTACCCTTGATGGGCAAGTACTCCTGAATGAATGAATGGTTAGATAGATACTACTGAAAAGGGGGCATACAGGACGGCATAGTGGGATTAGATGTCTGCATTTATGTTTTATTACTATTACGGGCTATGACTTGTATGATTTTGTGCCTCGGTTGGAAATTGAGACGTTTAAAAACAATTTACTTTTCTAGCGAGTGACAGAGTTTGATGCTAGTGATCAGAGTAAGCGCCACGAGCCTGAGAAAGCCTCTACGAGGGTCTGTCACAAGACTACCGAGATCCCTGGGGGCGTAACATTAAAGTATCCACAATGACATAGGGAATGCGACAGCGCTGCTCGTGCGATAACATCCCCTTTTTGGTACAGTAGTTATATTTCCTGTTCCAATTATTTAATTACTAAGCTATATGCCTATTTAAAACTACAAACTATATACAATAAACCACTCCAACTTCAAATATCAATTAAAAATTATCTACTCCCTTTAGTGCATTGCCAACAATAACAAACCTTTTCTTAGCAAAACATATCAAAGATTTCTACACTTGAATGTGGTTCTTTCAATAATGTCCAACGTTTTACTGTCGTGTTCATTACACTTCGTAGTAACTAAATCCTCAACCACGACTCGTGCTTAAGTAAATTCGAAACCAACTGACCTAGAATTCAAAAAACAGAAAAACCAAATGAAAACAATTTCGATTATTAACATGTTATCCCGATGCGCCCATCTCGTGTAGTTTACACCATTACTAGTCATGTTTCCTGTTCCAATCATTCAATCACCGAGCCGCGGGCCCATCTCAACACCGCAAACTATGCACGACAAACTACTCCAACTTCAAATATCAACTAAGCCCCTTTACTTCCTGCCTTTGGCAGAGTAGCTACAGTACTTGTCCTCGATACTCGTCACCTCATACGTTCCCTCCTGTGAGGCATACATACTGTATCTGAATTCGTCCGTAGTCTGGGAATGTTGTTCCATCACACGAGGCTTTCCGCCCTTCCTCGGAATTTCTGATCGTGTATATCTACACTATACATTAGTCTCAAGGTTATCCAACCACGTCTTATTGGGTAACTTACGTAAATGTAAATGGTGGCGTCCCAAAGAATTGGAAGTGAATCTCCGCCTGGTCACCTTCATGAATCCCTTTCGTTCCCTCGCTAATCCTCACACTTGGGATCTCATGAATGATCTTTGTCAACTGCAAATGTACCTTACAATCGCTTGCCGAATCGAGTAATCCCGTGATCGTGAAGTTACCAGGCCCAGGTGCAACTCGGCTAAATCTAGCTCCAGACGATGCCTTCCTGACAACATTCTCAAAGACATACTCAACAACAAAGGGAGGGGACCCCTGGAGGGAATACGAGATACGATCTCCAACGCAGTAGTCATTGCGCGTTTCCTCTGGTGTAATTGTTGGGAGATCGGCGACGGCGACGTAGACAAATGGTGCGTCCTGGGTTACTGTCTTTCTAACACAGCCTCGGGAGTCACGGACTTTGATAACACTGACGGAGTGGCTGCCAAGAGTAAGTGCGTGAGGGGGTATCTTGAAATTGAATTGGTTTGTCTCAATGGCAGGAATATTCACAATTTCGTTCTTGCCAGTGTTGTGGTGTTTTATGTTGATCTGGAGTTGGAATGGAGGGGCCTAATATAGTTATGTTAGATAAATATCCTCTGTTTTCTGAAGGGCATGCACTCACTCCAGTCAATTGAATTGGGATAATATCATCGCCAGCCCCTGCATCGCGGCAGTATCTGTACATCTTGCCTGGAGTATCCGCAAACCTTGCGCTTGGCTTCGCGTTGACCTTCTGCGAGAGCACTAAAGCCTTTGGTAGCCGTGCTTCTTTGGGATCATCGTACAGACTGTCGGCAATGGAAACAAACTCATATCGGTGTTGGCCCGAGGTTGATGTATCTAGTCGCACGGTTGTGACATAATTACCGGCACGAACATCCTCCAGCTTCTTACGGCCAGTCGTGGTAGATCCATCTGCCTTAATTGATCGCAAATACTGAGCATGGAATGGCGGAGATCCTGTTTCCCCAGTTAGCACATGATCAGTCATCAGAGCATCACAGGGATATTTACCTGTGAATCCAAGTTCAATGGCATCTTCGTCACCTTCACAGACATCTTTTCTGACGTACAAATGTTCCCTTTCACGCTGTTGCACAGCTGATTCAGAAAGGCGGATAGTGGGACGTTCAATCCAGGTAATTTCAAATGACTTCGCAGTGTCTGTGATTGTTCCTGGACAACCTGCAACGTCCTTGACATCCATGAGTTCATAGCGCCCAGCATTCTTAACTCTAAGGTGGCTGTTCGACTCTTCGACGGTCTGGACAATTGGTGGTTCATTGGGAAAATCAAGGTTCCGTACACGAAGGGCCCATGGCTTCTCGCCACGCATCCTCAATGGGATGCTAACCTCTTTTCCTTCCAAAGCCCGAATACTCATCTTACCGTCCACAGGGGCAAAGGCCGCCCTGGGTTTTTCGAAACGGACATCAATTTTGGCCTCCGAGTCCAAGAAAATTTGGCAACCACTTACATCCTCAACTGTTACCAATGCCAACCCATACTTCCCACCAACATGGAGACTGGGAGTCCGGATGGTGTAGACAGGCTCGGTGATGTTTTTCATTTCGAAATGTTTGCGTTTACCGGCGTGAATCAAGTCATACTTCAACTTCCAAGGACCGATACCTTGTAGATTAATCTTGAACTCAACGGGTTGCTCGATACATGCCTTGCGTGTGATCGAGACATTGTCCGCGAACGTTGCTCCTGCCAATGGCTTGATAGTTTGCTCAACCCGCAACTTTGTGTGGTCCAATATTAAACCCTCGTTCCATTTGTCGTCCAGGCGATAGAACTCGTAAACGTAGTGACCAGCTGTGCTTGGTGTTATTGTTGCTTGATATCGGGTACGGTCAATCACAAATTTCTTAACTTCGGTTGTTGCACCGTCCCTAATTAAGCGATACCATAAGTTGAAAGGTGCTGTTCCCACCAGAGTCACATCAATCGTGACACCCACCGAGGAGGCGCTGCATTTATCGAGAATATTCTCGTGGGTTATAGCAACACTGGGCTTTGGGGGGGTGATGACTAGGCAAGTCGAGGGTTCCATAACATCTCCCTGACAATACTTGTTGGCAATTGATTTCAGAGTGTATAGCCCTGGCTCGTTGATGGTTATGCCACTCGTTTGGGTCTTAATCTTTACATCTTTAACCACAGGTTCCATCGCTTTATCCCCGGGCTCCGCGATTTCATGGGGACTATATGCGTATTGAAGCGTATAAGGTCCATCCCCTTTCTGGAAGTCCAAGTTGAATTGGATGCTAGTTTCTTTGCCTGGTGGGAGGCTCATAGGGTTCAGTGGATCACACCTAAGGAACGATGCCTGTGGACGCCCGTGCACAGTGAACGTATGGGAAAGATGCTCTGCCTTAGGAAGCAATCTCTCACCATCTTCACTCTCCCTAGTATAGGACCTGAGATTCCCACAGGCATCCCTAACAGAGTCTATGGCGTATGTCCAATCCCCAGGTGATGACAGAGCCTCATTTAAAGGCATATTTATTGTCTCGCGCCTTCCCCATTTAAGGTTTGTGCCATCTCTAAGCAGCGACTCTTTCTTATTCCACCCACTCAGGAGCGGTGACTGGAAGTTCTCTGTGTAGATCCGTGACACCTGAAACATAACGGGTGTATCCTTAACAATACGGCTGTATTTTATGTCGAGAGGGGCAAGACCTTCAATAGCGACGGACAAATCAGAGAGGTCTCCACTGCATCTGTCCCTTTTCTTTGCATCAGCGACTTGGATACTAGCCCTTGGACATTGTACAACCAAAGCCTCTGACTGCGTAATCCGTACATCCAGCTGAGAGATGTCCCTGACTTTCGTCAATCGATAGAGTCCAGGTGACTTTACTATGTACTGTAAATAACGCAAGTTCGGGTCTTCATATCTCTTGGCTTGTTTCAGTAGCTTCTTCGTTTCCTTTTCTTTGATATCAATCATCTGCAATTCCCCGGTTTCGAAGTCTGCCTTCATTAGCTGAATAATTAAGGGCTCTGTGCCATTGATTCGAATCGGAAGAACGACGCTGGAAGAGGAAGTATCGTCCAGACAATAGCAATTCTGGTCAGGGTTCAGCATCGCGGCACTTGAGAATTGTCAGTTAGGGCTGTAACTCAGACATAACACTCATATGAGAACAAACCCTTCAGGGAGAATGTGAACAGTGTATTTTCCTTGAATGTGGGATGAATTGTGTGTAATGTCGTAGATTTTTACACTTCGTTCAGAGAGGGACAGTTCCCTATCGTAAATAGCTAAGTGACCAACGTCAGCGCGTGTTACATGTCGAAAGGTACTCATAACATACTTTTCCAAATCGAATACCAAATGGATCCGAACGGTACAAACTAAAAACCAAAATTAGTATAAAGCCCACGATTTGGAGGTTCCCGGGTACCCTTCCAGGATACCTACACTATATTTGAAGCTGAAGCACATATTAATCACAAAGAAGCCGAAAATTTGCAAAAAGGTCGTAGCAGGTGAGAACGTAAGCCATGGTATCCGCATGAACGGCAGGAACCAAAAGAAAAGCCCATCAATAGCCACCCATTTGAAACAAAACATGAGCTCGGATATTGAATCTCCCTCATCTCCGGTGTATAGCTTTGCTATATCTGCAATCTTTACAGCCTGAATTGTGAGGAATACTGCTACAGCATAAAACCTTTGTGTTGGCGCATCAATGACATTGGTAGGTATGCGGGGTTCTATCTCTTCTGGTCCTACTGACTGATCTGCTGCTGATATTGGAGGAAGGGTTACTTTCCGGGAAAGTTGTGGTGGTCTGGCCTGTGGTATTTGTGCCATCCCCGGCTGCTGTCGAGCCGGTGCTGGACTTGCTGGGAACGAGCTCGGGAAGTGGGGTGTTCTTGGTTCTACCATCTTGTACGTTGAACCAGCATGAGGGAATAGATAAGTAGCCAGAAAGAAGACACGACCAAAACCCCGAAGAGGGCTTCACCAGTCCAAGCAGGCGGCAGGTTGGCCTGTTAAGGGCAAGGACGAGAGAATGATTGTCCTCAGAAGTGATCGTTGAGAAATAGCGGGTCCCCGTACGTCAAGGGATGGGGTTATAGAGCGTAATGGGTTCCGTGCCGGTGTGCTAGCTGCGGGAGGTGAGTGATGGAAGGAAGAGAGGTTACCTTGGTGTTTGTTTCCTATGTTTTTCATGGAGATACGAGGTTGTAAAAAGTTTAAGTGCATGCGGCTAGCACGCAGCAATGCAACCAACCAATTCAACATGTAGCTACATTATTATATTTAAACAATGTGGCCTTCTTCTCTGTCGTCTTCCGATGCAATTTTGCATGTACCGGTGCTCTACAAAAGTATATAGTCTGGTTACTCCCTACTTTTCCTTACTTTTCTTTGCGTATATCTCACGAAACCAAACTCTGTCGTCTGCTTGGCATTTCTGCCAGCTGACTTCGCGCGAACTAGCTGTACGCGACCCAGACGCGTCGAAGGCATCTCCATTGAAGATGAGGTAGGTAGCTAAGTTCAAGATTGTGTTTCAAAGCAGGTTCTTGATTAGCCCTGCTACTTCTTAAGAATGAAATTTGCCTGGTACATATAGTCTGGCTTGCACTAGCCCCTCCCTGGTACATATACTTACAGAAGAAGGTTGAAGGTCCCGTGACACCAAGACCAATTCACATACCGAGGTGCCATATCGTCTAGACCACCGCACCTACGTATTTTCTAGTCTGGCTTGCACTCGTAATTTCTATAATTTATTCAGTGAGCACATATACCCGAATCGATCCTCCCTACTTCCGCTTTTCACAGCAACACACCATGTCCATATCCTCCCAATCACCTGATGTTATCGCCCAACTGGCAAGCGAGAAGCGGACATGGCCAGGGTGGTCTACCATAGAATCAGAGCCCGTAAGTAACTTCATTAATGTGTTTTTGTCCCATATTCTATTCTCACAATAGCGGTATGGCCTAATTCATGGTATATGTTCATAGGCAGTGTTCAATGAATTACTGAAGAACATTGGGGTCCGGGATACCCAGGTTGAAGAAGTATACAGTTTGGACGAGGACTCTCTAAATGCCATAAAGTATAGGGCCAACAACCTTGTGAATTGTTATCGTGAAACTAATGGGTACAGGCCTGTCTATGGTCTCATTTTCTTATTCAGATGGAAATCAGAGGTTGATCCAGAGGAAGCGGAAGTCAGCTGCCCGGAAGGTGTATGGTTCGCAAATCAAGTGTGTCCAGCCTGATTTTTTAACTGAGATCAACCAGCTGACTATTTTCCCACCATAGGTCACGGATAACCTGTGTGCCAGTCTGGCAATGTTAAATATTGTCATGAATTGTCCTGATGTAGATGTTGGTGAACATCTTAGAAGCTTTAGAGAATTCTCTCGCGACTTATCACCCCCATTGCGAGGCCTGGCTTTAGCGAACTTTGAGTACCTTCGTCAATGTCATAACGCTTTCGCCAGGTACTTGCTTCCGGCTAGAGGCCACCAGGCCTACTGAAAGTTGATGCTGACCACGCCACAGGAAGGCAGAAATGATGGATTCTGATATAGGGCTCCTGGAGGCTTCCAAACGGAGGAAATCTACTGCTGAGGAAGAGGAAGAGGAATCATTTCACTTTATTGCGTATGTCCCTATAGGGAACTCATTATGGGAACTTGATGGTTTGAAGCGGCAGCCCGTGAAGTTAGGCAAGGGTTTCCACCCGATGCGTTTCAGAATTAGGGACCTAACTTCCACAGGTGAATGCACGTGTGAGACCTGGCTTTCGCTGGCCACACCAAAAATCCAAGAACGGATCCTACGCTATGAACAAGACGAAATCCGGTTCACTCTCTTGGCTATTGTAAAGAAACCATTGACCATGCTACAAAGTCAGCTGTCCACAAATGCGAACCTTGTTGGATTGATAGAGCGAAGGCTCGACTCGCTTGACGTAAACTGGAAAAGTGCTGGAGTCGAGATCGGCGATACAGAGGTTGACCAGGTTATGGTTGTAGACATTGAATCCGAGTTGGAGGCTGCGCGGCTGGTCGATAGAAGGGCAAAGCTGGTCCAAGAGCAAGACACACTGAGATTCAAAATACGAGAGGAGGAGGAAAAGCTGGAAACATACACCACATACGCTACAAGGAAACAGCACGATTATTCACCATTTATAAGCAAGATGCTGGGATTTTTGGCGGATAATCAGTCCTTGCAGCAGTATCTAGAGTAATGATGTCTATTGCCTCTAGAATAGAGCAAACTATCGTAGTAACTTATGTGACAGAAAACACGTGCGTCAACACGCATCCGTGTTATACAAATTCCCAAATTAGCTAGATGGCTGCCAAGCCCAAGCCCGTCGCGTCGTCCATACTTTTGAAAACCAATCGTCAACCATAAGCCACCATATCAATATTTCTACATACACACCCTGATGCCGCCCACGAAACGCTCACGGGAAATCTCAGGGGAGGATGTATCGAGCTCCGAGACGGAGGGTCAAGTGTCTCCTCCGACGCGTGCCCGAAAAGTATAATTAAGCCGTCGTTTAATAGTTGTCCAAACAAACTGATGAGATTGTGCATAGAGTAATAAACGTCAACGGAGAAATCCTGAGTCAAATCATAACAGTGATGAAGATGACAACGAGGATGATGTCCTAAATCCAACGCAAATGCAGCTTGATGAGGACGACAATGACGAAGATGACAATGAGGAGGCGATTGAGGCCTCAACACAAAGAGCCACAAGAGTCATAGTTGAGAAGAACTCAAAGAACACGCAAAACGTTTGCATGACCTCCACATATCCGTAGAGGCTATGAAGCTGACAAGAGTCGCTTTCAAGACTCCTGCAGATTTTGGGATAGTCACAGCTATTGAATTAGAGAATTTCATGGTGAGCCTCAGCACTCCAAATTCTTCCCTGTCTACAGTGCTAATAATGAATGTAGTGCCACTCCCATTTGGAAGTCAAACTAGGTCCGTTAATCAACTTTGTCATTGGGCACAATGGCAGTGGCAAAAGTGCCATTCTTACTGGTCTCACACTTTGCCTGGGCGGAAAGGCTACTTCTACAAATCGCGGATCGAGTCTGAAATCGTTCATCAAAGAAGGCCAGAAGTACGTCTCATGCAGAACCCATAACGAATTGCAGTGTTCCTAACTTTTGGACGTTCAGTCAGGCTCGTATTACCCTAAAGTTGAAGAACAGTGGAGATGGCTACAAACCAGATGTATATGGTGACATCATCATTGTCGAGAGAAGCTTCTCTCGAGAAGGCAACAGCTCCTATAAGGTTAAGTCCAAAACAGGCAGAGTTATCTCCAATAAGAGAGAAGAGTTAGATGAAATCTGTGATTATATGGGGCTGCAGGTGGACAATCCAATGAACGTTCTCACACAAGACGCTGCCCGTCAGTTCATCAACAACTCCAGTGAGCGAGAAAAATATAAGTTCTTCATCAAAGGAGTACAGTTGGAGCAGCTGCATCAGGATTACAAGCTGCTCATCGACTCCATCATAAACACAGAGGCAACACTCAAGACCAAAAGATCGCACCTGTTGCTCCTAAAGAAACACAAGGAGGAAGCGGAGCATAAGCTTGGCCAATGCAAGGGTCAGCAGCAGCTACAAGAGAAGATACAGCAGCTTCGGCATCAAATGGCCTGGGTGCAGGTTGAGGACCAGGAGAAGGTTTGTTTTTTAGGTGCTGAGGCTTAATCCTTCTAGGACCAAACTGACCATCTCCAGCACCTTGACGAAATTGCCGCGGAGATCAGGGAAACGGAGGACCTGATAGAACGCATTCAAACGAAGATCGATGAATCTGAGAAGGCCTTTGAGGAGGTCAATACAGCTCGAGATCAAGCAGCAGAAAACCTCGCCGCTGAGTCAGAGAAGCTTAGGCCAATTGAAGAGGAGGAGTTTCAGATTAAAGAAAAGATGGATGCCACCAGGCAAGAGCTCATGAAAATACAGGTTACTAGCCAATCTCTTAGAGCAAACGGGCGGAGCTGACGTGGGGGCAGTCCGATATGAGAGATGCTGTAGCTCAAGTTCAGGCGCAGAAGAACCGGATTGCAGTTACAGAGGTAAGGAAAAGCGAGGAAGAGAGACGGCTCCGTGGGATCGATGGTGGAAGTAATGCTCAGTTGGTCTCTGAGAAAGAAGGAAAAATCCGTGAGCGCGATCATGTTACAGCGCAGGCTCAAGAGCTTGAGGCTGAAGAGATCAGATGCCAAAGCCAGCTCACTACAGTTAAGGAAAGTTCTCAGAACATTCAACGGCAAATTAGCGGAAAGCAGGACGAAATTCAGAGGGTCCGCAGTCGAGAACAGGAGCTACGAATAGTTCAGAGCCAAGCTATGCTGGCTTATGGGCAAAATATGCAGAACCTCTTGAGACTTATCGATGATGAGACCCGGAAAGGTAATTGGAAGGAAAAACCCATCGGGCCTCTGGGCCGACACATGACACTGTTAAAGCAGGACTGGTCCCCTATCCTTGAAACTATTTTCGGTAATGGGCTTTCAGGCTTTGTAGTCACCAACTATGACGATCAAAGCCTTCTACGAAAGCTAATGTATAATAACAACTAGTGAGTTAAAGTTACAACCCTCTAAGCCTGTTATACTAAAGATTAACAGCCAATTCCCTGTCTCGATATGTAAAAACACATCGCTCAAACTCCGCGAACCTGACGAACAATATGATACTATCCTGAGAGTACTCGAGGTAAGAGTAACATACACGCTGTTGTACATTCACTAACAGCCATCCAAGATATCGCACCCACTCGTATTGAAGCATTTAGTCATTCAAAATAGTATTGAACAGGCGTTGCTTTTCGATGACCAAGAAGACGCCAACGCGGTGTGGTCCACTGTGACTGAGCATAATAGCAGGAATATCCAAGTTTGCTACGCAAAAAACCTAGGGAAAAGGGGATGGGGTTTGAGAATCGGTGGAAGGTGAGCTTCCACCTCATTCAGTCTGATTTACTGTTTTTCTCTTTTAATCTGCACTCCCATGGGCATGCGAGGTGGTGAGGCATACAATTTCTTGTGACTAATTAGCAACAGAGTCGGCGGTAATGCGGTTAAACCGGTAAAGGCCTGGCCTGGAGCACCACGAATGAAAACGGACCTTGACAATCAAAGGAGGTACGTACCTGGTCCCTAGTTCAAGTTAACGATCGCCTAATGCCGTGTAGAGAAATACGATTAGAACTTGAGCAACTAGATCGAGAGATAGAGGATTTAAGGAGGCTCAAGAGAGAGAAAGATCAGATTGCTGCCGAACTAGGAAATAGTTTGCGATCTTTTGAAGGTCGAAAGAAGCAGCTCAGGATCCAACGACAACGGCTCGAGGATCGGATCGAAAAGATTGTCAACGATATTGAGGAAAATGTAGCAGATAGCAGACTGGGGACTCTCGAAACGCAACTCGAGGTGGGCATTAATTGCTCTGGTTTGTGATAACAACACGGCTTACATTTCATTAGACTCTCAAAAATGAGCTAGACTCAGATGAACAGGTTTATATGGAGTTGTCTGTAACAAGACGGACCTTGAATGTGGAGCAAGAATCACATAAACAACAACTTGGCAATCTCAAGAGTCGGCTAGAAACGGGCCGCAAGGCAGTTCATAAGCGCGAGGTAGGCTGAGCTAAAGCCCTGGTGAACATGTGAACTGACACAATCACAGCAAGAGTTGAGCGATGTCATGGCCAAACGCCAGCAGGCTTTGACAGATAAAAATCACTGGCATACCAAACTCGAAGTGGCACAAGCGGAATTATGTCGCCAACAACAGCAGCACGATGCAAGAGAGCGAATTGTACAGGTGGGAGTTGACATGATACCTTTGGTCTGGTTCACCTTTGCTGACTGACTATACATAGCAATTCACTGTCAAAGCGAATGCGGTTTGTGAACGTGTCAAGGTTCCAAGGGGAGCCACTGCACACAAACTAGATCAAATGCTAAAGAAGCTGACAAAGGAGTTGGATGAGTTCAATCGACGGTCAGTAGTGTTGAGAAAATCCTTTTAGTTAGGTTGATGCTAATGTATACACAGCATTGGCGGCACCCTCGAGGAGATTGCGGCAGCATGCGAAGTCGCAGTAAGTAGCTATGTGCGGGCAAGACGAGATCTTGGGGACATGCAGAAACTTCTCGAGATTATGAAACATAGTTATAAGGACAGAACTGTACGATGGAAGAAGTTCCGTCACTACATCAGTGCGAGAGCCAGAGCACAATTTATGTGGTTGATGTCCCAGAGGGCTTTCAGGGGCCGCCTCCGTATCGACCATGACAATCAGGAATTGAAGTTGGAGGTGCGTATGAGAAGTTAATAACTATCATGTGTTATTTATTACTCATCTGTTTCGTAGGTTCAACCAAGTCAGCAAGAGTCGGAAGCAGGTCGGGGTCCTAAGACGCTGTCTGGTGGAGAACGCTCTTTCTCAACCGTCTGCTTGCTCCTTGCACTCTGGGAGGCGATGGGTTCTCCTATTCGATGTCTTGACGAGTTTGATGTCTTTATGGATTCTGTGAACCGCACTATCAGCGTTAAAATGATGGTACGTTATCAACCCCCTATTTTTAATATGAGTTCTCACAGTATCGGCCTTACAGATCGAGGCGGCGAGGAGGTCCATTGGAAAGCAGTTCATACTCATCACGCCCCAGGATATGAGCAGCATTGATACCTCTGCAGATGTGAAGGTCACGAGATTGCGCGATCCTGAACGTAATCAAGGCAGTCTCACCATAACTCGAGGCTGATTGATGCGAGAGATGTGGGATATGCGTAATGGGCTTTTCTTTCCTTTGGCAGTACATGTATCCATATCCCCCATTGCTCATACTTATATTGTTAGCTAGCTCTCACATGGTCACATGTTGCATGCCAGTGTATCCTGCCTGCTCTTGTACCCAATTATCTGACATAAATACAGTCTCTACCAGAGGTTGTGATAAATACAGCAACCGTATCATCTCCGAAATTGGCAAGCACACAAGCAGAGTTGCTTAGTAAGGCCTAGTTCAAGCGTCTGCCAGGGGCTTGGCGGGGCATCGCTTTAACTAATGCTAGTCCGAGTCGCTCCTCTTGTCTTGTATCTCGATTCCACCACCACCAGATCCTCCAACCACCACACTTAAACCTACACAATACCCTTGCTCCTCAACCTACGCTCTTCTCCATTAATCGATATTCACTATTCGTCCTTTCTGCTCTACACCACTGTGATCTGAAACTTACTCTCTACAGCACAATTCAAAACTCTCTGGATTGCCACTGATCATACGTCGCTTCAGGAGCCCTTCCCCTCAGTGACAGCACGCCTCGCACCTCTCTGTGATTCTCACATATCAATAACTGCCATACCCTATCATTATTGCCTCAGTCAGAATATAGGAACCATAATTCATACGCATTTGGTCTCCAATTCCGTTCCTAAGCTTTCTACATACTTGGTTAGGCCAAAATAGTCGATTCTTGCACTAAGAGCCATCCATCCCCACCTCACCTTGTCAACGCTCTTCCTGGAAGCAGACCACATTGTATTTAGCATCCAATCTTTGCTATCTGTTTCATTAGGGGATCTGTTCCAGCTTTGTTATACCCAAGACCTTACTTGACACCATCTCTCTTCTATCTAAATCACCGTTAACTCATTCCCACATATTCAATGTCGGCGGCTCTTGCCGAGCAATTGGAGAATACGTCCATAAGGTAAATATCAGTGGCCCTTGTTAATCCTAACATTTGACTGATAAAATGATTAGTGGACAGGATGGAGATTGGAAAGCAAATCTTAAAGCTCCAGCAAAAGATCTAAGACCACAAACTGAAGTACGATATCTACTATCGATTGTACTTCGGCTATGGCTAACGAGTTCGAATAGGATGTCACTGCCACTAAAGGTCTAGAATTTGAAGATTTATACATCAAGCGAGAACTATTGATGGGTATATTCGAAGCGGGATTTGATAAGCCATCACCTATACAAGAAGAAACCATACCAGTCGCATTAACTGGTCGAGACATCCTCGCAAGAGCAAAGAATGGAACAGGGAAAACGGCGGCGTTCGTTATTCCAGCCTTGGAGAGGGTTAATCCAAAGAGCACAAAGACCCAGGCCTTAATTCTTGTCCCCACAAGAGAATTGGCTCTGCAAACATCACAGGTCTGTAAAACACTAGGCAAACATTTGGGTATCAATGTCATGGTGACTACCGGAGGAACTGGTCTCAAGGATGACATCATCCGACTTAATGATGCAGTACACATACTTGTTGGTACTCCGGGCAGAATTTTGGATCTTGCAGGGAAGGGTGTTGCGGATTTCAGCGAGTGTCCTATTTTCATAATGGATGAAGCCGACAAGCTCTTAAGCCCGGAGTTCACTCCTATTATAGAACAATTGCTTGCATATTTCCCTGTCGATCGTCAGACTATGCTCTTCAGTGCTACCTTTCCACTCGTTGTAAAGAGTTTTATGGTTCGTTGGCAATTCTTTTGGGTTCTAGCAAACACAGTTAACACCGCATAGGATAAACACCTGAGGCAACCATACGAGATTAATTTGATGGACGAGCTCACCCTTCGCGGAGTTACTCAGTACTATGCTTTCGTTGAAGAAAAGCAGAAAGTACATTGCCTTAATACCCTATTTTCTAAGGTATTGCCTGCCCCATTGTAGAAATCTTAGCTATTCTAACAAAGAGGATGCCGATTCTTTAGCTCCAAATTAATCAATCGATCATTTTCTGCAACTCGACAAACCGCGTTGAATTGCTAGCCAAGAAAATCACGGAACTTGGCTATTCATGCTTCTACAGCCACGCAAAGATGCTTCAGAACCATAGGAACAGAGTATTTCACGATTTCCGAAATGGTGTATGTCGCAATCTTGTTTGCTCCGATCTTCTTACTCGTGGTATCGATATTCAAGCGGTGAATGTCGTTATCAATTTTGACTTCCCAAAGAACGCTGAAACCTATCTTCACCGCATTGGTCGCTCGGGAAGGTTTGGCCATCTTGGTCTTGCTATAAATTTAATCAACTGGGACGATCGGTATGACACGCAATCTCTTCTCCCACTTTTATTGCTAACAATCCCTAGGTTCAACCTGTATAAAATTGAGCAGGAATTAGGAACAGAGATTCAGCCTATTCCACCTACCATAGATAAGAAACTATATGTCTACGACTCCCCTGAAACAATCCCAAGGCCACCCCCACCTACAACAGCGGAAAAGAAAGAAGCCGAACAGAGGCAACAAAGCCGCCCATCAAACACCTCTAATTCACATCACAATACGCCTCAACGTCAACAGAACTACAATTCTTCAACTGGATCTTATCAATTTCCTCGGCAGCCCCAGAATTCCCAACAAAAGCCTAGGCCAAGCCTTGGTCCTTCATCGCAAGCACAAGGAGCGCCCCCACCTACCCAGCAAGTTCCTCCACAAGGTCATTACCAAAACCCCAACTCAGCGGCCCAAAATCACCAAAATCGAAGACCTCCCAGGTACAATAACCAGAGCCAGCAAGGCCGGCCAAATGGTTTTAATGCACATGAAGGGGGTCCCTCTGTGAGGGCCATGTAGTGTGCTGATCTACCCAACTGCCGCAGGAAAGGGAGGGTTCCAGATTGTTGGGTTGTTGAGATGTGATGTTCGCTAGTGAAGATGGAATGATTATTTATGGAAAAAAAGCGCAAAACTTCTGTGGTTGGGGGCGGGGGGGAGGGGTGGGGGTGGCAATTCCGATTCTACTAATGCTTTGGGCATTGTATATTAGGGTGGTTGGATGTAACAATTCCCAGAATTGTTGGGCGAATTTGCATGTTTCTATACTTGGGGCTATGGGGATGTTGAGGTTTTCGCGATTATGGGTTGCTGCAGTCAGGCGGTGCCAGTGATCTTTTGAAGTCAGCATCACACTCGTACTACGGGTCAATAATGGGTTTGTTGGACGGGCGCATAGGCTTTTCTGTTTCTTTTCTTGGTTTGATTTGTTGGGTTGGGGTTAGTCTTTACTTTCCTTTCTTTGCCGGATCCATCGACACGATCTTTCTTCCTCGACTCCATCGGATGGAACGGCGTTGCACTGAGAGGAAGGAGGGATTGGGAGTGATTCAGGTTTATGTGGATTGCATCATAAAACGACAGACGAAAGATTTCTGGCGCAACAAATCTTAAGTCATCCTTGTCAAACAAATCCGGTAGCGCTAGTGGTCGAATGTTCTGGTAGTCGGCAGGTTGAGAATGGATGGAAGGAATGTTGGGAATTGTCACCAAGCTCGGACTTTTTCACATTAAAGCCCTAACTGGACAACACACGGCATTATTAAAGTTTGGTGGTTTTATGGAACGAAGTTCTGTGAGGGGCGGGAAATACGAAGTCAATCATATTTTCCAGCCACCACCGTCTATCGGTGAACCCTCACAAGAACTTCTCTTTTCTTCTGATGGGGATATTGTACTAAGCTCTACCCTTTCCTCTGCTACGACTCGCTGTCGAAGTACAATTGCTATTTCGATTTGCTGGAGGTGAACGTGGGTAGGGCTGGCTATTAGGTCTTTGTTGGGGTCGGTTGCTGGAGTAACATCCTACATGTGGGTACGAGTTTATATGTAGATCGAGGGGGCGGGCGGCGGCGTTCTACCTAAACCTGTATTACTAGTGTAGTTAATTACAAAGATACCATCTCAGCAATCTGCATTGTTTGGTTATGTTGCCGTTAGTAATGTAGGGAGTCGTTGTGGAATGCCTAAATCACTTTGCTATAAACTACCGGTCACATCGGTACGACTTGTTTACACGACATATTATATGTATGTTCTGGGCCGTTGCGGCATGGCACATATATGTGCACTCCAACAACGGTTCTTCAATGCCACAGCGACACTCCCATGCCGCATGTCTATAGAGCCGTCTCATAGCTCCATAGACGTACAGACTCAAATAGAGGTATATCCAATATTGGGGTTATTTTATAGTGGGATACGTAATTAAACAAAGAACAGAGACATAGAGCACAAGTAATTAAAGATCATGAAGGGGATAAAGCGCAAGTGGGATAGAGCACGGCGATATAGAGGTACCTTAAAATGACTCGAGTAATAACCGTGACTGTTAAACTTTACCAGACCTATGGTACTAGATCACGGCTTACAGAACCTTTTACCTATATCAGAACTAGGGCAGTTATGTCATTCGATGCTCTAAAAAACAATATTGAGCATTGGTCAGTACGTGAAAAATTTCATTTCACGGTGACAGCTAAGGATACCGCTCGAGTCATATTTAAGTACATAGAAAAATGCATGTGACTGGCGACTTCGAGCAGAAAGAAAAACACGTCGATGATGGCTTCAAAATCACTGTATAAAATCCACTAGATGCACCTTTAAACTCCTTCAACTGACATATTCTACTGATGTGCATGTCGGACTCCTTATAATTATGTTTTTCTATTTATCTTTTTATTTGATGTTTAATCACTTGCGCGGTTCTTTATTAAATTCACCTCTAGCATGCAGCTCGAACATTACTTAAGAATGGGGCAATTCTAAAATGCCCCCATTGTTAAGTAATGTACACGGCAGGGCAATCCCACCCGCGCTAAAATAACTTCTTGGCACACATTATGTCTTCAGGCTGGGTGGCGAAGACTGTTCGTGTGCGCAAACTTTAGTCTTCCGTGCTGATAATAAAGACTACTACGTGCCGTGCAATATTTGTCTTCCGTGTTGATAATGAAGACTGCTATGTGCCGTCTTCAGATTAGTCCACCCCTTATGAAATGCACACACTAGCAAAAGAATCTGATTAAGTTAAGCTTATCCTCACCACATGAGATGTGCGTGCTATTCACTTCCCATGATCCAAACCTAATATATTATCTGATTCTCTTTATAGTTTTTGAGATTTTCATCGGCCACGGCAATATTCTCTTCTACATGATACCATTATATATATGCTTGTACCAGACTATACGGCTTCATATTGTGGCTTATTCAGTATTGCTGGGCCAATGCAAGTACAGGTCTTATATGTATATGCTTATATGGGATGATATGCCTTCATATGATGGCTTAATTCGGTCTTGCCAGCAAGTGCAAGTCTTATATGGGATGATATGCCTTTATATGATAGCTTATTCGGTCTTGCCGGCTTATTCGATCTTGCCGGGCAAGTGCAGGTCTCATATGTATATGCTTTTACAGGACGATATACCTTTATATGATGGTTTCGTGGCTTCAGCTACATAATTATTATGAACTCAAATCCATAGCCGTGTCTTAAAAAATAAAATATAAAAACTTCACAATTCAATTAAAGTCTCTGGCAGCTTCTCATGCCAACAGTTCTCCAATGACCTTATTATCATCACCAAAATCTTCCTCTTCTATACATTTCTTGACCTCTATACCCGCACTCCATATACTGGTAAGCATAGTGTGGATTCTATTCTGAAGTTCTATATTAGAATATTAGGTTAGTCACTTTGTAGCTTAGCAGGTCTTGCCACCACTCCACTCCACTTCACTCACCCATAATCATTGTTTGTTGTGTTTTGCTTATTTCAAGCCCATATCTTGCTTGAGCTTTGAGAAAGCCTGTCATAATATTCTATAGATGCCGGAGACGCTGGACTGTCCATGGGCGCAGCTAACCATTGGTATCAGAATATGTAGCTCTGTATGTCTCCTTACCAATCTAATTAAAAACTCTGGCTATCTTAATGCCTATGCAGATGATCTCTTCCTAAGCTCGCCTTTGATGAGAAAGTGCTGCAATGCCCTCATAGACTACTTCCTAGCATACCCAGTCATCTGTAATCCTTACACAATTTACATCCCAGAATGTATCTAAAGTCAACCCTTTCTTCTTTATTTTTCGTATATCAAGCTCTTTAGAGCATTGCTCAATAGCTAATTTTTCTATAAGCTCGTTGAATTCAGCTATGCCAATATTAACTGCCTTCCAACGTTGATTAAGGCAAGTCATGAACTTCTTAGAGTTCTTATGGCCAACTCTACTCCTGATTGCTTCAAGCTCCTTTTTCCGTGTGGTTGTGTTTTGTATTAACCCTTGCTGAATATTGTGTAGTTTTTGCATGATCTTCCTGTTTTCGTATATCTTGTATTTACTATCAGGTGCTTGCCGATCCACCCAGTCATCAATGGTCTGGTGTTGTTGAGTAAGAAGCTGTGTTGTTCTGTGGACTGCAGCATGCCCTTTTGATACTTGTTTGAGGTCTCTCCGGTCAAGCTTTTGATTCGGTGGAGGGAGCTTTCGACGAGTAGGAATACCAGCCCGTCTATCCTCTTCTAAGTCCCTGAGAATCTCCTCTTCATTCAGGATAGCAGTAAAAATCACATCATTAGGATCTACAGGCTCAGCTTTGTTTCTAAAATTTACATTAGTTATTTAACCAAATATCCATGTAAGCTGGCCCCTGAGCTCCTGCTATTTACCTGTTTTCCCAATAGTATACCTCTTGCAGCTCTAGTTGGATGTCAAAATACTCTTCGGTGAAATTAGTTCCCTTCCTGTTATTTTGCATGTAAAGGTGTTCCAAAATGGCTGATGAGGCTTTTAGATCTGCCTGGGCCTTGGTAAGCCGGTGACCTAGCCTATAGCCTAATCTCTCACGAGTCATGTTAACTACAAAGCAAGCATGATTATCAATTCGTTGCTGCCTTCTAGGAGCTGAGGAAATGCGTGTTGAGGTGACAAGATGGCCTTTTAGTGACCAATCAGATTCGCACTCTTCACTTATCATATTTCTCCAACCCATCGAGCATTGAGTATTGTACAACACATGACATTTGTATTCATGTGCATATATATGAAATCTCCCAACTTGGCAGGTCAAAACTGAGGCCAGTTTTGGTGCTAGCCTCTAAGAATACATCTTCAGTATAAATTCAGTGTGAACAGTGGAGATAACAAAGAGATAGTGGTAACCTACCTTGACCGTAGTAGCAAATATACATAAGATATCATAGCAACAACGTATTTTTGTGCCGCTGGGTAGATCCTTGAGCAGGCTTTGCAGTAGGGCAATACCATGTCTTGCCCGCTCTCTAGTATATATATTCAGGTACTGGAGTGGGCAGCCATGGTGACAAACCATACCCATTAACCCTGTCTCATCAAAACTCTTCAGTGATGCTAACTCCTTTGTAGATGTACTACTTTCCCATCCCCTGGAGGCTTTAAACTGGCTTGCACACTGGTCAGGCTCTTCCACTTTAGCTTCAATTAGTTGTTCTTCATCATTAGGGTCTGGTTGGCTAGATGTACCATAAAATCGCCTATCGATATTAACAAAAAGTTTGCTTGGAAGAACTTCCCACTCTTGGAAATGGGTTTTATGACTGGTGACATCCTTAAACTAGGTAAGTTGCATGTCCCCATCTATTGAAACGAATACAACATTATATTCAACCTTTCCTTCTGAAGAGCTAGTCTGGTCATTCAAGGGGCCTTGATCTTTACCTCTATATACCTGCAGGCCATTTCTGTCATCTAGAGAGAAGTTGAAACATGCAGGACATAAGTTTTCAAAAGCACCGGCATCCCAGCAATGTTCTGGGGCTGTTTGAGCCAGAGTCGTTGCTACAAACTTCTCGCACTCCGAACTCACAGCCCTCCAGTTATAATATACATCTAGGAGCTATAAGTACATTAAAGTAAGTTTCAATTCTAAAGTGTGAGTTGGGCATAGGTAAAAATTGAAGCCTACTGATCTATAGAAATCAGGCACCACCTCTGGCGAATTGGCTTCTAAGCAGCTCTGTAATCCTCTACTCCATGCATGAATTCGGCCAATTCCATGAATTAGCTGTTCATGTAATAGTTGCAGAAGCCATATATCAAAAACTATAGAGGCATGAAGAGGTTTGGAAGGGAATTTGTTGTCATAGAATAGTTTAGCACTACGCTGCCCGCAGTTACAAAAACTATAGGATATCTTCTTCATCTCTGCATTGGAAACTGGTTAGCTTTAAACTACTAGGATATCTGTAGTGTCTTGTCTACTTACCAGTCAATGATATTATGGTTATCACCTTCTCCTTTCTTTCCTGGCAGTCACACTCTGGTAAAGCTCTTCCGGTGGTATACTGAACCATCATTAGCCTGACTTTGCTCCAGTTCTATGCCAACTGTTCTCTATTTTTGGCATTCCTCCTCTTTATAGAATTAGAATTGGTCTGAAGTAGGTGCTGAGCCATCAATATTGGATCCTCTTCATTGTTTTCATCAAGAGTATTGCCAAGATCATTAGCTTCTAAGTTGACCCATTCTCCCTCCTGGTTGGCAGACCTTAACTGGAGGTTTGGTATTGGTTGAATCCTTAAGGAATTCATCATTTCGTATGCATTATTGAGCTGAGAATCAAAATGCTTCTTTAATTGTTTCCCTGTTAGCTTCTTTGGTTTGGGTCTTACCCCTTTCCAGAGGACAATAACTGTTGTGGTATCTCTCATGATGAGAGATCTCTAAAGTGTGTGTAGGTGTGTGGGTGATGGGTGGCTATGAATGTTACAAATATATATGAGTGCACGAGTCTCATGCCAAGACCTGATTGAATACTGCGAAGAAGAACGATGCATATATTGATGATAAAGTATATTATAACTATACAAATAAAACAAAGGAAACCATAATCAACTCCTTCCTCATCACTTTTCCCATCGCACATGTAATCCTACTATGTGTGTGATCAATCATCATCCACCTCTACCACTTCCGCCTTTATTATCTTCATCATCTTCCTCAACATCCTCCCTGCCGTTTCCTTATCTGGCTGTCCCTTCCCCCGAAATAATACTTTAACAGCTTCCTCTACCGCCAAAGCTTCGTCCTTTTCTTCCTCGTCAAGTGCTTCACGCTTTAGTTCTTCCACCCCCTCCTCTACATTCAAGTTAATAATGGGGATTTCTAACCTATATTTCCTCCTCTTTTCCATAGTGCTCTTTTTGACCTCATTTGTAGCTCTCTTACGTTTGCGAGTCTTAGAGGCAGCCTCTGCTTCCTTCGCTTCTGCTGCGTCAACCACCCTACCCTTACCTTTATCCATTCTCACCTCTTCACTCAGTCTAGGCTCGGCTCCAGATTCAGCTTTGGCTTCCTTCGGGAGTGATGCAAAAGATCCGTGGGGGATCGACCTCTGCATTTCCATAACCGGCTTAGAGCCAGGAAGTTCCTTGTCAATGTTCTCAAGATCTACGTTTGGATCTTGGGCAGCAGCTTCACTAACAGAAGAAGAAGAAAGTTGAGAAGGAGAAAGTAAGGTCTGGGTGTCTATAGGTGCCCGGCCAGCGGGGCTTTGTATCCGACCAGCGGAATTTTCCCCAACCGGGGTTATCCGACCAGCGGAATTTTCCCCAACATCGGTTTTCGGCTGTAAACTAGCCACAGCCTTCTTCCCTCTTGCTTTGCATCTTTCTGATATAGCTCTATCAGCTATATCACGCGAGGTTAGCTAAACAACTTTCTTTGTCTTCTTAGCGGCCAGCCGCTCTTTAACCCTAACCTCCAAAATAAGCTTTGCTGCTGCCCAATCCACTTGTTTCTCCAAGAACACTGCAAGCTCCCTTAGAAACTTCTCGGCCGGCTATGGCGGCATGAGGTCCCCCACCTGGTCTTCCCACTGCGCGCCCCAGGTTGCTTCCAGCCTGTCCTTTGCCTTACTTTTTGTAAGGAATACTTGTTTTTCTCCTTACTATAAGTCTTGTTTGAACGTTGGAATCTCTTTGGCTATTTTTAGGATTTTCTTTATCTAATGTTTAGGACGCATTTTACTTGTTTAGGTATTTCCCTCAGTTGGATTAGTATATGGATTACTCATGTATTAGTGTTGTCTTTCTTTAGCACGTTATCTCTTTCCTGACATGTTTTATGTAGTCAGCAAGCTAACCACTTTCTCCTGTTCCAGTTGCCTATCTTGTTCAGCAACTGATGTCATGTCTTATTCTCTATTCTATTATCAGCCTCGTTTCTATTACTTTCTCTGGCGTCATCTATGATACAGAACGTATCTAGAATGAGCTATCTTGTATCCATTATGATCAGGTATCATAATGAGTCTTGATGATTGTCCTTACATAAGTTCGTTTAGACTCATAGCCTCAGAAATCTAGTGTCTATTAAAGACCTTATTTCCGCGGCCTCTAGATAGGACAGGATCTCTTTCAGTACCATCGAGTCGAGCAACATCAGAATATACAAGCTACACCAGTAATATTCTTTCTCCAGATCTCCGTGACTCTCCTGAATACCCCCCAAATACACCAACAGCCAGCCGCTCTTTGGGACTCCTGTATAGGACCTAGACAGTGTGCTTAGCTGCCCAACCACGTTGGTAGAGCTGTGTTCATCTCAGGAACACCTCTACTAACTTGGCCCACACTTACATTTTTTTTACCTGCAAACCAGCTTTAAAATTCTTCCTCCTCTTTTGCTAGGGCTTGATCACCCCTAGTTCCTCTTGAACCTTGTCTAGACACTCTAGTCAATTCCTTTAGCTACTCTAGCTACTCCAGAACTCGAGCTCAACAAGGCCTGTGAATCAGTCAGTCACTATTCTCCCTTGTCATTCCAGAAAAATGCCATTATACTTCTGTCAGCACTAGTTATTCAGTACTAGCCTCTTTAGCAACCATACGGTTTCGGAATCTCAGTAAAAGCCTTGCAAACGAAATTAAGCAAGCCCCAATAGTATCAGAACAACACTCAGTTCTTAGAACCTCTAGCAGACTTTCAGGCCATGACCCTGAATTTAGTCCTCTCAAACAGAATCCTAGTTCTAGAACCACATCTAGACAATCATCTAAGGCAGATGAGAAAGAAGAACTCGAACAGGATGATGATGAGTTAGAAGAGTATCAAATGGAAGAAGAAACTCCTAAACCATCAACTCAAGGAAAACATCCAGCAGTAGTTGTTCAGCAACCTACTCCAATCAAGCCTCAGCAATCCTTTCAGCCTGAACCCAAAGATCAAAATGAATTATTCAATATGATTACGAACATGTCTGCGTTCTATTACCAGCATAAACCAAGAGCTAAAACATTTAGTAATGATTATGAAGGATTTATTCAATTAATCAAAGCTACTTCAGAATTAGCTTAGGAACTCAAGCAACAAAATGTTTTAGGACAATTTCCGATCACGCCAGAAAAACCAGCAAGACATGGATCAGATCATTTAGGAATTCCAACAGCACCACAGAAAACTAAGGAAACTCACTCGAGCTTCCTATCTCATGCAAAAAAGGAATTCCATGAAACCTTTTTACCTAAGAATCCTTTAGATATTTTTCGTGGATCTAGTTCCTCCTCTCAATACCCGAAATCACGTTCTCCAGTCTTTCCGCCTCCAAGAAGCCCTTCAGCCCCTCCTGGATCTCGCATAAATATTAGTACCAAAACTCAGACAACTTCATTTCAGAACCCTGCTAGTACTACTACATCTAATACTATGCCACCACCTCAGCAACCTCAACACGTTCCTCCACCTACTCTTAAGCCTCCACAAACACCTAGCAAAACTCCAGCTAAGGTTAGATTGTCAGCTCCTCCTAGATCCGGTAACCCTGATGATTCAGATGGATCAGACTATGAATCATCTGAAGGAAATAACAATTGAATTCCTATTGGACGCATTAGAAGATCTCAAAGCGTGGATACTACATCAAGTTCAGTCTTTGGAAGCAGCAAACTTAAAGCTCCTAAACTCAAGATGAATAATGGAGCTGGAAAATGGAAAGAAGCAGCTACCTTTGACAATTGGGTAGACGATGCTAAGGATCTTTTAGATGTGGGAGACCTCGATCCAGACTCTAGAGAAGCTATGATTTGGCTCGGTTGGCACATAGAAGGAGACGCAAAAGTTCTACACAGTTCTTACCGAAAAGACGATAAAACTAAGAACAACACAGTGGCTCAATTCCTTGTAGAATTTCGGAAATTCTGCATTCCCTTTACCAGCAAAGATCAGCTTTGTGTCACGGGGTGACATCCAGCCCTACCAAAGGTACTTGGGCCCTTATAGAACGACCCTAGAATCTATATGAACTCTAGGTACACTCTTAGCAGTGTGGTGCAAACGTTTCTAATACTTATCTATAAGAGTTAAGTGTATGAAACGGGTATGAACCTCGGAATGGTTTATAATCATCCTGGATGGTTAAGACCCTTATGGAACGTCCATAGACCCTTGAGGGAGCTACGGTTTAAGTTTCATAAGAATCCGATTAACGGTTCAATAGTTATACTCAGATTAATATGCTGACTATATGCATATATATGCTAGCTATATTAGGTGTTACCCTGAAGTCTTGGCGTTACCCTGAATATTGAATTATTACCCTGAACTGCAGGAAAATAATTCGGTAAAAATAACTAAAAAAATGAAGGACCGAGGGCGCACTTTAGACCAAAGTGCGTCCGGTGACACTATAAGGGAGTGCGCTCAGGACAGAGGCCAAAGGTAGGGCCAAAACATAAATTCTCCGAATTTAATGTTTCAAGGTTCTATCTAGGCCTACTCTTCGTCCTGATTCCATTTCTGCAATCCTTTTTATGATCGGAGTTAAACCATGGAGATATAAGACTTTTAATATGGTCAAATAGGTCCACGAGGAGGTTTACTTATTATTGGTAATAACTCTATGAATAATTTGGGTATCGAGATAAACTAAGATTCTATAATCTTCTATGCGTTGATACCTTTCCAATGGTAATCTACTTGTGACCTAGGTTCTCTATTCATAGAGTTATGTGCAGTTGAAAATTATTTTCAATGGACACTAGACACTATTAAGTGAATATTGCCGGAAACATAATTAGATGCTTCGGATATTGTCGGATGGAATTCGATAGTATCGGGGATTGGTAACGTATCTGATTGAATTTAGTTGCTCGGATAAGATTCTTTAATGGGATAACGAGCATAAGCGAAGTACGTATAACATCAGACATGGAATATTCTCTACGTTCGGTTAGTAACCTGTGAAACGAGTGCAGATAGCAACTGCATTAACAAAGGTGTGGATGGCATAACACTTAGGAAGAAATTCCAAGGTGACAGGTAGGCCCGCATTTTATAAAATATTTTTATCATAAGAATATCTACAAACACCACGGGATATAAATAGTGCAAGTAGTTCCGGTTGAATTATTCTACCACCAGCGAGTATTCGAAAGCAAGAGCACCTCGAGTATACGAAGCCTACAAAGTTCTAAGTCTTGAGTTAACTTTACGTTTAAGCGACATAGGATTTATTTTGTGTTGCGAAATAAGATCCGTCGTGAGGAACTATGTTGGATTGAACTTTACTGCTATAGGATTGATATTCTGTGTTGCGGAATAGATATCGTTGCGGCAGGAAATTACGGCCGTCCTAATAGTCGCAAGAGCGCTATCAGTTAATAGGGCCCCCATGACATTACTTTGTAGCCAGTGATTCTCGTTATCATTTGCTATATACTCTCAAATCATGTCTAGTTCACAGACACCAAGAGGGCCTCGCCAGCCCTACCAACCCCTAACGTTCCCAGATGTCACACTCCGTGCTATCACACAAAGACCTCACAATCTTCCACAGTTGGATACTGATACAAAGATGATCTCATTGATATCCCAATAGAGGATATCCTATCTCGTGCGATAGAATCTTCCAGACACCCCATATATAGTCCAGACGAGTTATAATTATTCCCACCTGGATTAATTGATCGATTTGGCCTACCTTCACGAAGACCACCTCGACGAACAAACAGTAATGCTTCATCCCAACGCCATCCCGCACAACCTCCGCTACGTCTAATTCGACCCCCTCGCACAGGACTAAGCCAATAAGAATATGACGAATTATTGGCTAGAATTGTTCGTGATGGAGCCACAGAATTCGAACGGCAACGAGCCGAAATTATGAACCTTACAGAAGGTTTAAATGCTCAGGCTAGTTTTCTAAAACAAGCTCAAGAAGCTCACACAATCGTATTCAATAGTGCGAAAGCTACTTATGACGATCTAAAGTTACTGCGACAGCAAGTAACTGAAGAAGTAGCTGCCTTAAAAGGACAAACTAATGGGCAAGAAGACGCGATCAAGATGCTAACAGTTTCCATTAAGGAAACTTTAGAAATCCAATGGCTAGAGCTGACAAAAAAGCTTAAGGAGGACACAGAGGCGATAATTGATGCAGCCAAGGTGGAGTTCGATGGTATTATGGCAGATGTTGGCAAGCTAAATGATTGGGCACAAAAAGCGATCAAACAAGAACAAGATGATCGTATTCGGAGTTGTGAAACTAACAAGAAATCGGTAGAAGAACTCTCCTGCCGAATCCAAACTTACAAACGAAAGCTCAAAGACTTACAAGAGCAACCACTTGGCCAACAGCGCCCACCAAAACGAACTCGATCAATTGATGATGACATCGAAGATTTCATCATCCGTGGTACTCGGACAGGTCCAGTACCACCTCCACCACCTCCACCTCCTCCACCTCCAGTCCAAAAAACCCGAGTTCTTTCTGATAAGAAAGAACCCCGAAACCTCCCCCTACCTCCGAAGTTCGATGGAACTTCAAGCAAACTCAAGGAATTCCTAATGAAGGTAGACCACACCTTTGAACGCATGCCGCTAACATACTCTACTCATAGCGAAAAGATCCTGTTTGTAGCGGATCTCCTTACAGGAGGTGCGAGCACTTGGTATTACGCAAACCAACACAAGCGTACACCAGATGCCAACTCCGGATGGGTTGAATAGGATACGTTTAACGTCTTTAAACGTGAATTCATAAACGCACACCAGAACCAGCATGAGAAGCGGGATGCGAAGGTCTCCCTTCAGAAGGAGTTCCAGAAAAAAGGTGAGTTGATGAAAGATTTCATCGCTCGTGTTAGGATTCACCAGTTGGTAGCGGAACTACCACGGGAACAGCTCTGGGAGCACCTGATTAGTGCAATTCAGCCTGAGACTCGGGCCCATATGGTCCGAGTCAGTACTGACAAAGACATTCTAGATAAGGTACCTGCTAGTACAGAAATGTGTTTCCAGGCTATCGCAAATGCCGGGTCTCAGGTTGAGTATGAGAAGGTTAGGGAGGCACATGCACAGAGCCAGTTCCGTCAAAAAGAACAGGCTGCTGGTGTGAAAAAGGAGGTTCCCAATACTCCCAAGGCTGCCGAAAAGAAGTCCGAAAACCTCAAAAACCGAATTACCAACATCAGGAACGATTTTCTTACGCTGCAACACCATCACCAGGCGCCCTGATGATTGCCCTCTTCTACCTGCTCGCCCCAGGCACCCCAGCCCTTGAGTCGCCATGGCGCCATATCTTGCGAGGCACCGCCCTGGTGCCGTGTCTGCCGAGGTGCCACCCGGGCGTATGTCTTGTGCATCCACGCCCCCACGTTGTTTCCTTTCCCTACCCCGTGGTGCCAATACAAAATCACGCAACGTCTAGGTGCCATAAGGGCCCTGGGCACAACTACCTGACAGGCAAACCACTGGGTGCACTCAGAGCATTAAAGTGATAGCAGCCAGGCAAAGGCACGACGTAAAAGGTATAAATTTTAGAATTATGTACGTTTGACTTGCTATATATATTGCTGAGCTATCGATGCACTTCCAACGAACCATTCCCTCATGTATCCCACTTGAACTCATCCTGCGCACCTGCCTCCCAAAATTCCAGCAGTTCCCTGATCTGAGCCATCTGCAAAGTCGTTATCACCCTGCTTTGATCTAATAATATCTATATAGCTATTAGCAGCAGAACGTTGATATCGCGAGACTGCACATACCTAGAGCTGCCCAATCGCTGGCTGATGTAGTCATCCGCTGCCACGAGCAACGCCTAGTACTAGAGCAATTAGCTATATGATCCCATAAAGTCGGCGGATTTGCTGGCGAGTTCATGTACCTAGCTATGTCTGCGTATATAGATGGGGATATCTCGACAGTGCACTGGGGGAGTCCTAAGAGCAATTAGCTATGCCTTCACATAGAGTTCGCGGGTCTGCGGGCGAGTTCACATACCTAGCTATGTCTGCGCATATAGATGGGGATACCTCGACAGTGCATTTGCGAAGTCCTAAGAGCAATTAGCTATGCCTTCACATAGAGTTCACGGATTTACTGGCGAGTTCACGTACCTAGATATGTCTGCGCATATAGTTGGTGGATATCTCGACAGTGCACTGGGGGAGTCCTAAGAGCAATTAGCTATGCCTTTACATAGAGTTCGTGGGTCTGCTGGCGAGTTCACATACCTAGCTATGTCTGCGCATATAGATGGAGATATCTCGACAGTGCATTTGCGGAGTCCTAAGAGCAATTAGCCTAGAGTTCGCGGGTCTGCTGGCGAGTTCACATACCTGGCTATGTCTGCGTATATAGTTAGGGATATCTCGAGAGTGCACTGGGGGAGTCCTAAACTGAGCGCTGCCTGCTTGACCTTCCGCCGAGAGCTGGCAGGTTGAGTTATGTGTCATACCTGTGAAAAGAGGGGGCACACGTGCTCTCGTGTTATGTTGGTTCACGTAGCCCTGTAAATGTGTGTTGGTTGACGCGGCCGGGAAATATGTGTTGATTGGTTGGAAGGCAGATTGGCGTACGCTGGTGTGACAGATCAGCACACGTCCCTGCATGCATGTTTCAAGCCTCCTATGTCCGCCAGCCGTGAGATTACTGAAGCGGGTAATAGGCATGGACGATGTGAAGTTGTTCATATGGACTTGTTTATGCGAGAAACTCATGCTTTTCGAGGCTTCTAGATATATATGCAAGCAACTCATGCTTTTCGAGGCTTCTAGATATATATGCGAGAAACTCGTACTTTTGGTGACTTATATATATATATGCGAGAAACTCGTGCTTTTGGAGACTTATATATATATATGGGAGAAAGTCATGCTTTTAGAACTTATATATATATATGCGAGAAACTCATGGTTTTCGAGACTTATATATATAGAGGCCGTGTCACCCAGACTATTATAAACCTCGAAAGCATGGATTCCATATGTATCTAGAAGCCTCAAAATACTTGCATATATATATATAAGCCTGCAAAGCATGAGTTTCTCGCATATATATATATATAAAGTCACCAAAAGCACGAGTTTCTCGCATATATATCTAGAAGCCTCGAAAAGCATGAGTTGCTTGCATATATATCTAGAAGCCTCGAAAAACATGAGTTTCTCGCATATATGTATAAGTCTCGAAAAGCACGAGTTTCTCGCATATATATATATATAAGTCACCAAAAGCACGAGTTTCTCGCATATATATCTAGAAGCCTCGAAAAGCATGGGTTTCTCGCATATATATATAAGTCTCGAAAAGTATGAGTTTCTCGCATAAACAAGTCCATATGAACAACTTCACATCGTCCATGCGTATTACCGCTTCAAT